>JAUIMM010000737.1:1547500-1910000 GCA_031769625.1 Taudactylus pleione
GTGAGGTGTGTGTATATAATGTGTATATAATGTGTATGTATATAATGTGTGTGTATGTGAGGTGTGTGTATATAATGTGTTTGTATGTGAGATGTGTGTATATAATGTGTATATAATGTGTATCTATATAATGTGTGTGTATGTGAGGTGTGTGTATATAATGTGTGTATGTGATGTGTGTATAATGTATGTTATGTGTGTGTATATAATGTGTGTGTATATAATGTGTATGTATATAATGTGTGTGTATATAATGTGTATGTATATAATGTGTCTGTATATAAAGTGTGTGTATATAATGTGTGTATGTGAGGTGTGTGTATATAATGTGTGTGTATGTGAGATGTGTGTATGCGATGTGTGTATATAATGTGTGTATGTGAGGTGTGTGTATATAATGTGTGTGTATATAATTTGTATATAATGTGTGTGTATATAATGTGTATATAATGTGTATGTATATAATGTGTATGTATATAATGTGTGTGTATGTGAGGTGTGTGTATATGTGTGTATGTGATGTGTGTGTGTATAATGTGTATATAATGTGTGTGTATGTGAGGTGTGTGTATATAATGTGTATGTGATGTGTGTATATAATGTGTGTATGTGAGGTGTGTGTATATAATGTGTGTGTATATGTGTATATAATGTGTGTGTATATAATGTATATATAATGTGTATGTATATAATGTGTGTGTATGTGAGGTGTGTGTGATTAAGGTGTTTGTATGTGAGGTGTGTGTATATAGGACCTCATTCAGAACCGCTCATAAGCGGCCGTACACTCGTTCCGAGCGATGTTCGCCCATCTGCGCATGCGTACGGTTTGTAATACGCATGAGTGAACCAGTCAGTTCGGCCGAAAATCGTTTGTTCGCTATATATATCCAATGCCTGCTATTTTTGGGTGGTAACAGGGGAAGGTGCTTGAAAACGGGGAGTGGAGATCAGAACGCAGGCGTGCTTAAAGGTCAAAACGGGCGTTTTATGGGTGTGCATAATTAAAACAGCAGCGTCATTGACCACGTCACCTGGTTGTTTTAAAGTCAGAACTGCTCGCAATATAGTGGTAGGAAAAACCAGCCACAAGAATAGCGAGCAGTTCATACGCTGATCGATGTACTCGATTAATCTAATAAATAGCGGACATGACGTATGATGCGAGCGGCCAGGGGGCTTATTTTTCAAATAAACAACCGCATGTTTTGTTCGCTCGTTTAGACATAGAGACGGCAACAGACCGCAAAGAGCGAACGGTTCATTTGAATAGCCACCCCCTTTTTCTGAACGAGCGAGCGCTAATAGCGTCCAGCTCTGAATCAGGGCCATAATGTGTATATAATGTGTATCTATATAATGTGTGTGTATGTGAGGTGTGTGTATATAATGTGTGTATGTGATGTGTTTATAATGTATGTGATGTGTGTGTATATAATGTGTGTGTATATAATGTGTATGTATATAATGTGTGTGTGTATAATGTGTATATAATGTGTATTTATATAATGTGTATGTATATAATGTGTGTATATAATGTGTGTGTATATAATGTGTGTATAATGTGTGTGTATGTGATGTGTGTATATAATGTGTGTGTGTATAATGTGTATATAATGTGTGTGTATATAATGTGTGTGTATGTGAGGTGTGTGTATATAATGTGTATGTGATGTGTGTATATGTGTGTATGTGAGGTGTGTGTATATAATGTGTGTGTATATAATATGTATTTAATGTGTGTGTATGTGAGGTGTATGTATATAATATGTGTGTATGTGAGGTGTGTGTATATAAGGTGTGTATGTGAGGTGTATGTATATAATGTGTGTATGTGATGTGTGTGTATAGAATGTGTGTATGTGATGTGTGTGTATATACTGTGTGTATGTGATGTGTGTTTATATAATGTGTGTATGTGAGGTGTGTGTATATGTGTATATAATGTGTGTGTATATAATGTGTATATAATGTGTGTGTATGTGAGGTGTATGTATATAATATGTGTGTGTGTGTGAGGTGTGTGTATATAATGTGTGTATGTGATGTGTGTGTATATAATGTGTGTGTATGTTAGGTGTATGTATATAATGTGTGTGTATGTGATGTGTGTGTATATAATGTGTATATAATGTGTGTATGTGATGTGTGTATAATGTATGTAATGTGTGTGTATGTGAGGTGTGTGTATATAATGTGTGTATATAATGTGTATGTATATAATGTGTGTGTATATGAGGTGTGTGTATATAATGTGTGTGTATGTGATGTGTGTGTATATAATGTGTGTATGTGAGGTGTGTATATGTGTGTATGTGATGTGTGTATCATGTATGTGATGTGTGTGTGTATGTGAGGTGTCTGTATATAATGTGTGTATATAATGTGTATGTATATAAAGTGTGTGTATGTGAGGTGTGTGTATATAATGTGTGTGTATGTGAGGTGTGTGTATATAATGTGTATGTATATAATGTGTGTGTATGTGATGTATGTATATAACGTGTGTGTATGTGAGGTGTGTGTATATAGTGTGTATATAACGTGTGTGTATGTGATGTGTGTATGTGAGGTGTGTGTATATAATGTGTATATAATGTGTGTATGTTAGGTGTGTATATATAATGTGTGTGTATGTGTGTATGTGATGTGTATATAGTGTGTGTATGTGAGGTGTGTATATAATGTGTATGTATATAATGTGTGTGTATATAATGTGTGTGTATGTGAGTTGTGTGTATATAATGTGTATATAATGTGTGTATGTGAGGTGTGTGTATATAATGTGTATGTATATAATGTGTGTGTATGTGATGTGTATATAGTGTGTGTGTATGTGAGGTGTGTATATAATGTGTATGTATATAATGTGTGTGTATGTGATGTATGTATATAATGTGTGTGTATGTGAGGTGTGTGTATATAATGTGTATATAATGTGTGTATGTGAGGTGTGTGTATATAATGTGTATGTATATGTGTGTATGTGAGGTGTGTGTATATAATGTATGTGATGTGTGTATGTGAGGTGTGTGTATGTGAGGTGCGTGTATATGTGTGTGTATGTGAGGTGTGTGTATATGCATGTGTATGTGAGGTGTGTATATGAGGTGTGTGTATATGTGTGTGTATGTGAGGTGTGTGTATGTGAGGTGTGTGTATGTGAGGTGTGTGTATATAATGTGTGTGTATGTGAGGTGTGTGTATATGATGTGTGTGTATATAATGTGTGTGTATGTGAGGTGTGTGTATATAATGTGTTTGTATGTGAGGTGTGTGTATATAATGTGTGTGTTTATAATGTGTGTATATGAGGTGTGTGTATATGTGTGTGTATATAATGTGTGTATGTGAGGTGTGTGTATGTGATGTGTGTATAATGTATGTGATGTGTGTGTGTATGTATGTATGTATATAATGTGTGTGTATATAATGTGTGTATATACTGTGTGTATATAATGTGTATATGTGTGTGTATATAATGTGTGTGTATGTGAGGTGTGTGTATATAATGTGTGTATGTGAGGTGTGTGTATGTGATGTGTGTATAATGTATGTGATGTGTGTGTGTGTGTGTGTATGTATGTATGTGAGGTGTGTGTATATAATGTGTATGTATATAATGTGTGTGTATATAATGTGTGTGTATATACTGTGTGTATATGTGTGTGTATATGTGTGTATATAATGTGTGTATGTGAGGTGTGTGTATGTGAGTTGTGTGTATATAATGTGTATGTGATGTGTGTATAATGTATGTGATGTGTGTGTATAATGTGTATGTATATAATGTGTGTGTATATAATGTGTGTGTATATAATGTGTATATGTGTGTGTATATAATGTGTGTGTATGTGAGGTGTGTGTATGTGATGTGTGTATAATGTATGTGATGTGTGTGTGTGTGTATGTATGTATGTGAGGTGTGTGTATATAATGTGTATGTATATAATGTGTGTGTATATAATGTGTGTGTATATACTGTGTGTGTATATAATGTGTATATGTGTGTGTGTTATGTGTGTGCGTGTGTATGTAATGTGTGTATGTGGTGTGTGTATATAATGTGTGTGTATGTGAGGTGTGTGTATATAATGTGTGTATGTGAGGTGTGTGTATAATGTATGTGATGTGTGTGTATATAATGTGTGTATATATGTGTGTGTATATGAGGTGTGTATATGTGTGTGTATATAATGTGTGTATGTGAGGTGTGTGTATGTGATGTGTGTATAATGTATGTGATGTGTGTGTGTATGTATGTATGTATGTATGTGAGGTGTGTGTATATAATGTGTGTGTATATAATGTGTGTGTATATACTGTGTGTATATAATGTGTATATGTGTGTGTATATATGTGGTGTGGTATGTGAGGTGTGTGTATATAATGTGTGTATGTGAGGTGTGTGTATGTGATGTGTGTATAATGTATGTGATGTGTGTGTGTATGTATGTATGTATGTATGTATGTATGTGAGGTGTGTGTATATAATGTGTATGTATATAATGTGTGTGTATATAATGTGTGTGTATATACTGTGTATATGTGTGTGTATATGTGGTGTGTATAATGTGTGTGTATGTGAGGTGTGTGTATGTGAGTTGTGTGTATATAATGTGTGTATGTGATGTGTGTATAGTGTGTATATGTGTGTGTATATAATGTGTGTGTATATAATGTGTGTGTATATAATGTGTATGTGTGGGTGTGTGTACAATGGTGTGGTGTATGTGAGGTGTGTGTATATAATGTGTGTATGTGATGTGTGTATAATGTATGTGATGTGTGTGTGTATGTATGTGAGGTGTGTGTATATAATGTGTATGTATATAATGTGTGTGTTGTATATAATGTGTGTATATATACTGTGTGTGTATATAATGTGTATATGTGTGTGTGTATATGTGTGTGTATGTAATGTGTGTATGTGGTGTGTGTATATAATGTATATGTGATGTGTGTATATAATTTGTGTATGTGATGTGTGTATGTGAGGTGTGTATTTAATGTGTGTGTATATGAGGTGTGTTTATATGTGTATGTATATACTGTGTGTGTATATAATGTGTATATGTGTGTGTATATAATGTGTGTGTATGTGAGATGTGTGTATATAATGTGTGTATGTGATGTGTGTATATAATGTGTGTATAATGTATGTGATGTGTGTGTGTGTGTGTGTGTGTGTGCAGAGGCTTGTAGCCTGTCCCCTCTCCTCCTCAGTGCAGTCAGTGTCTGTCATCTGCACACCAGCGTCTCTCTCTCTCTCTCTCTCTCTCTCAGTGCTCCCCCTGTCTCTCTCTCTCAGTGCTCCCCCTGTCTCTCTCTCAGTGCTCCCCCTGTCTCTGTGCTCACTTCCCCTGTCATCCGCTCACCATACATGTCCCCGATCTGCTGCCTCTCTCCCTCCTCTGTCACCTCCTCTCCCTTCTGCCCCTCGCTGCCACCAGGAATGAATGGCTGAAGCTGCAGCATCAGAGGGGCTCCTGCTGGTCTCTCCCGAGCTGTGATCCTGCCATCTGAGGCTCCGTAGAGCTCCGGAGGGAACGGTAAGGATGGATGGCAGAATGTGGGTGCCTGCTGTGGGGTGGACACTGGCATTGGCCGATGCTCAGGCTTATATCATACATACCTGCTGTCAGTATTTACATCTACGTGACTGAGGTAAGTGCCCAGTACCAGCCCCTTTAACTCTTTACCAGCCAGTCTGGGCTGCACTGCCATCCCTGCACAGCCCTCCCTGGCACAGCCAGTGCCCCCAATGCCATGCTACAGTCATACATGTGTGATTGGGGCACAGACGTGTGCCGGAGCAGGACACACAGGTGAGAGGAGCAGGGTCTGGTCCTGGATGGGCGAGCACACGTATGTTACATACAGCCACATGGGATGTACAGTCATCTATAGATAACTCATCTGGTGTAAATGTAATGTAATGACATGCGCCTTGTGTACCTACATATCTGTGTCTTATCGTCTTTTTAATGCTAGATTGTAAGCTGTGTGGGCTAGTTTGTGCGTTGGCGACCTACAGTGCTGACATTATGGGAGCGTGACAGGTTTATCGGTGACATTATAGAAGGTATATTCAGGAGAAACAAGTGTAAATGGGGAACATTCCCATCCTGGGAGAGGTAGCAGTCGGATGGTGCGCTGTGGTAGCCCAAATCCACGCACCAATAGCCAACCTGCCCCTGCAACCTGCTGTGGGAAATACCCCCACCAACACCCCGGCCTACAAATATCTCACGACCCTATAGCTCACTATATAGATGATCTAACCTTTCCCGCCAGATCTGCTCAAAAAATAATTCAGAAGTTATTCGCTGAAGGCTGTCATATTAATCTGAATGTTTGCCACACGTCTGAGGTCTGTAATAAAAGAGCGTGACATTATCACAAAATAATGCTAATAGAATGTATCCATTGCCTAAAGCTAGGGTAACATATCGTTACTGGTCCCTAAACCGTGGCTCACGGCAGATATTTGTAAAGGGGTAAATGAGGCAATTTGCAGGTGCAGGCAGAACGCGGATTACTGCGACTTTCAGAGGCCGAGAGCAGAGATGCCCTGAGGGACTTTCCAATGCATTCGCTAATGCAGACCTCGCCCTCAGAGCTTGCATTCTAATTTAGTAATAAGGGGAAATAGAGTAACTTGTCCAAGGTCACAATACACCAGCACTGGGATCTGAAGCGAGAGCGGCAGAGAATCTCTGTGTCATTCCTCCATCAGGGTGTATTGGGCCGAAATGACGTGCAAATCCTATATTCCGGGCATGGAACGCTTCACTAAGTTTAGTAACACAGATTATAAATGAGGAAGAAAGCCAATGAAAGTTTCAGCAACGCCGGCAAGATAATGAGACATCAGCGGAATATGAGGATCTGGATGGTATATACGTTTAATTGCTATAGATGTTGGCAGATGTACGTGTTGGCATTAGTGTGGAGAGAGCGGCTATGTGCAGCACGGAGAGAGATTAGGTGATGTGTGACAGGTCACTCGCCCCATTGGCAGTGCCCGAGAGCTCCTGTACAGGTTGTAGCTAGGGGGCAGGTGATGTGTGACAGGTCACTCGCCCCATTGGCAGTGCCCGAGAGCTCCTGTACAGGTTGTAGCTAGGGGGCAGGTGATGTGCGACAGTTCACTCGCCCCATTGGCAGTGCCCGAGAGCCTCTGTACAGGTTGTAGCTAGGGGGCAGGTGATCTGCGACAGGTCACTCGCCCCATTGGCAGTGCCCGAGAGCTCCTGTACAGGTTGTAGCTAGGGGGCAGGTGATGTGCGACAGGTCACTTGCCCCATTGGCAGTGCCCGAGAGTTTCTGTACAGGTTGTAGCTAGGGGGCAGGTGATGTGTGACAGGTCACTCGCCCCATTGGCAGTGCCCGAGAGCTCCTGTACAGGTTGTAGCTAGGGGGCAGGGGATGTGTGACAGGTCACTCGCCCCATTGGCAGTGCCCGAGAGCTCCTGTACAGGTTGTAGCTAGGGGGCAGGTGATGTGTGACAGGTCACTCGCCCCATTGGCAGTGCCCGAGAGCTCCTGTACAGGTTGTAGCTAGGGGGCAGGTGATGTGTGACAGGTCACTCGCCCCATTGGCAGTGCCCGAGAGCTTCTGTACAGGTTGTAGCTAGGGGGCAGGTGATGTGCGACAGTTCACTCGCCCCATTGGCAGTGCCCGAGAGCTCCTGTACAGGTTGTAGCTAGGGGGCAGGTGATGTGTGACAGGTCACTCGCCCCATTGGCAGTGCCCGAGAGCCTCTGTACAGGTTGTAGCTAGGGGGGCAGGTGATCTGCGACAGGTCACTCGCCCCATTGGCAGTGCCCGAGAGCTCCTGTACAGGTTGTAGCTAGGGGGCAGGTGATGTGCGACAGGTCACTCGCCCCATTGGCAGTGCCCGAGAGCTCCTGTACAGGTTGTAGCTAGGGGGCAGGTGATGTGTGACAGGTCACTCGCCCCATTGGCAGTGCCCGAGAGCTTCTGTACAGGTTGTAGCTAGGGGGCAGGTGATGTGCGAGAGGTCACTCGCCCCATTGGCAGTGCCCGAGAGCTCCTGTACAGGTTGTAGCTAGGGGGCAGGTGATGTGTGACAGGTCACTCGCCCCATTGGCAGTGCCCGAGAGCTCCTGTACAGGTTGTAGCTAGGGGGCAGGTGATGTGTGACAGGTCACTCGCCCCATTGGCAGTGCCCGAGAGCTCCTGTACAGGTTGTAGCTAGGGGGCAGGTGATGTGTGACAGGTCACTCGCCCCATTGGCAGTGCCCGAGAGCTCCTGTACAGGTTGTAGCTAGGTGGCAGGTGATGTGCGAGAGGTCACTCGCCCCATTGGCAGTGCCCGAGAGCTCCTGTACAGGTTGTAGCTAGGGGGCAGGTGATGTGTGACAGGTCACTCGCCCCATTGGCAGTGCCCGAGAGCTCCTGTACAGGTTGTAGCTAGGGGGGCAGGTGATCTGCGACAGGTCACTCGCCCCATTGGCAGTGCCCGAGAGCTCCTGTACAGGTTGTAGCTAGGTGGCAGGTGATGTGCGAGAGGTCACTCGCCCCATTGGCAGTGCCCGAGAGCTCCTGTACAGGTTGTAGCTAGGGGGCAGGTGATGTGTGACAGGTCACTCGCCCCATTGGCAGTGCCCGAGAGCTCCTGTACAGGTTGTAGCTAGGGGGCAGGTGATGTGCGACAGGTCACTCGCCCCATTGGCAGTGCCCGAGAGCCTCTGTACAGGTTGTAGCTAGGGGGCAGGTGATGTGTGACAGGTCACTCGCCCCATTGGCAGTGCCCGAGAGCTCCTGTACAGGTTGTAGCTAGGGGGCAGGTGATGTGTGATAGGTCACTCGCCCCATTGGCAGTGCCCGAGAGCTCCTGTACAGGTTGTAGCTAGGGGGCAGGTGATGTGTGACAGGTCACTCGCCCCATTGGCAGTGCCCGAGAGCCTCTGTACAGGTTGTAGCTAGGGGGCAGGTGATGTGCGAGAGGTCACTCGCCCCATTGGCAGTGCCCGAGAGCTCCTGTACAGGTTGTAGCTAGGGGGCAGGTGATGTGTGACAGGTCACTCGCCCCATTGGCAGTGCCCGAGAGCTCCTGTACAGGTTGTAGCTAGGGGGCAGGTGATGTGTGACAGGTCACTCGCCCCATTGGCAGTGCCCGAGAGCTCCTGTACAGGTTGTAGCTAGGTGGCAGGTGATGTGCGAGAGGTCACTCGCCCCATTGGCAGTGCCCGAGAGCTCCTGTACAGGTTGTAGCTAGGGGGCAGGTGATGTGCGACAGGTCACTCGCCCCATTGGCAGTGCCCGAGAGCTTCTGTACAGGTTGTAGCTAGGTGGCAGGTGATGTGCGACAGGTCACTCGCCCCATTGGCAGTGCCCGAGAGCTCCTGTACAGGTTGTAGCTAGGGGGCAGGTGATCTGCGACAGGTCACTCGCCCCATTGGCAGTGCCCGAGAGCTCCTGTACAGGTTGTAGCTAGGGGGCAGGTGATGTGCGACAGGTCACTCGCCCCATTGGCAGTGCCCGAGAGCTTCTGTACAGGTTGTAGCTAGGTGGCAGGTGATGTGCGACAGGTCACTCGCCCCATTGGCAGTGCCCGAGAGCTCCTGTACAGGTTGTAGCTAGGGGGCAGGTGATCTGCGACAGGTCACTCGCCCCATTGGCAGTGCCCGAGAGCTCCTGTACAGGTTGTAGCTAGGTGGCAGGTGATGTGCGACAGGTCACTCGCCCCATTGGCAGTGCCCGAGAGCTCCTGTACAGGTTGTAGCTAGGGGGCAGGTGATCTGCGACAGGTCACTCGCCCCATTGGCAGTGCCCGAGAGCTCCTGTACAGGTTGTAGCTAGGTGGCAGGTGATGTGCGACAGGTCACTCGCCCCATTGGCAGTGCCCGAGAGCTCCTGTACAGGTTGTAGCTAGGGGGCAGGTGATGTGTGACAGGTCACTCGCCCCATTGGCAGTGCCCGAGAGCTCCTGTACAGGTTGTAGCTAGGGGGCAGGTGATGTGCGAGAGGTCACTCGCCCCATTGGCAGTGCCCGAGAGCTTCTGTACAGGTTGTAGCTAGGGGGCAGGTGATGTGCGACAGGTCACTCGCCCCATTGGCAGTGCCCGAGAGTTTCTGTACAGGTTGTAGCTAGCGGGCAGGTGATGTGTGACAGGTCACTCGCCCCATTGGCAGTGCCCGAGAGCTCCTGTACAGGTTGTAGCTAGGGGGCAGGTGATGTGTCTGACGGCTGTGGGTAGGTGTAATGAATGTACCGCCACCTGTGCTGCTGTTCTCAGTTCCTTACTCCTGCCTGCACACTGGTAGATTTTACAGGTCTGCAGACCGAGCATCGCGCTCGTCTCCTACCTCCCCGAAAAATGATGTTAGCAAAATGCTGATGTTTTGAATTTAGACCCGCTCGCTAGGCTGCGTTCGCACGTAGCTGCCGATGTTTCGCAATGTGCGCATGTGTATGCATCGCAGTGGGCGTGCGTGAACTAGTCGATGCGATCGGGAAGCGTTTGCTCGCTGCGCATAGCCAGCTCGCTAGAATGAGTGACAGGACAAGCCGTTTATGGGTGGTGACTGGAGATGGTCGATGGAAACGGGGGTGTGGTGGTGCGAACGCAGGCGTGTCTGAGCGTCTTAACGCCGTTTCAGAGGCGTGCATAATTAAGATGCAGCGTCATAAGACACGTCACCTGGCTGAATTACACACTGAAGCACTCGCAGTGCTTACGGTAGGGTATGGTCAGCCACAAGTGCTGCGGTCGCTTTCGATGGTACTCGATGTTACCGATTGTTGCATACACTTCCTGGAGATGACGTGTATAAGTGGGCGTCTTAACACAGGCTGGTGGGCGTCTAAATACACACTGCGATCGCACGCCAAGACATAGTGGGCGTGCTAATGCTTTGCCGTGCGATCGCGGGATTTGCATACTTTGGCTGCGTGCGAACGCATCTAGCGAGCGGGTCTGAATCAGCTCCTTAGTTCAAAGATTCAGTTATATTTTAATCTTACGCAGTTTATTCAAATTATGAGGTCAATTCAATTAGCTGAGAGGGGGACAAGCTGCCGATGCAACAGCGCAGAAACGCCTTCTGAACTCGCCACCCTCATGGCCCGATCTCGCATTTTTCTGAACGGGGCCCCCCAGTGGACGAGTTTTCATGAAGCACAATAGAACACAATTGGCAATAATTATACAGCACTACCCTAGTTTCCATCCAGTAAGGAGAAACGTGCAAACAGTGAATTACAGCCTGTAAGTCAGTCATATCCTATTTCTGTCATTTCACCGACCTCAGAATAGAAGAGAGAAGATATTTCCGTCTCTCGTCTTCCTCACCTCACTGCAGACTCCGGGCTGGTGTGAAAAGCTGATGGGTTCTACGTACAATGAATCCTCGGCCCCACGCACATATAGCGGCTGTTAGTCATCTTCCACCTCCAATCCTGTACTGTACAGCAGGGTCCTCATAGAGCAGGAACGCAGAGGGTGTAGGTAGGACTGGCCGCCCAGCAGAGAGGGTAGAGGCAAATTATAAAGTGGGGTTTTAAGGTGCATACACACATAACGATTTTTTTGAACGATTATCGTTAACGATATCGTTTATCGTTCAATCGTTGAAAAAATTGTTCACTTTCTAAGTTAAAACGATGAACGATTATCATTAAGGGAATTTGCAAAAATCGTTTGTAGTTCAAAAAAATCGTTCATTACACATTAAAAAATCTGACAGAATGCAGCTGTGTGTGTATGCAGCTTTAACGATTTCGTTACCAACGATTTTATGACCGATTTTATGAACAATTTTCTGTCAGACTATCTGTCAGATTTGTGTAATGAACGATTTTTTTGAACTACAAACGATTTTTGCATATTCCCTTAATGAAAATCGTTAAGTCGGTCAGTCTGACTGAACTACAAACTACAAACGTGAACGCGCATGAACGATAATCGTTCGTTTTAACTCAGAAAGTGAACGATTTTTTCAACGATTGAACGATAAACGATATCGTTATCGATAATCGTTCAAAAAATCGTTGTGTGTGTATGCACCTTTAAGGAGCGTACACACTAGACGATATGCTCCCTGAGCATTATCGTCTAGTGCAGTGGTTCTCAAACTCGGTCCTCAGGACCCCACACAGGTCACATTTTGCAGGTCACCCAGCAGGTGCACAGGTGTAATCATTACTCACTGACACATTTTAAAAGGTCCACAGGTGTAGATACTTATTTCACTTGATTCAGTGTGGAGACCTGGAAAACATGCACTGTTTGGGGGTACTGAGGACCGAGTTTGAGAACCTGTGGTCTAGTGTGTCCCCGGCAGGCTGTGCTCAATGTCGTTCATGACATTGAGCACACCGGCTGAACGATATCATTAACGATATCGTTCAGCGCCGGGCTCTCTCCCCCATTCCCCAACATGCAGCAACCTGACAATATCGTCAGGTTGGCCCACATGTTTACCCGATGAACGATAATGACGAACGACCCGCGGAAACGCGCATCGTCGTTATCGTCATCGTTTTGGTGTTAAAAATGGACGATAAAGTGGACGACTGAACGATAACGATATCGTTCAGTCGTCCACTTTAATCGCCCAGTGTGTACGCACCTTTAGACTTTATAGTGTACTTTCCATTGTCATCTCATGTCACAATTACTTAAAGACCTAAGACTGTCGTGAATGATGACATATTCTCTGTACAGCGCCGCGTAATATGATTGGTGCTATATAAAGGTTCAATGCAGCAACCTGAGAAATGCGGTCAAACCACCAAAATGCGGGTATGACAGCATTTCTCCTATGTACCAAGCCCCGGACTGCGATGTACTCCGCGGCGTGCTTGCGGTGGGTAACGCCATCTTCCTGATCAGATTCTACCTATTATCTTCTAGAAGGTGCTGGATAAATGATAAGTAGAATCTGAGTGGTTGCTATGGGCAACATCTCCACTCCTATAAACCCGCACTATAGTAAATATCCCCCGTTCTCCCTATACCTACACTAGGCTGTAATAGTTGTCTGCGAGCTTTTCATGCCTTCGTCACTCCAGTCACATGATTTGGATGCTCGCCAAGCGCAGGAGAAGGGCTCGCAGAAATTTCTGCAATCCGCAAAAGGATGACGGAAATATCTAACGCATCTTGCGCTTTCCAGTGGCGCTGTGGCAGAGGCGCACTTTGCCGAATGTAAAAGAAATCTTGAGACTCTGGGCCTGATTCAGAGCCGGACGCTATTTGCGCTCGCTCGTTCAGAAAAAGGGGCTGGCTATTTAAATTGAGCACTCGCTCTTTGCGGTCTGTTGACGCCTCTATGTCTGAGCGAGCGTCCGAAACATGCGCTCGCTATTTTGTAAAGACGCCCCTTGGCCGCTCGCATCCTACGTCATCGCCGCTATTTATTTGATTAATCGAGTACATCGAAAGGCGTATGAACTGCTCGCTATTCTTGTGGTTGGATTTTCCTACCACAATCATGCGATCAGTTCAGGCTAAAAGACAACCAACTGACGTGGTCGATGACGCTGCTTTGTTAATTATGCACACCCTTAAAACGCCCGTTTTGACCGTTTGGCACGCCTGCGTTCGGATCTCCACTCCCTGTTTTCAAGCACTTTCCCCTGTTACCACCCACAAACGCCTCATTCTGTCACTCAAATTAGCAGGCATTCGCTATTTTGCAAGCACACGATTTCCGAACGCACTGACTGGTTGGCGCATGCGCATTACGACCCATACGCATGCGCAGATGTGCGAACATCGCTCGGAGCGAACGAGCGGCTCTGAATCAGGCCCCCTGAACCGTCTGGTGATGTATCTAATGCTGGGCACACACTAGATGATATGTCGTCCGATCTGGCAGATCGGGCACATCGTCTAGTGTGTATGCGCTAAGTCAAGCATACAGGTCCGAGGGAGGACATCGTTAGCGAGGGCCATGCTGCCGAATGCAGCATGCCCCCGCCATCGCCGGTGATGTCAGGCACGCTACACGATGTGCCCGGCTTTATCCATGAATGAGGCCACAAATGAGCAGTATGTCAGGAGAGAACGCGGTGACACTTAGATGACCGGTTTCCCTATATATGATCATTTAGGTTGGTCAGTCCTGAACACAGGGCCTGATTCAGCAAGGATCGCACATGCGATTAGGCGCGCAATCGGACGAATGTTGCGTTCTGTGCATGCGTATGCATTGCAGTGCACGTGCGCAAACCAGCAACTGCGATTGGGACTGCGATCGCAGTGACTACGCAGACCCACCGCTGAGTGACAGGAAATACTGTTTGGGGGAGGTGACGGGGGGGGTGGTCGGCGAAACGCATGCGTGACAGTGCGTTTCAACGCAGTTGCATGGGCGTGCATGAATTATGCTCTGCGATGCCGTACGCAGCTTGGGCTCTCACCGCGTGCGTTGAAGTTAGCGATTTCTGAGTAAGGTCTGAGCTTGTGAAAGTGTGCGTGAGGCTGCGATGGTACCGATGTTACCGATGGTTTCGCATGTCTTGCTAAGTATTACGGATGTGTGGAAGGTAAAGGGGGCGTCCTTATGTAGTGCTGCTACGGCATAGAGATCGCAGAGGACTGGCATAGCTTCTCAGTGAGACTGCGAGTGTAATCACTATTGCCATCGCAGTTACGATCCGTACTGAATCCGGCCGTCTGTCCTAACTCTCAGGACTCTTCTGCTGCCATTGAAGCATCCAGAAAAGCTGGGGTGATTGCATGGGAGGGGACATTAGAAGCACTAAGCATTACCCCCCTGGGTCGTACCAACCCCTCAACGTGATGGTATCACGCGGCCACTCTCCAACCATACAAAGGCGCAAACACTGGTACAGTACAGTATGTGTGAAGCTGGACCTGCGCAATCGTGCACATTACACAGCTAGGCGCAATTCTACTTCCAAGGGAGCGGACAGCGGGTATCCGTAAAATGTCAGCACTCTGAACGTGTCGAAATATTAACCAGGTCCATCTAAATACATGTCTACACAGTAATTGGCCGAATGACCATGCCGACCTTCTGAATGTCGTCAAGTCACACCACACCCAGAGAGCGGGATCACTCACTTTACGGTGCGCGGGGTAAAACATTTAGTAGCTCCAATGCAAAACCAATGTCTCTCGCATCAAAGGGGCTGACAGCGAAATGGGCTTAAACTGAAAAAGTGCAGGTGACAATAGCGTATTTCCACCCATAGACAGAGGCGTAGACATCCCGAGATGTTTCCGGCTACGCATCTGCAGCACGCCCACCCAGTTTACACCAAGCCATCGTAATTAGGGAGTAACTGCACCTGTCCTCCTGGCATGCGTATAAGCGCTTCTGGCGTCTGCGTCAGCCGTATTTACATAAAAGCGACTGTACTGTACTCGTCCTCCGTCCGCCACTGTCTGGTCATAAAGTGTCGCAAGGGGCAGATTTAAACATGTCTGCAAACGCGTGATTGCATTAGTACAGCAATGTCACGCAGGTTACGCTTCACAAATTGGCGCAGTGCTCACTCTGCAATGGCCACTGAAAGCGATTACATAAAGCCCAGTATCCTTGTAACAAGTCCACAGCCCGGGAGGTAAATGGTCGTTCGGTGTTATTAAGCCCCCTGTGAGGGTTCATGTGGCACTGCCCAGCAAATGCAATAACCTAACACTCTGTTGCGTCTATGAAATGAGCGTCGTCCAGTTACGGCCACATCACAGCATGTACCTGAATAAGATGTCACAGGCTGCAGGGCACAGACGTACTGGCCGTGTAATTCACAAATTAAATTAAACCCACAGACTCGGGTGAAATATATTCATTACAATGTAATAAGTATTTCAGGCGAATATCACCACAGGCCACGTATAATAAGGCATCGCTCAATAATTAGTGCCTAGAACTGTACTGTGAATTCAGGGCTTAATGAATAAGCCCCAGGCTCGGACCAAGACAACAGTGACAGCTGTACGGAGTGCGAGTGTGTGTGTGCGTGTGTATATGTACGGAATATATTATATATATATATATATATATATATATATATTCATACATACATACATACAGGTTGAGTCTCCCATATCCAAAATGCTTGGGACCAGGGGTGTTTTGAAAATTGGAATATTCCGTATTTTGGAATAATTGCATAATATAATTAATTATCTTCTGAATAGGACCCAAATCTAAACACAGAATGCATTGCTGTATTATATACGCCTTATACACACAACCTGCAGGTCATTTCATGCTTTATTTTTAATATTTTTGTGCCTTAAACAAGGTTTGTGTACATTGAACCATCAAAAACAAATGTGCCTCTATCTCAATCATGCTAAAAAAATTCCGTATTTTGGAACATTTGGATATGGAAGTATATGTGTGTGTGTGTATATATATATAAAAAGTGGAACTTTGGCGCCATGGCCGGGAAAGTATATTGTAGGTTATGCAAGGTCTGTTCTGGTGATCACACTATAATATCCTCTTCTAAAAGGTGGCAGCTCTGTCCCTTCAATAGGCTGTCTGGTATAACGGTGTGTGCTCGGAAACCCCCCCTGCGTGCGCTACAGGGCCGTCTGGTATAACGGTGTGTGCTGAGAATTAGAATAAGAGAGAGGGGACAAGCGCCTGATGGTGTGGTATTGTCAGATAATACAATGAACAATTTTTTAGAAGTGAGTACCCGTACCATAAGTACACTTGTATATTAAGCGTAACAATAAATCCGTCTTTAGACAGGGATCCCTCACTTCCCACCTTTCTAATTGATCTCTTCCCCCGACTCCAGTACGCCACCAATTTGGATATCCTTAAAAGTGAACTACAGTCACTAGTATCCAATAATTAATATTTTTATTTCATGGTGAATAATTTTTAAAACAATTTTACAATCAAAGTAAAAGAACTTATCTTAAAAACAGGGTGGCTGGTCCTAAGGGAGAGTTTTCTTGTAGAATCGTGATTTCCAGGGATGCACAGGATAGTCTCTTAGACAATGGTGCAGGGTGTTGGATATAGTTCCCAACATGTTTCGCCTCATAGGCTTCCTCAGGGGTTATGGGGGACCTTATTCTAAGTCTCCTTATGTATATATTATATACAGTATATATATATATATATCTAGAGGTGCGTCACTCTCAATGAAAAAATACGAGCAACACAAATGTGTAAATCAACGATTCAGTACCTGAAGATGCGTTGATCGTATTTTTTCATTGAGAGTGCCAGACCTCTAAATATATATATTTCTTTTATTGTGAGTGCCGGACCTCTAAATATATATATTTCTTTTATTGTGAGTGCCGGACCTCTAAATATATATACAGGTTGAGTCTCCCATATCCAAATATTCAGAATTACGGAATATTCCGAAATATGGAATATTTTTAGCATGACTGAGATAGTGAAACTTTTGATTTTTGATGGTTCAATGTACACAAAATGTATTAAGGCACACAATTATTAAAAATAAAGTATAAAATTACCTTTAGGCTGTGTGCATAAAGTGTATATGAAACATAAATTAATTTCATGTATGTACACAAACTTTTTTGAGCCACAAAATTATTGAAAATATTGTATAAAATTACATTCAGGCTGTGTGTATAAGGTGTATATGATTCATAAATGCATTCTGTGTTTAGATTTGGGCCCTATTCCTAAGACATTTCAAAATGGTATGCAATTATTCCAAAATACGGAATATTCCAATATCCAAAACACCCTTGGTCCCAAGCATTTTGGATATGGGAGACTCAACCTGTATTTCTTTTATTGTGAGTGCCGGGCCTCTAAATATATATATTTATTTTATTGTGAGTGCTGCACCTCTAAATATATATATTTCTTTTATTGTGAGTGCCGGGCCTCTAAATATATATATTTCTTTTATTGTGAGTGCCGGGCCTCTAAAAATATATATTTATTTTATTGTGAGTGCCGCACATCTAAATATATATATTTCTTTCATTGTGAGTGCCGGACCTCTAAGTATATATATTTCTTTTAGTGTGAGTGCCGGACCTCTAAATATATATATTTCTTTTATTGTGAGTGCCGGGCCTCTAAATATATATATTTCTTTTATTGTGAGTGCTACACCTCTAAATATATATATTTCTTTTATTGTGAGTGCCGGGCCTAAAATATATATATTTATTTTATTGTGAGTGCCGGGCCTTTAAAAATATATATTTATTTTATTGTGAGTGCCGCACCTCTAAATATATATATTTCTTTCATTGTGAGTGCCGGACCTCTAAATATATATATTTCTTTTATTGTGAGTGCCGGACCTCTAAATATATATATTTCTTTTATTGTGAGTGCCGGGCCTCTAAATATATATATTTCTTTTATTGTGAGTGCTGCACCTCTAAATATATATATTTATTTTATTGTGAGTGCCGGGCCTCTAAATATATATATTTCTTTTATTGTGAGTGCCGGGCCTCTAAAAATATATATTTATTTTATTGTGAGTGCTGCACCTCTAAATATATACATTTCTTTCATTGTGAGTGCCGGTCCTCTAAATATATATATTTCCTTTATTGTAAGTGCCGGGCCTCTAAATATATATATTCCTTTTATTGTGAGTGCCGGACCTCTAAATATATATATTTCTTTTATTATGAGTGCCGGGCCTCTAAATATATTTATTTCTTTTATTGTGAGTGCCGGACCTCTAAATATATATATTTCTTTCATTGTGAGTGCCGGTCCTCTAAATATATATATTTCCTTTATTGTGAGTGCCGGGCCTCTAAATATATATATTTCTTTTATTGTGAGTGCCACACCTCTAAATATATATATTCCTTTTATTGTGAGTGCCGGACCTCTAAATATATAAATTTCTTTTATTATGAGTGCCGGGCCTCTAAATATATTTATTTATTTTATTGTGAGTGCCGGACCTCTAAATATATATATTCCTTTTGTTGTGAGTGCCGGACCTCTAAATATATATATTCCTTTTCTTGTGAGTGCCGGGCCTCTAAATATATACACAGGTATTTCTTTTATTATGAGTGCCGGACCTCTAAATATATATATTTATTTTATTGTGAGTGCCGGGCCTCTAAATACATGTATTTATTTTATTGTGAGTGCCGCACCTCTAAATATATATATTTCTTTTATTGTGAGTGCCGGACCTCTAAATATATATATTTATTGTATTGTGAGTGCCGGACCTCTACATATATATATTCCTTTTATTGTGAGTGCCGGACCTCTAAATATATATATTTCTTTTATTGTGAGTGCCGGACCTCCTGCTATTTCTCCCCTCCTCCTAATACACAGACATCAGGACACACGGACCTCTCCCCTCCTCCTAATACACACACATCAGGACACACTGACCTCTCCCCTCCTCCTAATACACAGATATCAGGGGACACACTGACCTCTACCCTCCTCATAATACACAGACATCAGGACACACTGACCTCTCCTCTCCTCCTAATAAACAGACATCAGGACACACTGACCTCTACCCTCCTCATAATACACAGACATCAGGACACACTGACCTCTCCTCTCCTCCTAATACACAGACATCAGGACACACTGACCTCTCCTCCTAATACACAGACATCAGGGGACACTGACCTCTCCCCTCCTCCTTACACACAGACATCAGGACACACTGACCTGTCCCCTCCTCCTAATATACAGACATCAGGGGACACTGACCTCTCCCCTCCTCCTAATACACAGACATCAAGGGAAACTGACCTCTCCCCTCCTCCTAATACACAGACATCAGGGGACACACTGACCTCTCCCCTCCTCCTAATACACAGACATCAGGGGACACACTGACCTCTCCCCTCCTCCGAATACACAGATATCAGGGGACACACTGACCTCTCCCCTCCTCCTAATACACAGATATCAGGGGACACTGACCTCTCCCCTCCTCCTAACACAGGCATCAGGACACACTGACCCAGGGCTGTAACTAGGGTAGTGTGACCAGTGCCATGGCACAGGGCACCGCAGGGCAGGGGGCGCTGTTTTGGCCTGTCAATTTTCTGTTTATTATCATTCTCACTTGTAGCTTCCTCCTCTTTTATCACCAGTATCTCCTGGCCTCCCCTATCTCTTCCCTGGCCCTTCCCCATGAGGCTATGGCCCTCTCTCAGGTGCACTATATTATGTCCCTATTTATCCCCAGCATCTCCTGGCCTCTCCTATCTCTTCCCTGGCCCTTCCCCATGAGGCCATGGCCCTCTCTCAGGTGCACTATATTATGTCCCTATTTATCCCCAGCATCTCCTGGCCTCCCCTATCTCTTCCCTGGCCCTTCCCCATGAGGCCATGGCCCTCTCTCAGGTGCACTATATTATGTCCCTATTTATCCCCAGCATCTCCTGACCTCCCCTATCTCTTCCCTGGCCCTTCCCCATGAGGCCATGGCCCTCTCTCAGGTGCACTATATTATGTCCCTATTTATACCCAGCATCTCCTGGCCTCCCCTATTTCTTCCCTGGCCCTTCCCCATGAGGCCATGGCCGTCTCTCAGGTGCATTATATTATGTCCCTATTTATCTCCAGCATCTCCTGGCCTCCCCTATCTCTTCCCTGGCCCTTCCCCATGAGGCCATGGTCCTCTCTCAGGTGCACTATATTATGTCCCTATTTATCCCCAGCATCTCGTGGCCTCCCCTATCTCTTCCCTGGCCCTTCCCCATGAGGCCATGGCCCTCTCTCAGGTGCATTATATTATGTCCCTATTTATCCCCAGCATCTCCTGGCCTCCCCTATCTCTTCCCTGGCCCTTCCCCATGAGGCCATGGCTCTCTCTCAGGTGCATTATATTATGTCCCTATTTAAGCCCAGCATCTCCTGGCCTCCCCTATCTCTTCCCTGGCCCTTCCCCATGAGGCCATGGCCCTCTCTCAGGTGCACTATATTATGTCCCTATTTATCCCCATCATCTCCTGGCCTCCCCTATCTCTTCCCTGGCCCTTCCCCATGAGGCCATGGCCCTCTCTCAGGTGCATTATATTATGTCCGTATTTATCTCCAGCATCTCCTGGCCTCTCCTATCTCTTCCCTGGCCCTTCCCCATGAGGCCATGGACCTCTCTCAGGTACACTATATTATGTCCCTATTTATCCCCAGCATCTCCTGGCCTCCCCTATCTCTTCCCTGGCCCTTCCCCATGAGGCCATGGCCCTCACTCAGGTGCACTATATTATGTCCCTATTTATCCCCAGCAGTTCCTGGCCTCCCCTATCTCTTCCCTGGCCCTTCCCCATGAGGCCATGGGCCTCTCTCAGGTGCACTATATTATGTCCCTATTTATCCCCAGCATCTCCTGGCCTCCCCTATCTCTTCCCAGGCCCTTCCCCATGAGGCCATGGCCCTCTCTCAGGTGCACTATCTTATGTCCCTATTTATCCCCAGCATCTCCTGGCCTCCCCTATCTCTTCCCTGGCCCTTCCCCATGAGGCCATGGCCCTCTCTCAGGTGCACTATATTATGTCCCTATTTATCCCCAGCATCTCCTGGCCTCCCCTATCTCTTCCCTGGCCCTTCCCCATGAGGCCATGGCCCTCTCTCAGATGCACTATATTATGTCCCTATTTATCCCCAGCAGTTCCTGGCCTCCCCTATCTCTTCCCTGGCCCTTCCCCATGAGGCCATGGGCCTCTCTCAGGTGCACTATATTATGTCCCTATTTATCCCCAGCATCTCCTGGCCTCTCCTATCTCTTCCCTGGCCCTTCCCCATGAGGCCATGGCCCTCTCTCAGGTGCACTATATTATGTCCCTATTTATCCCCAGCATCTCCTGGCCTCCCCTATCTCTTCCCAGGCCCTTCCCCATGAGGCCATGGCCCTCTCTCAGGTGCACTATCTTATGTCCCTATTTATCCCCAGCATCTCCTGGCCTCCCCTATCTCTTCCCTGGCCCTTCCCCATGAGGCCATGGGCCTCTCTCAGGTGCACTATATTATGTCCCTATTTATCCCCAGCATCTCCTGGCCTCCCCTATCTCTTCCCAGGCCCTTCCCCATGAGGCCATGGCCCTCTCTCAGGTGCACTATCTTATGTCCCTATTTATCCCCAGCATCTCCTGGCCTCCCCTATCTCTTCCCTGGCCCTTCCCCATGAGGCCATGGCCCTCTCTCAGGTGCAGTATATTATGTCCCTATTTATCCCCAGCATCTCCTGGCCTCCCCTATCTCTTCCCTGGCCCTTCCCCATGAGGCCATGGCCCTCTCTCAGATGCAGTATATTATGTCCCTATTTATCCCCAGCATCTCCTGGCCTCCCCTATCTCTTCCCTGGCCCTTCCCCATGAGGCCATGGCCCTCTCTCAGATGCACTATATTATGTCCCTATTTATCCCCAGCAGTTCCTGGCCTCCCCTATCTCTTCCCTGGCCCTTCCCCATGAGGCCATGGCCCTCTCTCAGGTGCACTATATTATGTCCCTATTTATCCCCAGCATCTCCTGGCCTCTCCTATCTCTTCCCTGGCCCTTCCCCATGAGGCCATGGGCCTATCTCAGGTGCACTATATTATGTCCCTATTTATCCCCAGCATCTCCTGGCCTCCCCTATCTCTTCCCTGGCCCTTCCCCATGAGGCCATGGCCCTCTCTCAGGTGCACTATATTATGTCCCTATTTATCCCCAGCAGTTCCTGGCCTCCCCTATCTCTTCCCTGGCCCTTCCCCATGAGGCCATGGCCCTCTCTCAGGTGCACTATATTATGTCCCTATTTATCCCCAGCATCTCCTGGCCTCCCCTATCTCTTCCCTGGCCCTTCCCCATGAGGCCATGGCCCTCTCTCAGGTGCACTATATTATGTCCCTATTTATCCCCGGCATCTCCTGGCCTCCCCTATCTCTTCCCTGGCCCTTCCCCATGAGGCCATGGGCCTCTCTCAGGTGCACTATATTATGTCCCTATTTATCCCCAGCATCTCCTGGCCTCCCCTATCTCTTCCCAGGCCCTTCCCCATGAGGCCATGGCCCTCTCTCAGGTGCACTATCTTATGTCCCTATTTATCCCCAGCATCTCCTGGCCTCCCCTATCTCTTCCCTGGCCCTTCCCCATGAGGCCATGGCCCTCTCTCAGGTGCAGTATATTATGTCCCTATTTATCCCCAGCATCTCCTGGCCTCCCCTATCTCTTCCCTGGCCCTTCCCCATGAGGCCATGGCCCTCTCTCAGATGCAGTATATTATGTCCCTATTTATCCCCAGCATCTCCTGGCCTCCCCTATCTCTTCCCTGGCCCTTCCCCATGAGGCCATGGCCCTCTCTCAGATGCACTATATTATGTCCCTATTTATCCCCAGCAGTTCCTGGCCTCCCCTATCTCTTCCCTGGCCCTTCCCCATGAGGCCATGGCCCTCTCTCAGGTGCACTATATTATGTCCCTATTTATCCCCAGCATCTCCTGGCCTCTCCTATCTCTTCCCTGGCCCTTCCCCATGAGGCCATGGTCCTCTCTCAGGTGCACTATATTATGTCCCTATTTATCCCCAGCATCTCCTGGCCTCCCCTATCTCTTCCCTGGCCCTTCCCCATGAGGCCATGGCCCTCTCTCAGGTGCACTATATTATGTCCCTATTTATCCCCAGCATCTCCTGGCCTCCGCTATCTCTTCCCTGGCCCTTCCCCATGAGGCCATGGCCCCCTCTCAGGTGCACTATAGTATGTCCCTATTGATCCTCAGGGGAGGCCAGGAGATGCTGAGGATAAATAGGGACATAATATAGTGCACCTGAGAGAGGACCATGGCCTGATGGGGAAGGGTCAGGGAAGAGATAGGGGAGGCCAGGAGATGCTATCTCTTCCCTGACCCTTCCCCATCAGGCCATGGTCCTCTCTCAGGTGCACTATATTATGTCCCTATTTATCCCCAGCATCTCCTGGCCTCCTCTATCTCTTCCCTGGCCCTTCCCCATGAGGCCATGGCCCTCTCTCAGGTGCAGTATATTATGTCCCTATTTATCCCCAGAATCTCCTGGCCTCTCCTATCTCTTCCCTGGCCCTTCCCCATGAGGCCATGGCCCCCTCTCAGGTGCACTATATTATGTCCCTATTTATCCCCAGCATCTCCTGGCCTCCCCTATCTCTTCCCTGGCCCTTCCCCATGAGGCCATGGCCCTCTCTCAGGTGCACTATATTATGTCCCTATTTATCCCCAGCAGTTCCTGGCCTCCCCTATCTCTTCCCTGGCCCTTCCCCATGAGGCCATGGCCCTCTCTCAGGTGCACTATATTATGTCCCTATTTATCCCCAGCATCTCCTGGCCTCCCCTATCTCTTCCCTGGCCCTTCCCCATGAGGCCATGGCCCTCTCTCAGGTGCACTATATTATGTCCCTATTTATCCCCGGCATCTCCTGGCCTCCCCTATCTCTTCCCTGGCCCTTCCCCATGAGGCCATGGCCCTCTCTCAGGTGCACTATATTATGTCCCTATTTATCCCCAGCATCTCCTGGCCCCTCCTATCTCTTCCCTGGCCCTTCCCCATGAGGCCATGGCCCTCTCTCAGGTGCAGTATATTATGTCCCTATTTATCCCCGGCATCTCCTGGCCTCCCCTATCTCTTCCCCGGCCCTTCCCCATGAGGCCATGACACTTTTTCCGCTGTGTGTCTTATTTACCTATTTAAAAAATTGGGCTGGTAGGGGGCAATGCACTTTCTGGCACAGGGCACCAAAAAGTCTAGTTACGGCTCTGCACTGACCTCTCCCATCCTCCTAATACACAGACATCAGGACCCACTGACCCCTCTCCTCTTAATACACAGATATTGGCAGTGGATGGGTTACACAGTGCCTCCCGCACCTTTCTTCTCATAGATTAGGGGTTCAATGTGCTAAATCCCCGCCCCACCCACCATGTGAAATGAGAAGCAGAGATTAAGACTTGAGCCGTATTTTGCCAAGAGATTATGCCCCCGGCAGGAAATTAAACCTGCGCTGGCAGAGGGTACTCTACACGCCCAATACGATTCCTTCACACAATCCAAAATTCTCGCATTCAAAAACAGGCATCACAGAGTGCACAGTGGTGCCAGGCCAGGGAGTGCCAGCCTGTGGGCAGAGACATCAGCGCAGGTAAGTCTGTCTGTGCCACAGGCGGGTCACATGGTGCGAAGGCGCACATTATAGGGTGTCAGTGTAGTGGTTATCTATGTGATGTTCATCCTCCACGAGGCTAGCAATCTAATTTCAGTTCTCCTGTGGACATGGCACGCCAGGCGGTATCGCCCTATAAACGCCCTGTGGCCCCGTTCACTTATCTCTTTAGAGCAGAGCAGCATAAATATGTTTGTAATGAAAGAAAGCGGCACCATATGTTATCCGGACGATTCCGCCCGTAGCGCTCTTGTATTATAATTTGGTATCCGGAGGGTTGGTCTACACTAAAAAGGTAGACAGTCGACAGGGTTAAAATGTCGACAACGAATTAGGTCGACAGGGTTAAAAGATCAACAGGTTTAAAAGGACGACATTTAAACGGTCGACACATGGTTTTTCATGATTTTTAGGGTTAGGTTAAAACAACAATAAAGCACACGTGTCAACCTTTTTTTGTGTGTTGACATTTTGAATGTCGACCTTTTACCCATGTCGACCTTTTACCCCTGTCGACCTACTGACTGTCTAATTTCTTTATGTAGATCTATAAATCCACACCCTTCCTAGATTACCCTGTGGTGTTTTATTGGGATAACCTAAGAAGATTAGTAACCCGGCAGCCGGGGGAACTAACGCAACACTTTAAGCTTATAATGTTCCGTATGCCGTCAGCTGCGCCTTGTTATATGTTATAACGCGATCGCCATATTCTATGTCCTTACTAATGCAGCAAGTTTACCCCTAAATCAGAGAAGCAGGTGCATGTAGAGTGTAAGCTGTGCGCTCTCATCTCCATGCTGTCTGTATTACCTCTATAACAGGATTAGTTGTGAAACGAGATACACATGGGGACACAATACACCATTCATCGCGCTACACACAGACATCTGATCTGCTGTGTGCCTGTGTCGGCATGTCAGGGAATGTAGATTGCAAACTGCACTTGAGCAGTTAATGATGTGTAAGATAGTAAATATTCCCTGTACAGCACTGGGTAATACGGTGGTGCAAATTAATATTCATTGTTAATGCTTTTATAGACTTGGACTACCCAGAAAGCCCTCGCTTGCCTTTTACAGCGCCCAGAAACCTGGATTTGTACTGATAAGGTTGTAAATCTCAACCCTTCGGCTCTAAGCATTCCCTGGGTGGCAGTACTACAACCCCCATCCTCAAGCACGATTTGTGCATAATGTAGTTTTACTTTAGACCCCCCTCATTAATAATGATTAAGTTATAAAGCCCAGACAGTAAGAAATGACATGAGAGTCGCATCATGTAAGCAGGACAGTAGGATTTCCAGGGACAAAACTGTAAAACATGGCACCGTTCCAGGACCAGTTGGCAATGATGTGGTTGGCACAGAGGCCCTGATTCAGAGCCGGTCGCTCTGACAGAGCGCTCGCTATGAATCAGGGCCGGTCTTTTTTTTTTTTTAGAACGGCCTCCTGGCCGCCCACAGCTATAGCGAGCGGCCAGGAAGATGGTCGCGATGATCAAGACCATCACGACCATCAGGCTTGCGACGAGCCCCTTGTGGTAGGGTCTCGTGGCTGCAAGCCCCAGAGAGATTTCGGCTCTAACAGAGCCAAAATCTCTCCCACTGACATCACTCGTGATGTCAGTGGGGCCGCCCCCAAATGGAGGCGTTCACATGGGAACGCCTCCGTTTGGGCAGCCACTCCCCCGCCCCGCCCACCAAAGGGGGCGTGCTGTCACACAACATCGACAACACGCCCCCTTTGGTACGACACTCGGAGTGCCGGATTTCCCGTCGCTATCTGGGTCTCGCGCATGCGTACGACGGAGCCGACGCCGTCGTGCGCATGCGCTCTGGGCCACCGTCGACCCGGTTGCGAGCCCTCAGTGCTTGCGACCAGGTCTAAATCAGGCCCAGAGGCCGCAGCGGTTGTTACGTCACCAGCTTCAACGACCAACATACGTTTAAAAGGTTTGGTCATTCCGCAATCAGGTGACGATATGTTGGTCACTTGCGCCCGTATCTACTTTACAAAGCAAAACAATGCGTAACAAAATAACACGCAATAAGACACGATGGAAATGAAAGGATACTGGATGTACTGCAGGAAGGAGGCAGGTCTGTAAGACGCCGGAGGTCTGTATCGTTATAGTTTGCAAAGATAGAAGGTTTGAGACACAGGAGCTCATTCAGACCCGCTCGATAGATGCGTATGTTCGCTCCTAGCGCCTAACGTATGCAACTTCGGCTAAGTGACAGCAGGCAGGTGATCGCACGGCAAGCCATAAGCACGCCCACTATGTCTTGGCGTGCGATCGCTTTGTGTATGCAGACGCCCACCAGCCTGTCTTAAGACGCCAACTAATGTACGTCATCTCCAGGAAGTGTATGTAACCATCGGTACATCGGGTACCATCGGATGCGATCGCAACGCTTGAGGTTGACTATACCCTACTTCAGGCACTGCGATCACTTCAGTGTGAAAAACAACCAGGTGACGGGTACTATGACGCTGACTGTTAATTATGCGCGGCAAACGAACTTGATCTTTCGCACTGGTTTGCGCACGCGAACATCGGCACCGCGCACATCGCACCAAAACACGACTCTGCGCACATCGCTAGTAAAAAATATACATTTCAACTACGATTAAATGAAAGTTCACAGTGCAGTACGGCAGTATGTATTTGGGCAAAACAGGACCTTGGGGGGCACTGGGGTAGTCACCTCTCCTCCCGCTGGGGTGCATAGATATATATTTATATAAACACAGTACATATATGGAGAGACACCAGTACTGTCATGCGACATTGCACAGATCCAGAACTGCGGCTGTATGGCTGTGTACGTGACATTGCACAGATCCAGAACTGCGGCTGTATGGCTGTGTATGTGACAGTGCACAGATCCAGAACTGCGGCTGTATGGCTGTGTATGTGACAGAACTGCGGCTGTATGGCTGTGTATGTGACAGAACTGCGGCTGTATGGCTGTGTATGTGACAGTGCACAGATCCAGAACTGCGGCTGTATGGCTGTGTATATGACAGTGCACAGATCCAGAACTGCGGCTGTATGGCTGTGTATGTGACAGTGCACAGATCCAGAACTGCGGCTGTATGGCTGTGTATGTGACAGTGCACAGATCCAGAACTGCGGCTGTATGGCTGTGTATGTGACAGTGCACAGATCCAGAACTGCGGCTGTATGGCTGTGTATGTGACAGTGCACAGATCCAGAACTGCGGCTGTATGGCTGTGTAAGTGACAGTGCACAGATCCAGAACTGCGGCTGTATGGCTGTGTATGTGACAGTGCACAGATCCAGAACTGCGGCTGTATGGCTGTGTATGTGACAGTGCACAGATCCAGAACTGCGGCTGTATGGCTGTGTATGTGACATTGCACAGATCCAGAACTGCGGCTGTATGGCTGTGTAGGTGACATTGCACAGATCCAGAACTGCGGCTGTATGGCTGTGTACGTGACAGTGCACTGATCCAGAACTGCGGCTCTATGGCTGTGTATGTGACAGTGCACTGATCCAGAACTGCGGCTGTATGGCTGTGTATGGGACAGTGCACTGATCCAGAACTGCGGCTGTATGGCTGTGTATGTGACAGTGCACAGATCCAGAACTGCGGCTGTATGGCTGTGTATGTGACATTGCACAGATCCAGAACTGCGGCTGTATGGCTGTGTATGTGACATTGCACTGATCCAGAACTGCGGCTGTATGGCTGTGTATGTGACAGAACTGCGGCTGTGTGGCTGTGTATGTGACAGTGCACTGATCCAGAACTGCGGCTGTATGGCTGTGTATGTGACAGAACTGCGGCTGTATGGCTGTGTATGTGACAGTGCACAGATCCAGAACTGCGGCTGTATGGCTGTGTATGTGACAGTGCACTGATCCAGAACTGCGGCTGTATGGCTGTGTATGTGACAGTGCACTGATCCAGAACTGCGGCTGTATGGCTGTGTATGTGACAGTGCACAGATCCAGAACTGCGGCTCTATGGCTGTGTATGTGACATTGCACAGATCCAGAACTGCGGCTGTATGGCTGTGTATGTGACAGTGCACTGATCCAGAACTGCGGCTGTATGGCTGTGTAAGTGACAGTGCACAGATCCAGAACTGCGGCTGTATGGCTGTGTATGTGACATTGCACAGATCCAGAACTGCGGCTGTATGGCTGTGTATGTGACAGTGCACTGATCCAGAACTGCGGCTGTATGGCTGTGTATGTGACAGTGCACAGATCCAGAACTGCGGCTGTATGGCTGTGTATGTGACAGTGCACAGATCCAGAACTGCGGCTGTATGGCTGTGTATGTAACAGTGCACTGATCCAGAACTGCGGCTGTATGGCTGTGTAAGTGACAGTGCACAGATCCAGAACTGCGGCTGTATGGCTGTGTATGTGACATTGCACAGATCCAGAACTGCGGCTGTATGGCTGTGTATGTGACAGTGCACTGATCCAGAACTGCGGCTGTATGGCTGTGTATGTGACAGTGCACAGATCCAGAACTGCGGCTGTATGGCTGTGTATGTGACAGTGCACAGATCCAGAACTGCGGCTGTATGGCTGTGTATGTAACAGTGCACTGATCCAGAACTGCGGCTGTATGGCTGTGTATGTGACAGTGCACAGATCCAGAACTGCGGCTGTATGGCTGTGTATGTGATATTGCACTGATCCAGAACTGCGGCTGTATGGCTGTGTATGTGATATTGCACTGATCCAGAACTGCGGCTGTATGGCTGTGTATGTGACAGTGCACAGATCCAGAACTGCGCTGTATGGCTGTGTATGTGACAGAACTGCGGCTGTATGGCTGTGTATGTGACAGTGCACAGAACCAGAACTGCGGCTGTATGGCTGTGTATGTGACAGTGCACAGATCCAGAACTGCGGCTGTATGGCTGTGTATGTGACAGTGCACAGAACCAGAACTGCGGCTGTATGGCTGTGTATGTGACATTGCACAGATCCAGAACTGCGGCTGTATGGCTGTGTATGTGACAGTGCACAGATCCAGAACTGCGGCTGTATGGCTGTGTATGTGACATTGCACAGATCCAGAACCGCGGCTGTATGGCTGTGTATGTGACAGTGCACAGATCCAGAACTGCGGCTGTATGGCTGTGTATGTGACAGTGCACAGATCCAGAACTGCGGCTGTATGGCTGTGTATGTGACAGTGCACAGATCCAGAACTGCGGCTGTATGGCTGTGTATGTGACAGTGCACAGGTCCAGAACTGCGGCTGTATGGCTGTGTATGTGACATTGCACAGATCCAGAACTGCGGCTGTATGGCTGTGTATGTGACAGTGCACACATCCAGAACTGCGGATGTATGGCTGTGTATGTGACAGTGCACAGATCCAGAACTGCGCTGTATGGCTGTGTATGTGACAGAACTGCGGCTGTATGGCTGTGTATGTGACAGTGCACAGATCCAGAACTGCGGCTGTATGACTGTGTATGTGACAGTGCACAGATCCAAAACTGCGGCTGTATGGCTGTGTATGTGACAGTGCACAGATCCAGAACTGCGGCTGTATGGCTGTGTATGTGACAGTGCACAGATCCAGAACTGCGGCTGTATGGCTGTGTATGTGACAGTGCACAGATCCAGAACTGCGGCTGTGTGGCTGTGTATGTGACAGTGCACAGATCCAGAACTGTGGCTGTATGGCTGTGTATGTGACAGTGCACTGATCCAGAACTATGGCTGTATGGCTGTGTATGTGACATGTATGGGCTGCGGCTGTATGGCTGTGTATGTGACATGTATGGGCTGCGGCTGTATGGCTGTGTATGTGACAGAACTGCGGCTGTATGGCTGTGTATGTGACAGAACTGCGGCTGTATGGCTGTGTATGTGACAGAACTGCGGCTGTATGGCTGGGTATGTGACATGTATGGGCTGCGGCTGTATGGCTGTGTATGTGACATGCATGGGCTGCGGCTGTATGGCTGTGTATGTGACATGTATGGGCTGCGGCTGTATGGCTGTGTATGTGACAGAACTGCGGCTGTATGGCTGTGTATGTGACAGAACTGCGGCTGTATATGTGACAGAACTGCGGCTGTATGGCTGTGTATGTGACAGAACTGCGGCTGTATGGCTGTGTATGTGACAGAACTGCGGCTGTATGGCTGTGTATGTGACAGAACTGCGGCTGTATGGCTGTGTATGTGACAGAACTGCGGCTGTATGGCTGGGTATGTGACATGTATGGGCTGCGGCTGTATGGCTGTGTATGTGACATGCATGGGCTGCGGCTGTATGGCCGTGTATGTGACAGTGCGCTGGTTTCCGTTGCCCACCGCTGTGTGCGCACAAAAGCACATCACTAATTGCTTTCATGCCTGTAGGTCGCTGCATAATGTAGGTCACCTCTGCCCTCATGAGATGTGCTGTGCTGTGGGGTGAGGGCAGCAAGACCCCCAGCATATGACAGTCAGGGCACTGGTAGCCTGGTAACCATAAGCCCCCAAACCAACACGGGTCCCTCCGTGACCTCCGATCAGCTGTTTTCTGTCTGTGAGCAGCCACAATGAGACGGGTGAGCGAGCCATCGGCGGAGAGAGGAGAGGGGGGGGGGAGGGGGGGGTGATGAACTCCGGCTGCAGATGACAACAGAGAGAAGGCTCTGGAGAGGACGCAGGAGCAGCAGAGGGTGAGCCCCAGTATGGGTGCAGGTAGAGGGCAATCAGAAGTATCTATACACGGGCGTAGAGGGGGCAATTTATCAAATGGCGAAGATCCCTTCCCTTTTGCTGTCGAAGACGAGAGGTTTAGTTGTCGATAGGGATTATTTTCACTTTGTCAACGACAAGAAATTTGCCATGGAGATCCCTGTGAAACGGTGGTATTAGTACCGCCGCGGTCCCGCTCCTGTTCCCGCCATTGCCGGGTGCAGCCAGAGAAAACCATTGGAATAACAGAATTGTTTCCATTGTAAAAGAACTCACTCTTGTAAAAGTTATTTAATGATTTGCTCCATTGCGCAGATGAGAGTCGGGAAGCCGCTCCGCATATGGGCGCGTACAGGCCCTACGGATCGGTCAGTATACTCTTAGGGGCCAGTTTCGCAATATATTTTGAGTTTCTTGCCAAAACATAATTTTTAGGTAATATACAATGACAAGTATTAATTCTGCTTTCTGACCAGCCCACGATCTGTTTATAAGGGGATTTTTGTTAAAGTCTCCAGACATGGGGGTACATTTACTAAAGTGAGAGTATTTAGAAGTGGAGATGTTGCTCATAGCAACCAATCAGATTCTACTTAACATTTAAGTAGCACCTTCTAGAAGATAATAGCTAGAATCTGATAGGTTGCTATGGGCAACATCTTCACTTCTAATAACTCTCACTTTAATAAATTTACCACATAGCGTCCGATTTATTATAGGACGACAGCCCCTATTGGGTGTTTTATCCAGCAGCAGGTCTTTTCCTCGCTTCTTCTTATATAGAACATCAAATGGTTACCGACAGCAATAGGGGAAGCCAATCTCACAAAGGGGCCATTTATCATCGTATACCTGCGGCTTAATCCCTGAAAACACCCGTTTTCAGGGCTTAACCACAAATATTACGTTTTCCCCGGATGTATCATAGAGGGACTGCAGCAGACCATCCCTCCATTCCTGCCTGCAGAAACATCCCCCATAGGTTTCTATAGGGGATGCCATGGAGATTGGCCCCTGCAGCTAGCGCCTATGGGCTACACATCGCGGATTCAGCCGGCAGAGGGTTCCCCCGGAAATGGGACGCTGTGAATGTGCGGTCAGTGGGACCGCCCATGCGCAGTAGCCCCGGCACCACTCATGGCACATCGCGGGGACGTGGTTATTTCGGAGCCCCTGCCCCTGTGGGTGGTCTATTATACATACCCGACGATGTAATCGCATTCTGCAATGTGATCAATGGGTGCTAATATCGTGCCCAGAGCATATTGTAACTGCAATTAATAATAAGTGGGCCCCAAACAGCGCTGCGTACTTGTTCTTCTGAGGACGGTGATGATACAGAAAAACATTGGAAACATTTTTATTGTAATTTGTAAAGAATAATTTTTTTCAATGTTTAAAGTTTTAAAATATTTGTATATATTATTTTCTATTGTTTTTCTTATATTATTTAATCTATATTTTATTCAATTAATGGAACTGAAAGCCCCAATCTGATTAATTAAGCTTTGGTTCTATAAATCTCCTCTTTAAGGCAAAATGTATATATACAGCATCTCAATGCATAAATCAGGGTTCCAGTGAAATACAGACATTCTGCAGACATCGTGCGTATGGCACTGCCTGCAGGCTGCAGATTATCAGCGCGCTGGGGCATCCGTTCCCTGCCAGGCAGCAGGCGTGCGCCAGGCGTGGGGCTTATTTCAGCCACGACTGATTGCGACAGAGGCTCCGTCAGGCTACTGCAATGCTAGATCCCATATACTGTGATTTATGACACGAGGAGCAGAGACTTCAAAGTCCTAACTGAGTCTTACATACACATTTATAGAATTAATACCGTTTACCAGTCACACCAGCACGGGCATTCCCCACAGCTCGCCGGCACTGAAGGGGTTACGCCCGTACAATCTGCTGACATACGGCACAGGATAATCCCCGGATTTGTGGCATACTTTAGGGCGGCCATAATGTTTATTAGCGCATTTTGTGCAAGGATTCCGGAAAAGATTCATCATGTGAGGGAAAAAGAACTTATCACTTTCCAGGTCTGACATTAGAGGCCTGACGCTGAGCCGCACGCACGAGCTAAAAGTGGGCGTCTCTGTCCGTCACATTCGGTCGCAGGAGTGTACACGAGGTTTGGTACACAAGGAGTTTGTAGCGACATTTGCATAAACTTGCAGACGGGCGATCGCCAATAGACGCTGCTGAGTGCGCTTTTGTGTGCGACCCAGAAATCAGCCTCTGAATGCATTAGGTCACTATTACGGTGCAGCTCTCACCGATACGTAATAGAGGCAACAGTGTGTTACTGAGTATTGAGCAGACGATTTCAGGCGGCAGTTATTTCATTGTGTTGCAGTAATTAGTATAACGATTGTAATTAGGCGTAAACATTACCCCCTCCTTCAATGCTTATAATCCTGTGTAGACCGCTTTGCATTTGTGTGATTCACACACCGGGCTTGATTCAGAGATGGCCGCAATGTGGACGTTGGCCGTAGTGGAGCAGCGATTGGTTAGCGATGGCGGTCGCAGAGAGGATTTATTCGTAGAGTGAGTGACAGTCAGCGTTTGGGGGGGGGTGGTAAGGAAATCGCAGGGTTGTCGGAACAGTTTTCTGGGTGTGCCCTAGTGCGCCACTGCGAATCGTACGCAGCTGCAGAGGCCCCGGCGTCTTAGGTGAGACGCACATTTGGAGACAGCATAGGGTGCTCAAAGGTTCGATGTGCGACCCATGTTCCCGATGTTAGCGGCAGGGGTGAGATGCCGGCAGTGGGCGCTTCTGTGTACAAGACGGTGGCTGATACATTTGCATAATTTCACAAGTTGTATGCGAATGAAATCGCAGCTGCACATGCAATTGCGCGCAACTCGGAATCAGAGCAGGTGAATGTGTCTAGTGCAGCCGCCAAGTGACCGGATCTGCCGCCATTTTGCCATCTATGGTGTAACCAAGTCTCCGGTGACCTGAGGCTCCTTGTGCCATCGCCCCAATGACAGCGACCTCTTACAATTACTTTCAGGCAAACGGTGACCTCTGCGCCTATTTACAGAGCAACACGCAACACACACATAGCTCATGTTTAGCTGCTTAAAGCGCATCGCTCGTCTCCTATACACAGGACGTATGAGGGGGGAGGGGGGAGACAGCAGATAATGTTGTTTTGCAAGATTCTTCCTTTGCAATTTACACCAGCGACAAAACAAGATTAATTTTCCCCAGAGCAATCGCAGGAGGGTGGAGCAGTCAGGCAAGTGCGGGTGGAGGTGTGAGGTGTGTTAGTGTCTCCCTATATGCAGGATTGTCTTAACAGCAGTGTGGGCACTGGGCAAAGCAATGCACTGGGCCCCCTAAAAATGTAAATGGTCAATAAAATGAAACCCTCCGGCATGCTCATCAGACCCCCCACACATGCAGAGAGACTCTGACTGGTCTGAAGCCGGCGGGTGAAGTGAAACTGGGAGGTGAGTAGTCGTCATGGCGGGGATGAGGTGGGGGAGGATAGATCGGAATACAGTGCACTGGCGGCCGTCTTATAAAAATATCACAAATTTACCAACTGGCCGCGGCTGCAGGGGGATGGGTTGGTGGGCCCCTACATGCTTCGGGCCCTTGGGCAACTGCCCAACAAGCCCAATGGAAGAGATGGCCCTGCCTATATGTACATACATAGAGCCTGCTGACCACCTGTATATCTGTTTTTGTCCAGACAGCCTCCAGCCCCAGAGCCTGACTGATGTAAAGTGGGTACTCCCAGCGCTGTGCATTGCCGGACAGCAGTATGCCGGGGAGCGAGTTCTCCTGCAGATGGGCACAGGGATCGTGTAAGTAACATTCTCCACCTTTTTGTGTAATGTGAATGTTCATACTAAGTGCCCCCTTGTTTATACTAAGTGCCCCCTTGTTTATACTAAGTGCTCCCTTGTTCATACTAAGTGCCCCCTTGTTCGTACTAAGTGCCCCCTTTTTCATACTAAGTGCCCCCTTGTTTGTACTAAGGCCCTGATTCAGAGCCGGACGCTCTGACAGAGCGCTCGCTCTGAATCAGGGCCGGTCTTTTTTTTTTTAGAACGGCCTCCTGGCCGCTCGCATAGCTGTGGGTGATGTTACGGAGGAAATAGATAAAAAGGTATATGACAATGTAAGACTATGCAGCTGCCATGACTTAAGCTGGGTACACACCACACCATATGACGCGTACCCAGCCAACGGTGCGATGCGATGTAACGCCATGCACACTGCGCGATCTGGTGTATGTCGGCGCAATGTGTCGCTGCATGTAACAGCACCGATTGGTCACTGCTCTGTCCCATCTGCTGTGCAGCGCACCAGATAGGACAATGCGATGAGCGACCGCCGTACACTCCCCATCGGGCGTACACACTGCACAATCCGTACGATATATCGTAAATTGTGTACCCAGTTTTAGCGCACTCTGCATTCTTTTTATACACAATGCGTAATGTGCAGCATTAAAGTAACAATACACTGTAAAGTGGCTTATATTGACATCAATATGAGGCCAGGTAAACATTCTGCACCTTCCCATAGTGTCCACTAGGGGCAATATTCCCTCTGCGAATATAAACAACAACCAACACGACAGCTTCCACTCACACCAGCAAAGTCACACATGGACAGGATATAAGGTTGTTTCACGTAGGATTACACGTGCCGATGTGCTTTACCGAGTCGGGGAGCGGACATTGTGCTGTCTCATTAGAGGCATTATTACAGGTCACTATCTGTAGCAATTCTCCCATCTAAAGCTAAAATCTGGAGAGAGATGAAAGTCACAGTAATAACCCTTTGAAAATATTTAAGAATTTTAACATTTTTCTTCTGTACAAAAATATGTAGACGCCTTTTATTCTGGTCTAACGAGTCCCAGAATGGACAAGCACATTTACACCCATCTGCCCACTGTCCCTCCTCCCTAATGTGGACAGCTTTGTGCTAACCAGGCGGGATGATCAGAATAGCAGGCCAGCGGTGAGCAGCCATATTGTGTGTGGCATGGTTTTGTGTTATTAGGGGAACAAAATGGGACGGGGGAGTAATCCAGCATGATACATGCCAATGACCCAGTAAGTCATGGTCGCACCTCTGTGGCACACACACCTTTCCCAATTTCCCAACAGTAATATATGTCACTGAAAGCAGCAATCAATGAATAAACTAATCACTGTGACAAACTAGAAGTAGTAGCTTGGAATTGATCATTATTTCCTGGTTTGTTTCATCAGGCTGCTATCAATGTGAAAGTGTCATGTGATTACCATGGCAACCAGTCAACATGTAGGGAGCAGAGGGTCTTTGGAACTGTGACTCTGAGCTCTGACTACTGTAACCCCCCCTCCTCCACCCCACATGACATACTAAGAGCTGCAAGTCTGTGTGTGACTGGAAGCCATAGATTGCACACTCCAGAGAGATTTTGAAAAGGAGATAATGATTTGTGGGAGGATCGATAAGAAAAATTCTGATCAGACGCATATTTACAGTTAAAGAAACAAAATATAAACCTCAGAGAATTGTCGCATTAAAGTGACAAAAAACAAAGGCTACAAAAAAAAATGGTTTCAATATTTTTTCCAGGGTAGTTAAAATATTCAAATATAAAATATTTTTATAAAATAACTAAACATCTCCAACAATTATATATATTACATTAGGAAAACATTAGTGCCCGTACACAATCTGTGGAGGAATGGCCACTTCTGTGTAAGCCCCGCCCACTTTGGCGGCCATTTAGGAGTTATGACTCAACTAATTTTCAGTATAAGGGGTGCTGGGCACTGGATGGGTCACGTCTATAGGCTGATTATATTCTGTACCCACAGGGGGGAAGACAAGTACCAAACAAAACAATGGGCCACCGTACACTTCATGGAGGGTGATTGTGGGTATCAGGGGTTGCGCCTACTTATTCTACTACCTGAGACAAATCGTATAATCCCTTAGGGCACACATCCACTAAAAGACATCAAAACAACTGCACCATTCTGACATTGTAATCGCGCAGTGGTTTGTCAGTCTGTGATGAGCCTGCACTGAGCGAGCAGTCAATCAGTGCAGGCTCAGCCATCATCTGCAAACATGCTCAGCCTGACGTTATCGTCAGGTTGTCCAGCATGTTTGCCTGATGATAGATGTCTAAATGACCAGTGGGAGTGCGTATCGCTGGTTGTTTTAGACATTTTACTAAACGATTTGCAAACGATTTGCGAACGATTGAACAAAATCGTTATCGTTCAATCGCTCAACTTAATCGTCTAGTGGACGTGTGCCTTTACTCTAATAACATTAAAATCACGCTCGCCTACCCTCGCAGAATGTCCCCCAGACTCCCGGATGCCCAGAGAAGACGGCGGTGGGGGGCATGGTGAACCACAAATATGTGGCCCCGCCCACTACTGCGCCATGGCACAAATCATGTAACTGTGCAGCAGGGTTGACGTTCCGCCCGGATCTCCCAAAGGGCGGATGTAAAAATATCATTAACAAATTCAGAGATGCTGGATGTTACTGTACGGCCACCTACAGCTTATAAATAGCCATAAATCTGCAAAATTAGTAATACAGTTCGCACATATAATTGTAACGTAACTCAAGAGCTGTCTTGCATTAATTATATTTAACAACACAGATATTGTATTAATTAGTAATTCCTGCAGAATGCGGAGCACAGCCTTGCTCCGATCCTATCTGCGTGATGACTGCGTGGCTTGTACTGGTCTGGAACGGACCTTATTATGTCGCCATTTTGCATGTATAAAACTTTTTTTAAATATTGGGCCAGATTCAGAGACGGACGCTAATACGACAGCAGCTGCGATTCCGTACGCAACGCAGTGGCGAAAATATGCTAATATTTTGCAAAGATTACCCGGGCTGCCATCTTACCTGCGTGCGACGACACATACCTGCGTAAATATCGGTAACATCGACGCACATCGCGTGGCTATCAGCCGCAGACTCGGCGGCTCTCCTCACACGCAGAGCGCTTTCATGCTGCGTATGCAATCGCAGTGGCTAATTTATGCACGCCCATGTGACGGCGATCAAACGTACAGACACGCCTGCGTTTTTCTGACCACTCCCAAAGGCATGCAACCTGTCACTCACTTTGCGACCGATTCCTTTGTGCGTCCGTAATTGTAATGTGATCGCAGCACACGCGCAGCTTATACGCATGCGCGATGGAAAACAATCACTCGATCTGCGTCCGTAATCGCCGTTGCGCTCATCTCTGAATCAGGCCCATAGACGCATGGTCAGTTCTGGTTTGTAGGAAAATGCCCTGCTTTGCTATTTAGGCTTTTTGGCCCATCGCAGCAGCCGACTATTAGCGATAGACATGAGAATACTCCTTTAGATTTGAAAACTAAACAAAGCCATAGAGAATCTGGAAGACACTTAACGCTGCATTTACCCATAATTCTCCATATACAGAAACTGAAATTGTTGTCAGTAAAGAAGATTGGGAAGTATAATGCTAAGAAAGAAAGTATGTTATATCTCGCTGTATTCTAGTAATGGCGATTTACCTGCACAGTCCTTGGCACCTTTCTTGTACGTCAGTTTTATACAAATCAATATATACTGTCCACATTGCGCTGATACAACCGCCTGCCACTTACGGATATCCGTTACAGCCCCTGCTCAGTGTTAGTGATATAGTTTTGCGCACCAGTGATGTCACTAGTTTCTAGTCTGATTGGCTGCATTCTAATGAGCGCTGGTTCAGAAAACAACCAGCGACTGATATATTGTACTCATACAGGACCTCATTCAGAGTCGGTCGTACGCAGCCGATGTTCGCTAAACTGCGCATGCGTATAATTTGCAATGCGCGTGTGCAAACTAGCTGTTACGATCAGAAATTTCTCTCTCCTTGAACACAGCCAGGTCGTTAGTTTGAGTGACAGAATGAGGCGTTTGTGGGTGGTAACAGGGGAAGGTGCTTGTGAACGGGGGAGTGGAGATCCGGACGCAGGCGTGCCTAATTATGCGAACGGCGTTTTATGGGAGTGCATAATTAACAAAGTAGTGTCATGGCACATGTGACATGGTGGTTATTGCACTGACTAGATCGTAGTGCTTAAGAGAGGGTATGGTCAGCCTTAAGCTCTGCGATCAGCTCCGATGGGTCCCGATGGTCGCGATTAATCCTTATAACCCCGGAGATGACGTGTTTTGTGATCGAGAAGGGGGTGTTATTTTAGTCTTGCGGCCGCTTCTTACCCTCGCTTGTTCAGCTAACGATCTCATCTTAGCGACGCAACTTGCGATCACTTCATTTGCATATCCGGCCCCTTTCCCCTACGACCGAGTGGCCGCAACGACCGACTCTGAATGAGGTCCACAATGTGGCGTTTTATGGATAAATACGTTTCACAATCTTCAAATAATAATAAAACCAGAGGCGGCCACAGCGCTGAAATGGTTATTGGAAGAAATGTTCTGTCTGTATCTATCTCTCTTAAGTCAGATGCATTTATCAGGCGCCCGAAGGGGAGAAGCATCTAATCATTTATCTAATGAAAGATTCATACATCTCTCTGGTTTCACTTTGAAGCTAAATAAGAAAAATTCACAGCAAAATGGAACACGCTGTCTGTACCTCCCCCCCCAGACCCTGGGGTTCCCCCACAGCCATACAAGGTGCCCCCCTAACCCTAGATCCTGGGGTTCCCCCACAGCCATACGAGGTGCCCCCCTAACCCTAGGGTTCCCCCACAGCCAATACGAGGTGCCCCCTCCCATCCCCTAGTCCATGGGGTTCCCCCACAGCCATACAAGGTGCCCCCCTAACCCTAGATCCTGGGGTTCCCCCACTGCAATACGAGGTGCCCCCCTAACCCTAGGGTTCCCCCACAGCCATACGAGGTGCCCCCTCTCATCCCCTAGTCCATGGGGTTCCCCCACAGCCATACAAGGTGCCCCCCTAACCCTAGATCCTGGGGTTCCCCCACAGCCATACGAGGTGCCCCCCTAACCCTAGGGTTCCCCCACAGCCAATACGAGGTGCCCCCTCCCATCCCCTAGTCCATGGGGTTCCCCCACAGCCATACAAGGTGCCCCCCTAACCCTAGATCCTGGGGTTCCCCCACTGCAATACGAGGTGCACCCCATCCCCTAGATGTGCCCCCCTAAGCCCAGACTTCAGAAGTACAGTGAAATCGTAATTTATCACCCTCTCTTATTAACAGCTAATTATATAGCGCCAGCATATTACACGGTGCTTTACCATCATCTGGAGTGACATGAACCCAAACCGCTCCGTGGCCAATATCGCTGGGCAGCAAAATGTGTTTGGTCATCGTGGCGCAAAGGGATATTTTTATTTGAACTTCGCAGAGAGCAGCGATAAAACGAAAGAAAATAATTAGCCCCTTAGACATTAAAGAGGAACCTACTGATTACTGGGGAATTACAGAGTGGGGTAGGTAAAGGGCAAGAGGCAAGTTTGGAGGGGGGCAAGAACTAGGAGGCATTAATAAACTATACAGCATATATATATATATAACAACAGGTTCACTCGTCGGAGACCTCGTATCACAGAACAACGCTAGGCCACGCCCCTACGCTCTCTGACGAAGTCCTGAGTGACGAAACGTGTAGGGGCGTGGCCTAGCGTTGTTCTGTGATACGAGGTCTCCGACGAGTGAACCTGTTGTTCCCGGAGATGGAGGATCATTTCTTTTTATGTGCTGTATACTTGCGGTGGTTTGACCGCTATGTCTGGTACGTCATTTAAGACATATGTTTTGTCTGATAAATTTTAATAAAAGTTGGAAGATAATGCACTATTGGCGCCCCTATGTTGACTTTCAGATTTAATTTGAGGGTAATTACATCCAAATCAGGTGAACGGTGTAGTAATTACAACGGTTTCTATATGTGCCTCCCACTTTTTGTAATTACCCTCAAATTAAATCTGAAAGTCTGCAGGTAAATCACATCTTGTTTGTTTCATTTCAAAGCCATTGTGGTGGTGAATAGAGGCCAAAATATGAAAATTCTGTCAATGTCCCAATATTTATCCACCTGACTGTATGTATATATGATGTACTGTATATAAAGCCAGCATGGCTATCAGGGCCCTATAAAGCCCTGGCTGTCAGCCTGCACCCTCTCAGCAGCCCGGTGACTGTGATCGGGGGGCGAGAGCTGGGATGCAGCAGCCAGTGAGCAGGGGACGCGTCTCCAGTTCTCACTCTGTAAATTATTTAAGGGAGCGATGCAGGATATCACGCACAGCTCAGATATCAGCGTGGAAATCATACATGTGTCGCTGCCATCCCTGTGCCATCTGCTGCCAGTCTCCCCACGTTCTGACACAGCCACATCCCAAACACCTGATCTTACGGTGTCTATACGGCTGCGTGAATCCTCCTGACATAACATCAGGCGCGATGCTCTCACGCAGATCTGTATTTCATCCCATTTGGGGTTATAATATTATACATCCACTTTTTTCACATTTTTTTTTAGACCAAAGAAAATTCACCAACGATCAACACAAAACAAAATAAAAATCATCATCTCTATTAAAGCTTTCTTCTCAGTTATATAACTATACACCTGAATATAAACAGACAGTCACATTCTTATCAAAGGTCACTAAATGAACCTAGTGGATTACACCTGGGGGTAAATGTACGAAGATGGGAGTTCTATTTAAGAAGTGATGTTGCCCATAGCAACCAATCAGATTCTACTTCTCATTTATCTAGCACCTTCTAGAAGATAATATCTGGAATCTGATTGGTTTCTATGGGCAACATCACTTCTTAATAGACCTCGCATCTTAGTAAATTTACCCCTAGCGGTGGAACCAAGAGTAGGCATGCCCACCAATGGTTTGCGGCCGATGGTCAGTGGTTTCACCATCGTTGAGGGAGGTCCGTTATCAAACATTGGCGACGGAGGTCCGATGATGGAGGTGTGCGCATATGAGGCCGCGATCTGGTTAATAACTGTCATGGCGTGTGTCTCAAAGGACAAACACAGCCAATAGGTGAGGGTCAGGATAATTATGGGTTGCATCTCCCCCCCACCGAGGTCCCCACCTTGCACAACGCCAGAAGCCCCTCCCGCACCAGACTGCAGATGCTCAGGAAACGCTACGCCATAAGGCAGGTGACCGACGCACTGCTTCACCCTCGATTACACCCGAGTACAATTATGAGAAAATACCGGAAACGCACCAATCAGGGGAACAATTTTAAGATGATTTCAAGGACACCATGATTTGGAGCTGGGGTAAAGATGGCTGCACACGGGCCGAGACACAGAATTATACCAAGGGCGCCAAATTGGAGTTGATCCGCCCATGTGATTCTCTGGTCACTTTTACCGCAGGATGACTACAAATCCAGGGCAATAGCGTTGATCGGCGAATCCGGATAACACGCCTATCGATGTTTACTCGGATCATTATCTGTCATGGTGGTCACAGTAATGTCACCCAGGTTGCAATACTCGCCCAATTGAACCAATTAGTAATACTTTAAATGAAGAGGTATAAACGCAGCCACCCTCTGTATGTATTTCACCCACGCATGCAGAAGTGTACCGGAAATGTATCGGGCATTGGTGACAGGGGGGTGGCTATTCAGGTGCGCGGAGATGGCCCGCCGTCTTATGGGAGTGTCGCAGACGTGGCGGTGAAAGTGTTTGTGTACACAGACGCTCACATAGGACGCCATACTCGGGCAGGGGATCTGCACTGCCATGGGGCTGGTGTAAGTTTTGCTGATGCGTCCTATGGTGGCGTCTATGGACGCACGGAGCACGATTGGCGCGTCTGAAGATGCTGACAACGGGCGTCTCAGTCCTTGCACACTCAGATGCACGGGTGTACACCAGGGAAGGGCATGTAACTACTATAATGTCACAAAGACATGCGACCAGCTAAAGACACGCACACGGCCAACGCTGTATCCAGAGCCTCAACAAGAAATTATCTGCAGGAACAGGGCTCTCCTAAATACCGCAGCTGCTCAGAACGTAGAGGGGGGGAGTTGCAATAAATTCTGTTTTATTAACGCATTGTGGGCCTGATTCAGCACGAATCGCAACTGCAACTGCGTACGCAGATCGAGCTATTGTTTGCCATTGCGCATGAGTATAAGCCGCATTGTGCGAGCATGGCAAGCGCACTGCAATTACAGACGCATAGGAATCCATCGCAGAGTGAATGACAGGCTGTGAGCGTTTGGGGGTGGTGACGGGGGTTTGGTCGGAGAAGCGCAGGCGTGTCTGTTCGTTCTAATGCAGTTTCATGGGTGTGCATAAATTAGCCACTGCGATGCAGCCTGAGTACTCACTGGTTGTGGTGCGAGTTTCTGCGGCAGGTCAGACCTGCTGTAATTTTGCGTGGACTGCGAGGTTGCACGCATGTGAGAAAGCAGAAGCGAGTGTCTTTGTGCCGGCTAAGCTTTGGCAAGCATTAGCATATTCTGGCAGCTGCATTGCGTGCCATTACGCATCTGCAATCGCAATCCGTACTGAATGAGGTCCTGTACTTGTCTGTCCTTTTCTGAGGATGCTCTTAATCTGCATTTTATAACCAACAATAAATGATGTTCATCTATACTCCTGGCTGCGTGTAGACTATAGAGGATTGCAGGGTGTAGATGTGATCTAGTTCTCCTGATTATATACTGGACAGGGACTTGGAGACGATCAGTATATGAGACAATCAGTAGCAGGGTGTAGATGTGATCTAGTTCTCCTGCTTATCCTGCTGGACAGGGACTTGGAGACGATCAGTATATGAGACACCCAGTAGCAGGGTATAGATGTGATCTAGTTCTCCTGATTATATGCTGGACAGGGACTTGGAGACGATCAGTATATGAGACACCCAGTAGCAGGGTATAGATGTGATCTAGTTCCTCCTGATTATATGCTGGACAGGGACTTGGAGACAATCAGTAGCAGGGTGTATATGTGATCTAGTTCTCCTGATTATATGCTGGACAGGGACTTGGAGACAATCAGTAGCAGGGTGTAGATGTGATCTAGTTCTCCTGATTATATGCTGGACAGGGACTTGGAGACGATCAGTATATGAGACGCTCAGTAGCAGGGTGTAGATGTGATCTAGTTCTCCTGATTATGTGCTGGACAGGGACTTGGAGACGATCAGTATATGAGACGCTCAGTAGCAGGGTGTAGATGTGATCTAGTTCTCCTGATTATATGCTGGACAGGGACTTGGAGACGATCAGCATATATGAGACAATCAGTAGCAGTGTGTAGATGTGATCTAGTTCTCCTGATTATATGCTGGACAGGGACTAGGAGACGATCAGTATATGAGACGCTCAGTAGCAGGGTGTAGATGTGATCTAGTTCTCCTGATTATGTGCTGGACAGGGACTTGGAGACGATCAGTATATGAGACGCTCAGTAGCAGGGTGTAGATGTGATCTAGTTCTCCTGATTATGTGCTGGACAGGGACTTGGAGACGATCAGTATATGAGACAATCAGTAGCAGGGTGTAGATGTGATCTAGTTCTCCTGATTATATGCTGGACAGGAACTTGGAGACGATCAGTATATGAGACGCTCAGTAGCAGGGTGTAGATGTGATCTAGTTCTCCTGATTATATGCTGGACAGGGACTTGGAGACGATCAGTATATGAGACAATCAGTAGCAGGGTGTAGATGTGATCTAGTTCTCCTGATTATATGCTGGACAGGGACTTGGAGACGATCAGTATATGAGACAATCAGTAGCAGGGTGTAGATGTGATCTAGTTCTCCTGATTATATGCTGGACAGGGACTTGGAGACGATCAGTATATGAGACACTCAGTAGCAGGGTGTAGATGTGATCTAGTTCTCCTGATTATATACTGGACAGGGACTTGGAGACGATCAGTATATGAGACGCTCAGTAGCAGGGTGTAGATGTGATCTAGTTCTCCTGATTATATGCTGGACAAGGACTAGGAGACGATCAGTATATGAGACAATCAGTAGCAGGGTGTAGATGTGATCTAGTTCTACTGATTATATACTGGACAGGGACTAGGAGACGATCAGTATATGAGACGCTCAGTAGCAGGGTGTAGATGTGATCTAGTTCTCCTGATTATATGCTGGACAGGGACTTGGAGACGATCAGTATATGAGACACTCAGTAGCAGGGTGTAGATGTGATCTAGTTCTCCTGATTATATGCTGGACAGGGACTTGGAGACGATCAGTATATGAGACGCTCAGTAGCAGGGTGTAGATGTTATCTAGTTCTCCTGATTATGTGCTGGACAGGGACTAGGAGACAATCAGTATATGAGACAATCAGTAGCAGGGTGAAGATGTGATCTAGTTCTCCTGATTATGTGCTGGACAGGGACTTGGAGACGATCAGTATATGAGACAATCAGTAGCAGGGTGTAGATGTGATCTAGTTCTCCTGATTATGTGCTGGACAGGGACTTGGAGACGATCAGTATATGAGACACTCAGTAGCAGGGTGTAGATGTGATCTAGTTCTCCTGATTATATGCTGGACAGGGACTTGGAGACGATCAGTATATGAGACACTCAGTAGCAGGGTGTAGATGTGATCTAGTTCTCCTGATTATATACTGGACAGGGACTAGGAGACGATCAGTATATGAGACGCTCAGTAGCAGGGTGTAGATGTGATCTAGTTCTCCTGATTATATGCTGGACAGGGACTTGGAGACGATCAGTATATGAGACACTCAGTAGCAGGGTGTAGATGTGATCTAGTTCTCCTGATTATATGCTGGACAGGGACTTGGAGACGATCAGTATATGAGACGCCCAGTAGCAGGGTGTAGATGTGATCTAGTTCTCCTGATTATGTGCTGGACAGGGACTTGGAGACGATCAGTATATGAGAGACCCAGTAGCAGGGTGTAGATGTGATCTAGTTCTCCTGATTATATACTGGACAGGGACTTGGAGACGATCAGTATATGAGACAATCAGTAGCAGGGTGTAGATGTGATCTAGTTCTCCTGATTATATGCTGGACAGGGACTTGGAGACGATCAGTATATGAGACAATCAGTAGCAGGGTGTAGATGTGATCTAGTTCTCCTAATTATGTGCTGGACAGGGACTTGGAGACGATCAGTATATGAGACGCTCAGTAGCAGGGTGTAGATGTGATCTAGTTCTCCTGATTATATGCTGGACAGGGACTTGGAGACGATCAGTATATGAGACGCTCAGTAGCAGGGTGTAGATGTGATATAGTTCTCCTGATTATATACTGGACAGGGACTTGGAGACGATCAGTATATGAGAGACCCAGTAGCAGGGTATAGATGTGATCTAGTTCTCCTGATTATATGCTGGACAGGGACTTGGAGACGATCAGTATATGAGACGCTCAGTAGCAGGGTGTAGATGTGATCTAGTTCTCCTGATTATATACTGGACGGGGACTTGGAGACGATCAGTATATGAGACGCTCAGTAGCAGGGTGTAGATGTGATCTAGTTCTCCTGATTATATACTGGACAGGGACTTGGAGACGATCAGTATATGAGACACCCAGTAGCAGGGTATAGATGTGATCTAGTTCCTCCTGATTATATGCTGGACAGGGACTTGGAGACAATCAGTAGCAGGGTGTAGATATCTAGTTCTCCTGATTATATGCTGGACAGGGACTTGGAGACAATCAGTAGCAGGGTGTAGTTGTGATCTAGTTCTACTGATTATGTGCTGGACAGGGACTAGGAGACAATCAGTATATGAGACAATCAGTAGCAGGGTGTAGATGTGATCTAGTTCTCCTGATTATGTGCTGGACAGGGACTTGGAGACGATCAGTATATGAGACAATCAGTAGCAGGGTGTAGATGTTATCTAGTTCTCCTGATTATGTGCTGGACAGGGACTTGGAGACGATCAGTATATGAGACACTCAGTAGCAGGGTGTAGATGTGATCTAGTTCTCCTGATTATATGCTGGACAGGGACTTGGAGACGATCAGTATATGAGACACTCAGTAGCAGGGTGTAGATGTGATCTAGTTCTCCTGATTATATACTGGACAGGGACTAGGAGACGATCAGTATATGAGACGCTCAGTAGCAGGGTGTAGATGTGATCTAGTTCTCCTGATTATATGCTGGACAGGGACTTGGAGACGATCAGTATATGAGACACTCAGTAGCAGGGTGTAGATGTGATCTAGTTCTCCTGATTATATGCTGGACAGGGACTTGGAGACGATCAGTATATGAGACGCCCAGTAGCAGGGTGTAGATGTGATCTAGTTCTCCTGATTATGTGCTGGACAGGGACTTGGAGACGATCAGTATATGAGAGACCCAGTAGCAGGGTGTAGATGTGATCTAGTTCTCCTGATTATATACTGGACAGGGACTTGGAGACGATCAGTATATGAGACAATCAGTAGCAGGGTGTAGATGTGATCTAGTTCTCCTGATTATATGCTGGACAGGGACTTGGAGACGATCAGTATATGAGACAATCAGTAGCAGGGTGTAGATGTGATCTAGTTCTCCTGATTATGTGCTGGACAGGGACTTGGAGACGATCAGTATATGAGACGCTCAGTAGCAGGGTGTAGATGTGATCTAGTTCTCCTGATTATATGCTGGACAGGGACTTGGAGACGATCAGTATATGAGACGCTCAGTAGCAGGGTGTAGATGTGATATAGTTCTCCTGATTATATACTGGACAGGGACTTGGAGACGATCAGTATATGAGAGACCCAGTAGCAGGGTATAGATGTGATCTAGTTCTCCTGATTATATGCTGGACAGGGACTTGGAGACGATCAGTATATGAGACGCTCAGTAGCAGGGTGTAGATGTGATCTAGTTCTCCTGATTATATACTGGACAGGGACTTGGAGACGATCAGTATATGAGACGCTCAGTAGCAGGGTGTAGATGTGATCTAGTTCTCCTGATTATATACTGGACAGGGACTTGGAGACGATCAGTATATGAGACACCCAGTAGCAGGGTATAGATGTGATCTAGTTCCTCCTGATTATATGCTGGACAGGGACTTGGAGACAATCAGTAGCAGGGTGTAGATGTTATCTAGTTCTCCTGATTATATGCTGGACAGGGACTTGGAGACAATCAGTAGCAGGGTGTAGTTGTGATCTAGTTCTACTGATTATATGCTGGACAGGGACTTGGAGACGATCAGTATATGAGACGCTCAGTAGCAGGGTGTAGATGTGATCTAGTTCTCCTGATTATGTGCTGGACAGGGACTTGGAGACGATCAGTATATGAGACGCTCAGTAGCAGGGTGTAGATGTGATCTAGTTCTCCTGATTATATGCTGGACAGGGACTTGGAGACGATCAGCATATATGAGACAATCAGTAGCAGTGTGTAGATGTGATCTAGTTCTCCTGATTATATGCTGGACAGGGACTAGGAGACGATCAGTATATGAGACGCTCAGTAGCAGGGTGTAGATGTGATCTAGTTCTCCTGATTATATGCTGGACAGGGACTTGGAGACGATCAGTATATGAGACGCTCAGTAGCAGGGTGTAGATGTGATCTAGTTCTCCTGATTATATGCTGGACAGGGACTTGGAGACGATCAGTATATGAGACAATCAGTAGCAGGGTGTAGATGTGATCTAGTTCTCCTGATTATATACTGGACAGGGACTTGGAGACGATCAGTATATGAGACGCTCAGTAGCAGTGTGTAGATGTGATCTAGTTCTCCTGATTATATACTGGACAGGGACTTGGAGACGATCAGTATATGAGACACTCAGTAGCAGGGTATAGATGTGATCTAGTTCTCCTGATTATATGCTGGACAGGGACTTGGAGACGATCAGTATATGAGACAATCAGTAGCAGGGTGTAGATGTGATCTAGTTCTCGTGATTATATGCTGGACAGGGACTAGGAGACGATCAGTATATGAGACAATCAGTAGCAGGGTGTAGATGTGATCTAGTTCTCCTGATTATATACTGGACAGGGACTAGGAGACGATCTGCATATGAGACGCTCAGTAGCAGGGTGTAGATGTGATCTAGTTCTCCTGATTATATGCTGGACAGGGACTTGGAGACGATCAGTATATGAGACAATCAGTAGCAGGGTGTAGATGTGATCTAGTTCTCCTGATTATATGCTGGACAGGGACTTGGAGACGATCAGTATATGAGACACTCAGTAGCAGGGTGTAGATGTGATCTAGTTCTCCTGATTATATGCTGGACAGGGACTTGGAGACGATCAGTATATGAGACGCTCAGTAGCAGGGTGTAGATGTTATCTAGTTCTCCTGATTATGTGCTGGACAGGGACTAGGAGACGATCAGTATATGAGACAATCAGTAGCAGGGTGTAGATGTGATCTAGTTCTCCTGATTATGTGCTGGACAGGGACTTGGAGACGATCAGTATATGAGACAATCAGTAGCAGGGTGTAGATGTTATCTAGTTCTCCTGATTATGTGCTGGACAGGGACTTGGAGACGATCAGTATATGAGACACTCAGTAGCAGGGTGTAGATGTGATCTAGTTCTCCTGATTATATGCTGGACAGGGACTTGGAGACGATCAGTATATGAGACACTCAGTAGCAGGGTGTAGATGTGATCTAGTTCTCCTGATAATATACTGGACAGGAACTAGGAGACGATCAGTATATGAGACGCTCAGTAGCAGGGTGTAGATGTGATCTAGTTCTCCTGATTATATGCTGGACAGGGACTTGGAGACGATCAGTATATGAGACACTCAGTAGCAGGGTGTAGATGTGATCTAGTTCTCCTGATTATATACTGGACAGGGACTTGGAGACGATCAGTATATGAGACGCTCAGTAGCAGGGTGTAGATGTGATCTAGTTCTCCTGATTATGTGCTGGAGAGGGACTAGGAGACGATCAGTATATGAGACACTCAGTAGCAGGGTGTAGATGTGATCTAGTTCTCCTGATTATGTGCTGGACAGGGACTTGGAGACGATCAGTATATGAGAGACCCAGTAGCAGGGTGTAGATGTGATCTAGTTCTCCTGATTATATACTGGACAGGGACTTGGAGACGATCAGTATATGAGACAATCAGTAGCAGGGTGTAGATGTGATCTAGTTCTCCTGATTATATGCTGGACAGGGACTTGGAGACGATCAGTATATGAGACAATCAGTAGCAGGGTGTAGATGTGATCTAGTTCTCCTGATTATATGCTGGACAGGGACTTGGAGACGATCAGTATATGAGACAATCAGTAGCAGGGTGTAGATGTGATCTAGTTCTCCTGATTATGTGCTGGACAGGGACTTGGAGACGATCAGTATATGAGACGCTCAGTAGCAGGGTGTAGATGTGATCTAGTTCTCCTGATTATATGCTGGACAGGGACTTGGAGACGATCAGTATATGAGACGCTCAGTAGCAGGGTGTAGATGTGATATAGTTCTCCTGATTATATATTGGACAGGGACTTGGAGACGATCAGTATATGAGAGACCCAGTAGCAGGGTGTAGATGTGATCTAGTTCTCCTGATTATATGCTGGACAGGGACTTGGAGACGATCAGTATATGAGACGCTCAGTAGCAGGGTGTAGATGTGATCTAGTTCTCCTGATTATATACTGGACAGGGACTTGGAGACGATCAGTATATGAGACGCTCAGTAGCAGGGTGTAGATGTGATCTAGTTCTCCTGATTATATGCTGGACAGGGACTTGGAGACGATCAGTATATGAGACGCTCAGTAGCAGGGTGTAGATGTGATCTAGTTCTCCTGATTATGTGCTGGACAGGGACTTGGAGACGATCAGTATATGAGAGACCCAGTAGCAGGGTGTAGATGTGATCTAGTTCTCCTGATTATATACTGGACAGGGACTTGGAGACGATCAGTATATGAGACAATCAGTAGCAGGGTGTAGATGTGATATAGTTATCCTGATTATATGCTGGACAGGGACTTGGAGACGATCAGCATATATGAGACACCCAGTAGCAGGGTGTAGATGTGATCGAGTTCCTCCTGATTATGTGCTGGACAGGGACTTGGAGACGATCAGTATATGAGACACTCAGTAGCAGGGTGTAGATGTGATCTAGTTCTCCTGATTATATGCTGGACAGGGACTAGGAGACGATCAGTATATGAGACACTCAGTAGCAGGGTGTAGATGTGATCTAGTTCTCCTGATTATATGCTGGACAGGGACTTGGAGACGATCAGCATATATGAGACACCCAGTAGCAGGGTGTAGATGTGATCTAGTTCCTCCTGATTATGTGCTGGACAGGGACTTGGAGACGATCAGTATATGAGACACTCAGTAGCAGGGTGTAGATGTGATCTAGTTCTCCTGATTATATGCTGGACAGGGACTAGGAGACGATCAGTATATGAGACGCTCAGTAGCAGGGTGTAGATGTGATCTAGTTCTCCTGATTATATGCTGGACAGGGACTTGGAGACGATCAGTATATGAGACGCTCAGTAGCAGGGTGTAGATGTGATCTAGTTCTCCTGATTATATGCTGGACAGGGACTTGGAGACGATCAGTATATGAGACACTCGGTAGCAGGGTGTAGCTGTGATCTAGTTCTCCTGATTATATGCTGGACAGGGACTTGGAGACGATCAGTATATGAGACGCTCAGTAGCAGGGTGTAGATGTGATCTAGTTCTCCTGATTATATGCTGGACAGGGACTTGGAGACGATCAGTATATGAGACAATCAGTAGCAGGGTGTAGATGTGATCTAGTTCTCCTGATTATATGCTGGACAGGGACTTGGAGACGATCAGTATATGAGACACTCAGTAGCAGTGTGTAGATGTGATCTAGTTCTCCTGATTATGTGCTGGACAGGGACTTGGAGACGATCAGTATATGAGACGCTCAGTAGCAGGGTGTAGATGTGATCTAGTTCTCCTGATTATATGCTGGACAGGGACTTGGAGACGATCAGTATATGAGACGCTCAGTAGCAGGGTGTAGATGTGATCTAGTTCTCCTGATTATGTGCTGGACAGGGACTAGGAGACGATCAGTATATGAGACACCCAGTAGCAGGGTGTAGATGTGATCTAGTTCTCCTGATTATATACTGGACAGGGACTTGGAGACGATCAGTATATGAAACGCTCAGTAGCAGGGTGTAGATGTGATCTAGTTCTCCTGATTATATGCTGGACAGGGACTAGGAGACGATCAGTATATGAGACACTCAGTAGCAGGGTGTAGATGTGATCTAGTTCTCCTGATTATATGCTGGACAGGGACTAGGAGACGATCAGTATATGAGACACTCAGTAGCAGTGTGTAGATGTGATCTAGTTCTCCTGATTATATGCTGGACAGGGACTAGGAGACGATCAGTATATGAGACGCTCAGTAGCAGGGTGTAGATGTGATCTAGTTCTCCTGATTATGTGCTGGACAGGGACTTGGAGACGATCAGTATATGAGACACTCAGTAGCAGGGTGTAGATGTGATCTAGTTCTCCTGATTATATGCTGGACAGGGACTAGGAGATGATCAGTATATGAGACGCTCAGTAGCAGGGTGTAGATGTGATCTAGTTTTCCTGATTATATACTGGACAGGGACTTGGAGACGATCAGTATATGAGACAATCAGTAGCAGGGTGTAGATGTGATCTAGTTCTCCTGATTATGTGCTGGACAGGGACTTGGAGACGATCAGTATATGAGACAATCAGTAGCAGGGTGTAGATGTGATCTAGTTCTCCTGATTATATGCTGGACAGGGACTTGGAGACGATCAGTATATGAGACGCTCAGTAGCAGGGTGTAGATGTGATCTAGTTCTCCTGATTATGTGCTGGACAGGGACTTGGAGACGATCAGTATATGAGACACCCAGTAGCAGGGTGTAGATGTGATCTAGTTCTCCTGATTATGTGCTGGACAGGGACTTGGAGACGATCAGTATATGAGACAATCAGTAGCAGGGTGTAGATGTGATCTAGTTCTCCTGATTATATGCTGGACAGGGACTTGGAGACGATCAGTATATGAGACACTCAGTAGCAGGGTGTAGATGTGATCTAGTTCTCCTGATTATATGCTGGACAGGGACTAGGAGACGATCAGTATATGAGACACTCAGTAGCAGGGTGTAGATGTGATCTAGTTCTCCTGATTATATACTGGACAGGGACTTGGAGACGATCAGTATATGAGACACCCAGTAGCAGGGTGTAGATGTGATCTAGTTCTCCTGATTATATGCTGGACAGGGACTTGGAGACGATCAGTATATGAGACGCTCAGTAGCAGGGTGTAGATGTGATCTAGTTCTCCTGATTATATACTGGACAGGGACTAGGAGACGATCAGTATATGAGACAATCAGTAGCAGGGTGTAGATGTGATCTAGTTCTCCTGATTATATACTGGACAGGGACTTGGAGACGATCAGTATATGAGACGCTCAGTAGCAGTGTGTAGATGTGATCTAGTTCTCCTGATTATATGCTGGACAGGGACTAGGAGACGATTAGTATATGAGACGCTCAGTAGCAGGGTGTAGATGTGATCTAGTTCTCCTGATTATATGCTGGACAGGGACTTGGAGACGATCAGTATATGAGACACTCGGTAGCAGGGTGTAGCTGTGATCTAGTTCTCCTGATTATATGCTGGACAGGGACTAGGAGACGATCAGTATATGAGACGCTCAGTAGCAGGGTGTAGATGTGATCTAGTTCTCCTGATTATGTGCTGGACAGGGACTTGGAGACGATCAGTATATGAGACGCTCAGTAGCAGGGTGTAGATGTGATCTAGTTCTCCTGATTATATGCTGGACAGAGACTTGGAGACGATCAGTATATGAGACGCTCAGTAGCAGGGTGTAGATGTGATCTAGTTCTCCTGATTATGTGCTGGACAGGGACTAGGAGACGATCAGTATATGAGACACCCAGTAGCAGGGTGTAGATGTGATCTAGTTCTCCTGATTATATACTGGACAGGGACTTGGAGACGATCAGTATATGAGACGCTCAGTAGCAGGGTGTAGATGTGATCTAGTTCTCCTGATTATATACTGGACAGGGTCTAGGAGACGATCAGTATATGACACACTCAGTAGCAGGGTGTAGATGTGATCTAGTTCTCCTGATTATATGCTGGACAGGGTCTAGGAGACGATCAGTATATGAGACACTCAGTAGCAGGGTGTAGATGTGATCTAGTTCTCCTGATTATATGCTGGACAGGGACTAGGAGACGATCAGTATATGAGACACTCAGTAGCAGTGTGTAGATGTGATCTAGTTCTCCTGATTATATGCTGGACAGGGACTAGGAGACGATCAGTATATGAGACGCTCAGTAGCAGGGTGTAGATGTGATCTAGTTCTCCTGATTATGTGCTGGACAGGGACTTGGAGACGATCAGTATATGAGACAATCAGTAGCAGGGTGTAGATGTGATCTAGTTCTCCTGATTATGTGCTGGACAGGGACTTGGAGACGATCAGTATATGAGACAATCAGTAGCAGGGTGTAGATGTGATCTAGTTCTCCTGATTATGTGCTGGACAGGGACTTGGAGACGATCAGTATATGAGACTCAGTAGCAGGGTGTAGATGTGATCTAGTTCTCCTGATTATATGCTGGACAGGGACTAGGAGATGATCAGTATATGAGACGCTCAGTAGCAGGGTGTAGATGTGATCTAGTTCTCCTGATTATATACTGGACAGGGACTTGGAGACGATCAGTATATGAGACAATCAGTAGCAGGGTGTAGATGTGATCTAGTTCTCCTGATTATGTGCTGGACAGGGACTTGGAGACGATCAGTATATGAGACAATCAGTAGCAGGGTGTAGATGTGATCTAGTTCTCCTGATTATATGCTGGACAGGGACTTGGAGACGATCAGTATATGAGACGCTCAGTAGCAGGGTGTAGATGTGATCTAGTTCTCCTGATTATATACTGGACAGGGACTAGGAGACGATCAGTATATGAGACGCTCAGTAGCAGGGTGTAGATGTGATATAGTTCTCCTGATTATGTGCTGGACAGGGACTTGGAGACGATCAGTATATGAGACAATCAGTAGCAGGGTGTAGATGTGATCTAGTTCTCCTGATTATATGCTGGACAGGGACTTGGAGACGATCAGTATATGAGACAATCAGTAGCAGGGTGTAGATGTGATCTAGTTCTCCTGATTATGTGCTGGACAGGGACTTGGAGACGATCAGTATATGAGACAATCAGTAGCAGGGTGTAGATGTGATCTAGTTCTCCTGATTATATGCTGGACAGGGACTTGGAGACGATCAGTATATGAGACACTCGGTAGCAGGGTGTAGATGTGATCTAGTTCTCCTGATTATGTGCTGGACAGGGACTTGGAGACGATCAGTATATGAGACAATCAGTAGCAGGGTGTAGATGTGATCTAGTTCTCCTGATTATATGCTGGACAGGGACTTGGAGACGATCAGTATATGAGACAATCAGTAGCAGGGTGTAGATGTGATCTAGTTCTCCTGATTATGTGCTGGACAGGGACTTGGAGACGATCAGTATATGAGACAATCAGTAGCAGGGTGTAGATGTGATCTAGTTCTCCTGATTATATGCTGGACAGGGACTTGGAGACGATCAGTATATGAGACACTCAGTAGCAGGGTGTAGATGTGATCTAGTTCTCCTGATTATATGCTGGACAGGGACTTGGAGACGATCAGTATATGAGACAATCAGTAGCAGGGTGTAGATGTGATCTAGTTCTCCTGATTATATACTGGACAGGGACTTGGAGACGATCAGTATATGAGACAATCAGTAGCAGGGTGTAGATGTGATCTAGTTCTCCTGATTATGTGCTGGACAGGGACTTGGAGACGATCAGTATATGAGACAATCAGTAGCAGGGTGTAGATGTGATCTAGTTCTCCTGATTATGTGCTGGACAGGGACTTGGAGACGATCAGTATATGAGACGCTCAGTAGCAGGGTGTAGATGTGATCTAGTTCTCCTGATTATGTGCTGGACAGGGACTTGGAGACGATCAGTATATGAGACACCCAGTAGCAGGGTGTAGATGTGATCTAGTTCTCCTGATTATATGCTGGACAGGGACTTGGAGACGATCAGTATATGAGACAATCAGTAGCAGGGTGTAGATGTGATCTAGTTCTCCTGATTATGTGCTGGACAGGGACTTGGAGACGATCAGTATATGAGACAATCAGTAGCAGGGTGTAGATGTGATCTAGTTCTCCTGATTATATGCTGGACAGGGACTTGGAGACGATCAGTATATGAGACACTCGGTAGCAGGGTGTAGATGTGATCTAGCTCTCCTGATTATGTGCTGGACAGGGACTTGGAGACGATCAGTATATGAGACAATCAGTAGCAGGGTGTAGATGTGATCTAGTTCTCCTGATTATATGCTGGACAGGGACTTGGAGACGATCAGTATATGAGACAATCAGTAGCAGGGTGTAGATGTGATCTAGTTCTCCTGATTATGTGCTGGACAGGGACTTGGAGACGATCAGTATATGAGACAATCAGTAGCAGGGTGTAGATGTGATCTAGTTCTCCTGATTATGTGCTGGACAGGGACTTGGAGACGATCAGTATATGAGACAATCAGTAGCAGGGTGTAGATGTGATCTAGTTCTCCTGATTATATGCTGGACAGGGACTTGGAGACGATCAGTATATGAGACAATCAGTAGCAGGGTGTAGATGTGATCTAGTTCTCCTGATTATATACTGGACAGGGACTTGGAGACGATCAGTATATGAGACAATCAGTAGCAGGGTGTAGATGTGATCTAGTTCTCCTAATTATATGCTGGACAGGGACTTGGAGACGATCAGTATATGAGACACTCAGTAGCAGGGTGTAGATGTGATCTAGTTCTCCTGATTATGTGCTGGACAGGGACTTGGAGACGATCAGTATATGAGACAATCAGTAGCAGGGTGTAGATGTGATCTAGTTCTCCTGATTATATGCTGGACAGGGACTTGGAGACGATCAGTATATGAGACAATCAGTAGCAGGGTGTAGATGTGATCTAGTTCTCCTGATTATGTGCTGGACAGGGACTTGGAGACGATCAGTATATGAGACAATCAGTAGCAGGGTGTAGATGTGATCTAGTTCTCCTGATTATATGCTGGACAGGGACTTGGAGACGATCAGTATATGAGACACTCGGTAGCAGGGTGTAGATGTGATCTAGTTCTCCTGATTATGTGCTGGACAGGGACTTGGAGACGATCAGTATATGAGACAATCAGTAGCAGGGTGTAGATGTGATCTAGTTCTCCTGATTATATGCTGGACAGGGACTTGGAGACGATCAGTATATGAGACAATCAGTAGCAGGGTGTAGATGTGATCTAGTTCTCCTGATTATGTGCTGGACAGGGACTTGGAGACGATCAGTATATGAGACAATCAGTAGCAGGGTGTAGATGTGATCTAGTTCTCCTGATTATGTGCTGGACAGGGACTTGGAGACGATCAGTATATGAGACAATCAGTAGCAGGGTGTAGATGTGATCTAGTTCTCCTGATTATATGCTGGACAGGGACTTGGAGACGATCAGTATATGAGACAATCAGTAGCAGGGTGTAGATGTGATCTAGTTCTCCTGATTATATACTGGACAGGGACTTGGAGACGATCAGTATATGAGACACTCAGTAGCAGGGTGTAGATGTGATCTAGTTCTCCTGATTATATGCTGGACAGGGACTTGGAGACGATCAGTATATGAGACAATCAGTAGCAGGGTGTAGATGTGATCTAGTTCTCCTGATTATGTGCTGGACAGGGACTTGGAGACGATCAGTATATGAGACACTCGGTAGCAGGGTGTAGATGTGATCTAGTTCTCCTGATTATGTGCTGGACAGGGACTTGGAGACGATCAGTATATGAGACACTCGGTAGCAGGGTGTAGATGTGATATAGTTCTCCTGATTATGTGCTGGACAGGGACTTGGAGACACTCAGTATATGAGACACTCGGTAGCAGGGTGTAGATGTGATATAGTTCTCCTGATTATGTGCTGGACAGGGACTTGGAGACACTCAGTATATGAGACACTCGGTAGTAGTGACAGAGCTCAGTAAATATTTACTATGCGGCACAGGGCGAGTTACAGAGCGTCGGTGTCAGTTACAACCAGCTCTCTCCAATTTCATCCGCGGAACAATTAGACGGGTTTCTCTCTGTAACAGATTCATTATTAATCCTCCGGCTGTGTGAGGACTTAATAGAATCACAAAGTCCTCCTGTCACAGAGACAAGGACGAATCAGGGGCGCTACGCTGTGTTTTAGATGTACAGTCGCTGCACAGAAACATTATATGATATGTGACACATAAGGGGTCTTTATTATAACTGTGCGAAAACCTATTCTGTGGTCAGGTTTCCCTATTCATCGACAACCTTAAGCTGGGTACACACTGAGACGACGGGCATTCCTTCCGACCTCAGAACGAACGCCCTTGAACGGGGATGGCTTACCCACACTGGAACAATTTAATGAACGTCGGAATGATCAGTGCAGCACATCAAACCTAGCGACTGCGGGAGCGCACAATCACCGGTACACACTGGAGCTCATTCAGAGCCGGTCGCTGCTGGCGGCCGCTCGCTCTGAATGTGGGCGTGTTTTTTTTTTTGATCTCCGAACGCTCACAAAGCTGTGGGTGACCACCCACAGCTTGTGCGAGCGGGCTGGAGACAGTCGCGATCATCGCGACCATTGGGCTTGCGACGAGACCCTGGGGTAGGGTCTAGCTGCCGCAAGCCCGAGTGGACTTCCTGCTCTAATAGAGCAGGAAGTCCACTACTGACATCACTAGTGATGTCAGTAACCCCTCCTACAGACGCCAGGCATTCCTAAGGGAACGCCTGAGTTTGTGCGACCACCCCGCCCTACACACCCACAAAATGGGGCGAGCTGTCAATCAACATCGATAGCCGTCCCGTCTTGTTGCGAGCCCCGTAGCGACTGACCTTCGGTCGCTCAGCAGGGCTCGCGCATGCGGACGCCGGACGCGGCGCATGTGCAGAGGGCAACCATCGGGCCGCTTGCGAGCGGCTCTGAAACGGGCCCACTGTGCGATGTAAGCGATTTGTCGTTATGAAATGGCAAATCGGCCCGACGTCGCTCCAGTGTTGTACCCAGCTTAACGCCAAGTTACAGAGGCGTTAAACTGCGGTATGTTGGGTAACAATGGGGAAATCTCCAATTCCTCTGCCGTTAACCCTTCGATAAAAGTTTTGCAGACTTTGAAATAAAAAAAACAAACACTTTCTTTTGTATTTCATTCATATATTATTAGAGACAACGCAGCGATGTTGCAATATGCTTTTGTTACATTTTAGTTATTTAGCTGTTTATCTGTCCCTTGCAGTCAGCTCCCCCCTGTTTAATGCACCGGAGAGGACAGGGACAGATTAAGCAGACAGCCTGACAGTATAAAAAGAGGAATACACTCACCGCAGCTTTCAGAACTAGAATGGGAAGGTGCATCTATGCTGGGTGGTCTCTTTATACCCCCACAGGGCTAATTCACATGTAAAACATTCTCATATATCTCACATACACCATCAATTATGTCCCGTTCCGCTGGCCGATTGTTTTCAGAAATACAATGCAGAAAAATACAGTCAGAGCTTCAGCCAACCAGAAATTTCTATTACATGGAAACATCGGGACATATAAAGTCATTTGCCGGTCACGGTAAATTAGATTAATGGTGGATTCGTCCTATGCTCATTTGTCATTAGAAATACAATTTATATCTCCGAGTCGTCGCTGCCCACTTGGGTGGAAATAAACAATACAGAATGCAGCAGGGTAACCTCTATATTACAATAGGTCCCTCTTCGTATTGAAGCTGCCATTGTCTGGAGGAAAGTGGGGGCTACAAATATTAAGCAGAGCCTTGCGGACACCAGAGGCCATTTACAGCAATTATAACACTACAACTGTCATAAAACAAATCAACTCCAAATATGTCTCAATAAGTAGACGATAAAAATGTTGGATATAGTTCACCGTGTTCTCGTTTTTAAATAGGCGAGCGGCCATTTTGCTGCCTTCTCAGTCTGGACAATATTTGGCCTCTATAACTTTATACAGATATTATTATTTCAGGAGGATATTTTTACCATAGTAATTTATCCTCCAGGATCTGGGTCTTGGCAGACTAAGAACGGGGGATAAAAGCTGGTTATCACAGACTGTGTATCATACTGTATAGAGGGGGAGAGAGAAACGCGTTTCGTCAGAAGATGGACCTCGTCAGGGGGTGACAAATTCTAACTGTTGACGAAACGCGTGGGTCCAGGGTTGCAGAGACGCATACATAGTGACATCATTGGCTCGGACAGTAGGCTTGGAGCGTACTGATTTCTGTGGTTACCGGTAGGAGTAGCGGGACTGCAGCGCCAGCCTGTATTATTCGTATCCATTGTGAATGCTGTTAATCATTGAGTAAAGTTTTTGTGTGAAACGCGCTCCCCGTATCCCTGTCAGTAAAGGAATAATAAGCTCATTACAAACATTCTCTCTGTGGTTTAGTGTCGGAGCGGCCAGCCCAGTAATGCAGATAAATGATCTATAACTATTATGGAATTAGACGCAGTATGACAGCGATTTCATTGGCTGATAGGCAGGAAAATGTGAGTGTGATAAGATACATCTGTAATGAATACCTTGTAACAACTGACAGTAATATTATTCTCTTTTTGTCCCCTCTTTTTCCCATTCACCTCCCGTGTTCTTCTCTATGTTCTGTGCACACATACGTGTCCTCTGTATTGTCTGTACCGTGTCATCATACATCTTCGCTTGGTGCCTCATTACCTCATCTCTAACTTTCTCGTGTCCATCTCGTCTTTGTCTGATCTCCCCGTCGTGCCTGTGACCTCGTTGTCCTTAATTTGTGTCCTTCTCCTTCCGCCCCGATCTCTGCTGTCCAGTCCTCGTCTGCTCGCTCTCTCTGTGTGCCGCCTCGTACCTCCTCTCTTGCCCACCGTCTTGCACCTGTAACAGCAGCGGCATGGAGGTGGACTGCAGTGGCCGGGGACTCACGTCCATCCCTCCTGACATCCCCCAAGGGACCCGAATCCTCCTGCTGCTCAACAACCGCATCAGCTCCCTGTCCGGGGGGCCCTTCTCCAACCTGACCTCCTTGCACCGCCTCGACCTTTCCAACAACTTCCTGGACCAGCTGCCCTCGCAGCTTTTTGGGGAGCTGGGGAACCTCACGGAGATACGTCTGCGCAACAACAGCATCCGCGGCCTTGAGCGCGAACTCCTGCAGGGGCTGCCGCAGCTCCGCCGGCTGGACCTCTCCCTCAATTTCCTGTCTCTGCTGCCCCCAGGGCTCTTCGATGACCTCCCCATGCTGCACTGGCTGTCGCTACGTTCCAACCGGCTGCACAGTCTGGACAGGGTGACCTTTGAGCCACTGGGCAGTTTGGAGAACATTCAGCTGGGGGACAACCCCTGGGAGTGTGACTGCAACCTGCGCGACTTCAAGCACTGGATGGAGTGGTTCACTTACCGAGGTGAGATGCTACGTCCATCCCCGTAGGTTGTTCTATTTTCTCAGTAACTCAGATTTCTTTGTTACTGACCGTGGCTACAAAGTAACGTGGGTATTGCAGGAACCTTCGCAACCAGACACAGAGCAAAACTCATTTGTAATTTGCTGATTTCTTTTGCTGTAGTTGCTTCTAATTTTGCACCCATATGCAAGTTTGGTAAATGAGGGCCAGCAGCTGAGTCGGACGCAAGGCACCACCCGTGGGCACAGCAGCCAGATTTACTGCCCAACCTTATGGTGCTGCAAGTACCTGTCTGCAAGCGGAAGGTGCCACCGCCCGCTGTTTTGCCGCCCGCAGCCGTCATCATTAGTATCGCCACTTGCACCCATCCCATGTCCGAAACAGGCGCCTCATCTGCGTAAGGATGCCTCAGACTAGCACGGAAGCCGGGGCACATGCCCACCGCACTCTTATGTCACCCCCACGGGACAGGCCTGCTCGCTCGGCAGCCGCCCATTTCATGGTTGCAGAGATTTGCCCTAGCGGGCATGGGAACTGGGGGCTTTCGCATCGAGCCCACCAAGGTGCGGAGCGTCTGTAGTCAGCGACCGCTTTCTTTGGCGCATGCGCAGTCTGTTGATATAATCGCGAGAAATATCCGCTTTGGTACTTGCATCCAACTTTGAATCCGGCCCTGAGCGTAATCATCTTCTTCTGAGTTCTGTTACGTTTTGAAGGGTTATAAAGTTACAGAGGAAATGTAAAGAGTAAAGGCCTGATATATGACTGACTGCTGATATTTGACATAAGATATTAGCCTGAAATTGCCTACGTAAGATGCAGAAACATATTGCTGCTGCTGCCATGTGTGAGGCTGTGAATAACTGACACCTGTAAGCCTGGAAACAAACTGTGAACTGAATTGTGTCAGTGGTTACAGATTTTGAGAAGCAGAGTGAGTTGCTCACAACCTCTCTGTGATGTAGCAGTGACAGTGTGTTTTCTGAATTAGGCAGAGAATTTCAGGGGGGAAGCAGTATTTAAGATATCCAAAATTTTTCTGTACGTTTCAAAGACCACCATAATGATTTTAAACAGAAAAAAAAAAAAAAATTATGTAACTGTTAATATAACATCTTTGTTATGTATTACTTAGAAAGATTTCTGTTTTATATATATTTATTTTATTCTTATTTTTATAAATATTATGTCATAATTACTTGAATATTTACATGTCTGTACAAGTCAATTGATTGACCTCTTAATAAACAACAGCAGCAACAGTGACACCTGATGGCTATAAGGAGTTATTACAATCGCTCAAAAATAAATTTACACATTTCTTCATAAAATGTGTAATAAGTATCCCCAGCCAGTGTTAGCAACTTACATTTATGCCTCTCACCCACTGGGTAAATTTACAGCATTTTACATTCGGTACTAGTAGCTGTGTCCTCCGTGCCCGCCATTACAGAAATGATTACTGTCAATGATAAATTGTTTCCCTGTACACACTAAGGGGCATATGTATCAAAGCTTGATGTGAGATAAAATTGTGAGATATAGATCACCAACCAATCAGCTTGTCACTTACATTTTGCAGGCTGTGTTTAAGAAATGATAGTTTGGAGCTGATTGGTTGGTGATCTATATTTCAGAATTTTATCTCACATCAAGCTTTGATACATAGGCCCCTAAATGCATGACACGTGCTGTTGAGTACAGAAGACAGGTATACCATAGGCATCAATGATCTCTACAGTGGCAGGTGTTATATCTGTGACAGTTTGACAGTCATTTATTTGGTTTAAAAAGTGTCTTTAACCCTGAGAACATGCTTAGATAATGGGGAAATTATCCTTTGCCTTCTACCTTTAGTAATTATAAATGCACACATGAAAGGGAGTATTCGGGCACCTGTGTGCATTGAAAGCCGGCGTATTCAGTAACACTTTCCCAGATAACTTCATGTTTCCTTTTCCGATTGAAGAGTTTTGCAGACAAGTAACGTATTGGTGTAAAGGGAGCGGAACAGCTGTTTCCTGTCACTGTGCCGAGAGATAATTATCTGCACAGTCTGTCATAACAAATGATACGTTACAATCATCTGTGATAATTACTATACCTAGACACTTCTCATTTGAATGGACACACTGGAGTACTACTTGTATGGCAAACAATTTGTGTTGCTATGGTAATTAAGGGTAAGCAATCTCTGATGATTGGTCACAAGCACTGGCGTAATGCAGGAGGTGAGGGTGCGACAGAGCCCGGAGGGGCTTCCCCATTGCCCTCACTCTAACACAAGTCCGGACTGCCCAGAAATATGCTCTATTCAGAGTAGAGTGTGGGCCGGGGGGCTTGGTCCGACATTATCCGGCCCCTGACTTTCCTTATACATAAATCCAGGTATAATTGCGCAAATGTAGGTGTCATTTTGCTGCGGTTTGGCCTGAACGTCAGTCCCGCATCCTTTGCGCAGACAGGACTCTAGATTCACTGGAGAAGACCATGGCTGAGTGGGAGTAATAGGCCGTGTGCATGCAGGATACGCGTTCTGTGTGCTGCGGGCATGTCGCCGGAATTGGGGGTTATTCCGAGATGAGCGTACGCAGAGATCTGGCTGATTTGCAAATGCGCACTGATAGGGCTATGGAAATATCCAGCGTAAGCTGAAACCTGTAGCTATTAACGTGGGCGCAGCTAACGGAAGACATAAGGAGTGAGCCAGTGTATGGAAAGCTAAGGGCAGGAGATGGGGTGAGAGAGTTGGAGAGAGCAGGGGGGTGAGGTGGACTATGTGGTGTCAGGGATAAGTGGAGGACGGATAGGCTTTTAATGAACAGGTGGGTTTTCAGCGCTCGCTTGAAGCAATGGGGCTGGGAAATAGCCTGATGGAACAAAGGAGATTGTTCCAATAGTGGGGGGAAGGGGGGAGGGAAGGCGGTGGTCACTGGCCGACCGGAGAGGGCTGGAGGGAGATGTGTAAGGAGATGAGGTTGGAGATGTAGAGAGCACTGGAGTTGGACTTGTACATGATGGTGTGAAGAGGATTCTGTAGGGGAAGGGGAGCCAGAAAGGGGAGGCAGAGCGGCGGGAGGGGAAGATGAGTCTAGCTGCAGCATGGAGTACAGATTGGAGGGGAGCAAGATGGGAGCAGGGGAGGCCAGTGAGGAGAAGGTTGCAGTAGACAATGGTTTTGGTGGCATCCTGGGAGCTGGAACCGAGAGGATAGGGCAAGAGATTGAATGTGATGAAGGAGAGGGAGGAGTGAAGGATGACTCTCAGGCAGCGGAGAACTGAGAAGACATTGGTGGTGCTGAGTGATAGAGAGGACGGGAGGGGTGGAGGCTCTAGATGGAGGGAGGACAATGAGTTACATTTTGGTCATGTTGAGTTTGAGAAAGTGCTCAGATGTCCAGAAGGAGATGGCAGAGGGGTAACTGGACACCCGAGAGAGGAGGGAAGGGGAGAGATCAGGAGAGTTGGTGTCATCGCCATAAGACAGGAGACTATGGGAACTGATGAGCTCACTCAGAGAGGAGGTGCACAACGAAGAGAGCAGAGGGCCAAGGACAGAACCCTGAGGATGCCCACGGTCCCGGCCCAAAGTACTCCTCTGGTTAGGGTCTGTCCCGTTGCTCGCTATGGTGGGAGCCATTGGAGGGGCAGCGCGCGCATGGCGGCGGCGGCTCCCACAGCAGATGCGTGTTGGAGACGGGACAGACTTTGGTAGATTATTATATAGATACATACACACACTATAATAATGTAACCGCAAAGCTACGACAACAGATAAACTTGTGAACTGACAAAAGAAAGCGACTGCGAGTTATATATTGTTTGCTATATTTTATATATTTTCATATTCATTTTTTGTTTTATTTTATTGCCAAAAGATGTGCATAGAAATGTGATTTTCAAAAGTTTAGCGTAAGTGCAACATAGAATATTTTGCTGCCCCTCAATACAAACAAGCACCGACACATTCTCTAGCACAGGTAACTTGCCTGTAACCGTCATTTCCATATTCTATCTCTGCAGGGGGCAAGATTGACGAGCTGCAGTGCACCCTTCCCAAGGACCTGCGGGGGAGAGACATACGCATGGTGCCGGTGGAGATGTTCAGCTACTGCTCGCAGCTGGAGGATGAAAACAGCTCAGGGCCTGCAGAGAGACCGGCCCCGCCCTGCACTAAGACAAGTCCCACCCACACGGCACCAGAGCTGGGATCAGACTGTCCGCAGAGGCAAAGGTATCGACCAGCTAGCGTCCGGCGAGCCATTGGCACCGTGATAATTGCCGGGGTGGTTTGCGGCGTGGTCTGCATTATGATGGTGGTGGCGGCGGCTTACGGATGCATCTACGCTTCCCTTATGGCGAAGTACCACCGAGAGCTGAAAAAACGCCAGCCCCTTATGGGCGACGCTGAGGGGGAACAGGAGGAACAGAGGCAGATTTCATCTGTTGCATGAGTTCAGCGCTCTGATACTTCCACACGTGGCTGCTACAACTATCTATTTCGGGGAGCAAGAGGCTGCATCGATGTGCACCCTAATTCAGGAGGAAAGTAGTTAAATATAAAGTGTCCTATTTAGCAACCTACAGGGGGTGCAAAACAAAAAACAAGACCTTATTCTACCGTGGTGCAAGCTGGGAGCATCCGAGGACGACGGCAAAAAAAAATGACTCAATCTTTGGATGGGAATCTGATAGGACGAAAAAGAAGAATTAAAGATGCGCTAAGAAAAATAAAACAAATGTTAACCATTTTTAAATAGAAAATAAATCCCCCCCAGCAAAAAGAAATCTGACTGTTTAGACAAAGAACGCAGGCACTTCCGTGGGCGCCCAAATGAGCCCCGCAATGCACATTATCGCATAACCAGCGATAACACTAAATGCTTAGTATTCGTATGCTGACAATGAGAATAAACAATAAACCCCTCTCATTAAACCATCACTGACAGACACCGACTGACACTTTGGTGGGTGATAACTTGTTTCAGTTCTCTGGGATCCTGGAAGAGTCTGATCCCAGAGACCGGTGTCTGTTGGTTGATCTGGTCCCCAGCAATAAGATCTGAGCGTAGCTGAGATCACCTACATTGGACAAGAGAGCTGCAATAAAGCCGATGACTGTCGCCCATCCGGCACTTCTCTCACTGTTTTGCTTGGAATTTTTTTCCCCTGTATTCGTTTGGAGGAGAGGTTTGTAGGTCTTCTTTTTCTAGACTGATGTATGATACGCCATCAGAGACTCAGACATTACAGTTATATACTTCAGTCATTTCTAAATGTCACTTTCCATATGTTGCTACAGCAATGCAACTGGCTGTCCAGCTGCTGTAAGCGGTGCCTGAGTGACTAAGTGCAGAAGTTGGGCCACCTCTGGCTGTCCAGCTGCTGTAAGCGGTGCCTGAGTGACTAAGTGCAGAAGTTGGGCCACCTCTGGTTCTCCAGCTGTTGTAAGCGATGCCTGAGTGACTAAGTGCAGAAGTTGGGCCACCTCTGGCTATCCAGCTGCTGTAAGCGGTGCCTGAGTGACTAAGTGCAGAAGTTGGGCCACCTCTGGCTCTCCAGCTGTTGCAAGCAGTGAGTGACTAAGTGCAGAAGTTGGGTCACCTCTGTCTCTCCAGCTGCTGTAAGTGGTGCCTGAGTGACTAAGTGCAGAAGTTGGGCCACCTCTGGCTCTCCAGCTGCAGTAAGCGGTGAGTGACTAAGTGCAGAAGTTGGGCCACCTCTGGCTCTCCAGCTGCTGTAAGCGATGCCTGAGTGACTAAGTGCAGAAGTTGGGCCACCTCTGGCTCTCCAGCTGCTGTAAGCGATGCCTGAGTGACTAAGTGCAGAAGTTGGGCCACCTCTGGCTCTCCAGCTGCTGTAAGCGGTGCCTGAGTGACTAAGTGCAGAAGTTGGGCCACCTATGGCTCTCCAGCTGCTGTAAGCGATGCCTGAGTGACTAAGTGCAGAAGTTGGGCCACCTCTGGCTCTCCAGCTGCTGTAAGCGATGCCTGAGTGACTAAGTGCAGAAGTTGGGCCACCTCTGGCTCTCCAGCTGCTGTAAGCGGTGCCTGAGTGACTAAGTGCAGAAGTTGGGCCACCTCTGGCTCTCCAGCTGCTGTAAGCGATGCCTGAGTGACTAAGTGCAGAAGTTGGGCCACCTCTGGCTCTCCAGCTGCTGTAAGCGATGCCTGAGTGACTAAGTGCAGAAGTTGGGCCACCTCTGGCTCTCCAGCTACTGTAAGCGGTGCCTGAGTGACTAAGTGCAGAAGTTGGGCCACCTCTGGCTCTCCAGCTGTTGTAAGCGATGCCTGAGTGACTAAGTGCAGAAGTTGGGCCACCTCTGGCTCTCCAGCTGCTGTAAGCAGTGAGTAACTAAGTGCAGAAGTTGGGCCACCTCTGGCTCTCCAGCTGCTGTAAGTGGTGCCTGAGTGACTAAGTGCAGAAGTTGGGTCACCTCTGGCTCTCCAGCTGCTGTAAGCGGTACCTGAGTGACTAAGTGCAGAAGTTGGGCCACCTCTGGCTCTCCAGCTGCTGTAAGTGGTGAGTGACTAAGTGCAGAAGTTGGGCCACCTCTGTCTCTCCAGCTGCTGTAAGTGGTGAGTGACTAAGTGCAGAAGTTGGGCCACCTCTGGCTCTCCAGCTGCTGTGAGCAGTGAGTGACTAAGTGCAGAAGTTGGGCCACCTCTGTCTCTCCAGCTGCTGTAAGTGGTGAGTGACTAAGTGCAGAAGTTGGGCCACCTCTGTCTCTCCAGCTGCTGTAAGTGGTGAGTGACTAAGTGCAGAAGTTGGGCCACCTCTGGCTCTCCAGCTGCTGTAAGCAGTGAGTGACTAAGTGCAGAAGTTGGGCCACCTCTGGCTCTCCAGCTGCTGTAAGTGGTGAGTGACTAAGTGCAGAAGTTGGGCCACCTCTGGCTCTCCAGCTGCTGTAAGCAGTGAGTGACTAAGTGCAGAAGTTGGGCCACCTCTGTCTCTCCAGCTGCTGTAAGCAGTGAGTGACTAAGTGCAGAAGTTGGGCCACCTCTGGCTCTCCAGCTGCTGTAAGCAGTGAGTGACTAAGTGCAGAAGTTGGGCCACCTCTGTCTCTCCAGCTGCTGTAAGTGGTGAGCGACTGTGCAGAAGTTGGGCCACCTCTGGCTCTCCAGCTACTGTAAGCAGTGAGTGACTAAGTGCAGAAGTTGAGCCACCTCTGTCTCTCCAGCTGCTGTAAGCGGTGCCTGAGTGACTAAGTGCAGAAGTTGGGCCATCTCTGGCTCTCCAGCTGCTGTAAGTGGTGAGTGACTAAGTGCAGAAGTTGGGCCACCTCTGGCTCTCCAGCTGCTGTAAGTGGTGAGTGACTAAGTGCAGAAGTTGGGCCACCTCTGGCTCTCCAGCTGCTGTAAGTGGTGAGTGACTAAGTGCAGAAGTTGGGCCACCTCTGGCTCTCCAGCTGCTGTAAGCAGTGAGTGACTAAGTGCAGAAGTTGGGCCACCTCTGGCTCTCCAGCTGCTGTAAGCAGTGAGTGACTAAGTGCAGAAGTTGGGCCACCTCTGGCTCTCCAGCTGCTGTAAGTGGTGTCTGAGTGACTAAGTGCAGAAGTTGGGCCACCTCGGGTTCTGCGACTGATGCCAAACACCAACTCTCAGAAGGCACTGCCAGTTAAAGACATAAGGCTAACTGGCTTAGCAATGCTGGGTATTGTAGTTCAGACACAGCTTGCCACCCAAAGGCTGTCTATCCCTCACCTTGTGGTACACATCCACTGATTAGATAGCCATGAGGAGCACAGACAGCAGATTAGAGGCAATTGGAGGGCATCATGGTCAAGTTTCCCACCGTCATCTAAATATACAGTAAAAGTGAGTGTCTGACAAATAAGAATATGTCTCGTGGGCAAAAACTCCTCTGTCCTGCAGCCGGGATGGACGTCACCATTTGTTTATTGTGTTATATCGTCACCTCTCAGACTCTTGGATTACTGATTTTTATTTTTATGTTTCTTGGAAACGGGAGCTTCAAACAGATATTATTTATACACCGTTCACCTGTTGGAACAGCTGCAGACTCATCACCTATTACCGCTGCATTCCTAGGGTGACGCGGATCGCGGTACCTGCCAGGCTGAGCTGGACGGTGCCACGCATAATAATAATTTGAAAAAATTGTTGCATTTTTATCTTCCTTTTAAATAAGCACAGAAGAGTGCGAGGGAGGGCGAGGTATGTGATCCGGAAAGAAACTGGAATTTACATTGTTGTAAAACAATATATTTTTATATTACATAGGATAGAATATTTATCTCGCTCACTGCTCAGTTCCTCATTCACCTAAGTGGAATCCCCCCTACCCAGCCCCCTCACCCCTTTGCAGTGTGTGCGCCCAGAACAATGTACTGTCTGTATAACTGAAGCGCTTTAGCGATGGTAACAAATGTGGCCCTTCATCTATTAGACGGCAGAATGAATGCACACAGCAGCGTAATCCGCCTTCACTATGGTGTAAGGAGAATAATCCCAAATTTGGAGATGACATATATGACATATAGTATGTCTAGGCTCTCCCTTACCCAGCGCACCCCACTACACACAATGGGGGGCAGCCAGGAATAACACTCATGACCAGTTAAAGCTAGCGAGCCGGGCGGCTGCTTTCTTGTGATTGATCCATCAGCTATAAAATAGCTCACCCCCCCCCCACTGTGTGTAGGGGACTAGTGCATTATAAATCCACAAGGGGTCAAGGTTGCTATTGCTTTCTACAAAACAGATCTGGGCAGTGCTTAATCCTCTACTGCACAGGCAGACACCAACATACAGTCAGACAGGATCATATTCATGGAACTTGGGAAAAGGTTTTAGCGTTTATGGCTAAGATCGCAGTGGCCAAACCACTAACCACTCTGGAGGGATTGAACAGGCATATCCAGCAACCCTGGGCTGATATATACGCTGAGTATTAGTGTCAAATGATCTGGCTGAGATCAGCCAACAGGGTGAGCAGGTTGTTGGTTTATTGGCTTAATAACCCTCACTGGCAAACATCCAGAGCTAACAGCGATTGTGAGTCCAACATACCCTGGAGCTTAGTAACTGTAGACGCTTGTCGCCAGAGGCAGAACCATCAGTCATTTCTGCAAAGTACAAGTTTATGTTCTCAACATCGTCACACTATGGAAGAGGTGGTTACTGCCCCTATTTCCTTCCTTTCAGACTCTTACTTCTTCTAAGGGCTGATCCAACAGGACATAGGGTCTATTAATGAACATCTCAGCAAAGAAAACTAGACAGGAGAGACCACAAAAATACTTGTATCCCATGAAAAGACACCTTACTTTAAAGTGCTCCGCGAGAAGTGTCTGTCCTTCCTGAGATCGCCTTATTAAATTAATATGAGGCCTGACTAGCATTCATGAGGCCTGATTAATATTCATTAAGACTGACTAGCATTCATGAGGCCTGACTAATATTCATTAAGACTGACTAGCATTCATGAGGACTGACTAATATTCATGGGGCCTAATATTCATGAGTACTCACTAATATTCATGAGGACTAACATTCATGAGGCCTTACTAATATTCATGGTGCCTAATATTCATGAGGCCTGACTAATATTCATGGGGCCTAATATTCATGAGTACTCACTAATATTCATGAGGACTAACATTCATGAGGCCTGACTAATATTCATGAGGACTAACATTCATGAGGACTGACTAATATTCATGAGGACTAACATTCATGAGGACTGACTAATATTCATGAAGACTAACATTCATGAGGCCTGACTAATATTCATGAGGCCTGACTAATATTCATGGAGCCTGACTAATATTCATGAGGCCTGACTAATATTCATGGGGCCTAATATTCATGAGTACTCACTAATATTCATGGGGCCTAATATTCATGAGTACTCACTAATATTCATGGGGCCTAATATTCATGAGTACTCACTAATATTCATGAGGACTAATATTCATGAAGACTAACATTCATGAGGCCTGACTAATATTCATGAGGCCTGACTAATATTCATGGAGCCTGACTAATATTCATGAGGCCTGACTAATATTCATGGAGCCTGACTAATATTCATGAGGCCTGGCTAATATTCATGAGGCCTAATATTCATGAGTACTCACTAATATTCATGAGGACTATCATTCATGAGGCCTGACTAATATTCATGAGGCCTGACTAATATTTATGAGGCCTGACTAATATTCATGGGGCCTAATATTCATGAGTACTCACTAATATTCATGGGGCCTAATATTCATGAGTACTCACTAATATTCATGGGGCCTAATATTCATGAGTACTCACTAATATTCATGAGGACTAACATTCATGAGGCCTGACTAATATTCATGAAGACTAACATTCATGAGGCCTGACTAATATTCATGAGGCCTGACTAATATTCATGGAGCCTGACTAATATTCATGAGGCCTGACTAATATTCATGAGGCCTGACTAATATTCATGGGGCCTAATATTCATGAGTACTCACTAATATTCATGGGGCCTAATATTCATGAGTACTCACTAATATTCATGGGGCCTAATATTCATGAGTACTCACTAATATTCATGAGGACTAACATTCATGAGGCCTGACTAATATTCATGAAGACTAACATTCATGAGGCCTGACTAATATTCATGAGGCCTGACTAATATTCATGGAGCCTGACTAATATTCATGAGGCCTGGCTAATATTCATGAGGCCTGGCTAATATTCATGGGGCCTAATATTCATGAGTACTCACTAATATTCATGGGGCCTAATATTCATGAGTACTCACTAATATTCATGGGGCCTAATATTCATGAGTACTCACTAATATTCATGAGGACTAACATTCATGAGGCCTGACTAATATTCATGAAGACTAACATTCATGAGGCCTGACTAATATTCATGAGGCCTGACTAATATTCATGGAGCCTGACTAATATTCATGAGGCCTGGCTAATATTCATGAGGCCTAATATTCATGAGTACTCACTAATATTCATGAGGACTATCATTCATGAGGCCTGACTAATATTCATGAGGCCTGACTAATATTCATGAGGCCTGACTAATATTCATGATGCCTGACTAATATTCATGAGGCCTGACTAATATTCATGAGGCCTGGCTGAAACTGACCAGAACTGACTAATATTTATGGGGCACTGGTTAGGCTGCATTCTCGTGAATATTAGTCTCCACAGTGTGTACAGCAGGTCACAAGTCCAGTTTTAGAATTTTATCTGAGCTGCTTGCCCAATGTGACCCTATAACACAGAGTCACTTGTACCCATGGAAAAAGAAGGATACATACATTACTGTATTTGTCTTGCTGCTGAAAAAGTTTTGAGAGTGATAGTATCACGGGGAGCCAGTAACGCTATCCCTGCCCTGAGCGCAATGTACCTGTATTTATATAGGGTGACTCAGTCAGTGAATGAACACAGGTTTAATACAGTAATCATACATTTTAGTGCATACAATCATAGATTAGATCTATTGTCTATGTTTTATTGATGTAAATCATATTATTAATTACCGGACCTGTCTGGTCATTAGCTAGTATTGTACGGTCATTCCCGAAATCAGTAAGTAATACTGGCGGCTCAAATCCCGACACGAGATGCCGACAGCAGGAGATCCCGACGCCGGCTGGTAAGTACCCTAACACTCCCTTCTCCCCCCCTCTAACCCTAACCCTACCTTAGGGGGTGCCTAACCCTAAAAGTCCCGGGGTGGTGCCTAACCCTATGTCCCCCCGGGGGTGCCTAAACCTAACCACCCGCCCGCACTCTAAACCTAACCCTCGCGGGGGGGGGGCTAACCCTAACCTACCCCCGGGGGTGCCTAACCCTAACCCTCCCCCCTAGGGGTGCCTATCCCTAACCTTCCCCCCCAAAACTTAACCCTAACTCCGCTACACTCCCTAAACCTAACCCAAGCAGCTGACGCTAAGGACGCCCCGGTCTTACCTCGTTCAGGCTGACGGCGTTCAGGCCTCGGGATTCAGATAGGCATCGGTATTTTGCAGCCTATCTGAAGCCCACCGTCTGGCTTTTTGTGTCGGGAAATAGACCGGCGGCATTTAGTCCGCTGGTCTATAAACTGCGTCCCGTCGTTCCCTGGTCATTTATACACCTCTCCTGTTTCTTGTTTGTCAAATTCTAGCTCTTCCTTAGATCATTAAACCAAAAATGTATTTTAAAAGTGCAGTATACATAGTAATAATGATGGCACATGTCTCATAATAGTTTTTATGTTGTATGTTCTACATACACCATCCCCTCAAATATGAGAATTCCCTTTAACCGTTCATTCACTGGATGATTCGCCCTATAAAACGCCACACAAGTGCTTCCTGTGTCCCTGCAGCCCATGTGGGGTCCCCTGAGTGTCAGTGACATGGGGTAGATGATGAGAGGAGTCTCACTGTCCCCTAAGATATCACCGGTGTCTCTTCCTCCATTTCCAGTCTGTTTAATCCTGCTGTCATTAGAAGGACGGTACTCCTATCTGTGCAGTAGCATCGTCTGTGCTGTGAGGAAATAACTTATGATCCCTGAAAAGGCAGCCTAGCAATTCAATAGGAACCTCACTGAGGCATGAGGCACGACTAAACCAAATGCCTCACGCCTCAGTGACGACCTTGGCTCCAGATGAATTGGTAGGCTGTGTTCCCAGCCCACTGTATGGCTGCCCCCGCTATGTAGTGGTGACAGCTGACCTGTAAGACGCTCCAATTAAAAATATGCAAGATGGAGCCTGAGACAGAGAGTGAGGCACTATGGGTAACGCAATGGCGGAAGGACACTGTTATACGGAGAAGTCTGAATATGCTGCTGCAGTAACGATGGAGCGTACAGCGCTGACGTCATCCGAGTGATGATTATGTTATTGGGGTGAATCACATTGCAGGGACCCTGCAGAGGAACAAGAGACCCCCCCCCCCCCTATGTGTGTGTCATGTGTGTCGGAGGGACGCAGGCTTCCAGGTTATTACTGTGATTTCCTGAACTTGTGCTGTCTCCTATTAAAGATTGTATTTCTGTATGTGTCCGAGTCCTGAGATGTATTTATATCACTCTATTAATCACGAGCTAGGATAATGCTTTTCCCTATTGTATTGCTTCCGCCTCTGGGTGAGAGAAGCCGGATCAATCACAGATGGCAGGGACGGGCCATCGCCACCAGCGGCCGTGGGCAGAGCCCGCCAGGGCACCACTACGCATCCTCATTACTTAGGGGAAAGTCCGGCTATAGGAAGGGGAAGCCTCTGCTTTCAGTATATGTGAAACAATATAGAAAGAAAAAACTACTTCTAACCACATCATGCTAATAAATAGTAATACAGAATTCTAACTGGGGGATTCTCTTATAGGTCTGGGGGATTCCCTTATAGGTCAGGGGGTTTCCCTTATAGGTCAGGGGGATTCCCTTATAGGTCAGGGGGATTCCCTTATAGGTCAGGGGGTTTCCCTTATAGGTCTGGGGGATTCCCTTATAGGACAGGGGGTTTCCCTTATAGGTCTGGGGGATTCCCTTATAGGTCTGGGGGATTCCCTTATAGGTCTGGGGGATTCCCTTATAGGTTAACGCGCAGCTTTTATCAAAGATTTAATTCAAGGAGGTAAAATAATATATGTTTTACGGGTTCAGAATTCTCCGCTTTGCCAGGGATTAAATGATTCCTACAACTGTATAGAAACTTGTGTAACTTTCTGCAGCAGTACTTAGACCAGAGGTTCCCAAACTCCGCCATTGCAGTCCAGGTTTTAAGGATATCCATGCTTGAATATCCTTAAAACCTGGACTGTAATGGTGAGTTTGGGAACCTCTGTCTTACGCTGGGTACACACTAGACGATTTTTTTGCGCGATTTGCCTGATTCCGACGGATCGGAATGACCAATGTGTACCGGCTGCCTGATATGTCGGCCCGTCGACTTGGGGGTCGCATCACTGGGTACACACGTCGTTTAGTGTGTACCCAGCATTAGACCATAGCGCAGTGCTTTACCAGCTTGGTTCTGCCTTCCAAGTGATTGCCACTTTATAAATACAGGCAGACTCGCCGTGAGCTCCCCATACCTGCATCCTGCAGACTATTACATAAGCCCCTGGGGCTCTTAAACTTCAGTAGGTCACAGCGATGGGAGCCATGTCCGCTGTAATGTAATCATTGACTATTGATCATATGCGCTCAGTGATTGGTGACACCTGCAGCTCAGGTGTCTCACCTAACGAGAACCTCCAGGACTCCTAGACCCCAACTTTTTGGGACCCACTGGTCAACACACCAATAATTGGCCTCAGTAAGCAGCCGCTGACTATACAGACACGCGGGATGGGAATAACAGCCAATATACGGGACATGACCCGGGCAGGAGGAAATGGTTCTGAAACGTATGACAGGCAGCGGTCAGAGCTTGATTAATACCAAGTCCCATTGCCGTCTCCAAGTCCCAAACAAACATAGAACTGGGATAGTGGGCGCCTAGGTTACCTAATGAATGATCTGGCTCTGGCCCTCATTCAGAGGCGGTCGCAAGAAGCGATCGCTCTCTCTGAATGAGGGCGGCCGCTTCTTTTTTTTAAGTGCGGCCTCCTGGTCGCTAGCTAAGCTTACCAGGGTGAGACAGAGAGTGAGGCATTATGGGTACCACCCACAGCTTAGCGACCGACCAGGGTGATGGTCGCGATGGTCAAGACCATCGCGACCATCGGGTCTTGCGACGAGATCCTAAGGTTGGGTCTCAGCAACCGCAAGCCCCCAGGGAGCTGATGTCAGTGCGGCCGCCCACAAAACGGCAGGCGTTCCGTTTGTGTAGCCCCCCCCGTCCCGCCTACTAAACGTGTCGAGCTGTCGATCATCATCGACAGCTGGCCCTTTTATAGTGAGTTCCGGAGCGAGAGAGTTTCTCTCTCGCTCCGGGGCTTGCACACGCACAGTGCGGCCGCTGCGTGTGCGCAGGAACGAAACATCAACCCAGTTGCGAGCGCGCAGCGCTTGCGACCGTGTCTGATTGAGGTCCTCTGTCCGGTCACTAGCAAACAATGAGAGTCCAGAACCAGCCAGGTCAGTAACAGTGCAGCAGACAAAATAACACAACAAATACTGACATGAGTATGAACCGTCAGAGTCGGCTTAAATACAACATGGCTGACGTCACGGCAATGCCGGCCCCCCAGTCACCGGAGCTCCCAAACTGGTGCAAATATAAAATGTACTTCTCCAGGGGAACACGCTGACTTCTAGAGGACAAGCCTGCGGTGGCAGGAACACAAAGCCTGCTCGTTATAAACCGTGTAGATAAATACAGAATAAAGCAACAATTTAGTGTTACATCCAATTACTTTGAAGCCAATTACTCCTCTATTTACATATATTCACAACATAAACACGGACTTTGCTTAGAACACAGAGGTCTCTTCCTATTAGACACGGATCATTCACTGAGGTACCATCCAAGTAACACCGACAGCGCTTCATGTGGTTACGCTGGAACAGAAACGCATTAATACCATGTTACGACTGCCTTCATTTAATATAATGGTCTAATAACTTTAATTGGCTTGATTCAATTATTAATGAGGGAACACTTTACAGAAGGAGCAGAATGATTTATTCAGTTATTTTAACTCTGAACAGCAGCAATTCCATGAATCGGGTGCAATAATTTATTTAGCAGGCTATAAGAAGGATGTTGGTAATTACCATCTTCCTTTGGTTTTGTTTTTCAGGCTGCTATTAATGATTTAGGATTCTGGACCCTACTGCGGCAACCACAATCACATGACACCTGATTTAGTGAGCAGATAGGCTTTGGAATGCCCCTCTGAGCTCTGGTCTGCTCTATGATATCCTGTCTCTCCCCCCTCTGCCATCACATGATAAGCTGAGAGCTATGGCACTGCATCCAGCAGCCATTTTTGTTTAGTCTTCAGACAGATTTTGAAAAGAGATAATGATTTGTAGAAGAAGAGCTAGCAGAGGGGATTAAAAAGCTACATAACTTGCTATGTGGGACTGCTTACAGTCAAGCCGGCCATACACCGTGCCACGCAATGGGGGATCCGACGTCCAACATATCGGGCGGTCCCCACACACAGAGCGATCAGGTGGCCGACCCCCTGATATGCCGGCTCCCCACACCCCCACCCGCATAGCGCTGAATGGGATCGCACATCGCATCCCCAGGTCAACTGAACCTGCAGTAAGATCTGGGGGTGCGATGTACGACCCCACGGGAGCGCGCTCTCTCCGATATCATGCCCATACACGGTACGATAGAGCAGCCAAATCGTACCAATCCGTCGGATCGGCTGCTTTATCGCACCGTGTATGGACACTTTTAGTGTGATCACATTGGGTTTCCATCGAGCATTTCAATGAAGGGTGCTCCCATGCTTCAGTCATGTGTCAATCTAACTCTATTGATTGGTAATGAAGCAGAGCCATTCCTCTCAGGTGTAATAGTAAATTGGCCAGCAGGGGGAGCTGTTGCACCCACACCATAGCTGAGCAGAGAGAGGGCAATGTCTGATGGGAGTTTCAGAGGAGGAAAACTAAAGCGACAAACTCTCAGTCAGATTATCAGGCGAATTAATGCGGGAGGGAAACCGTTCCCCTGTTACGCCATATCGGTTCCTTTCCTGATGTGCTGCGCACCGCCTGGCCCATCACAGGCCTTAAGGGCCCAAAGGCTCTCTATGTAAGAAGCGCTCGATTAGCGGGCGCCGAACAGGAAAAAAAACAAAAACGCTTAGTGACATTATGGTGCCAATCCGGGGTGGCACGCACGACCAATCTGCGGACAGATCTAGCGATTTTCCTACGCTTCTCAGTCACATATCCAAGTGCTGGTAAAAGGGACTAATTGCCTCGTAGCGTGTGTGTTCGCACGGACGAGTACAAATCACTAAACGGGCGAATATACTTATTTAGTTCTGTGAGCGCATCGCGAATGTAACTGCGGCGGACTTGCGTGCGACACTAAGTCTTCCCCGATGTCTCTCTTACAGGGTAGGCTCGCCTAATGGTAACACCAAAATCTGGAAACAATAGGTCTGATTCAGCAGGGAGCGCTATTCAGCTTATACGCACGCAGCGCAGTGGCTAATATCAGCGCTGATATGTAAATGTTTGCATTCGCATTGCGATCGCAGCCTGACATAAGGACACCACTTCCTCTTACTCACATCCGTATACTAAAGGAACATAGCGAAACAATCGGTAACATCGAGTAACATCGGACCCATACACACAGAGGGGGTCATTCAGACCCGCTCGTGAGCGGCAGTACGCTCGCAAGCGGGTCGATGTTCCCCCACTGCGCATGCGCGAGACCCGGCGAGCGACGGGCTCTCCATCGCTCCGGGTCTCGCACCAAAGGGGGCGTGCTGTCGATGTTGATTGACAGCACGCCCCCTTTGGTGGGCGTGCCTGCCAGACGGAGGCGTTCCCATGGGAACGCCTACCGTCTGAAGCCGGCCCCACTGACATCACTAGTGATGTCAGTGGGAGTGCTCTCGGCTCTGATAGAGCCAAAATCACTCCAGGGCTTGCGGCAGCGAGACCCTACCGCAGGGTCTCCGTCGCATGCCCGATGGTCGCGATGGTCTTGACCATCACGACCATCATCATGGACGCTCGCTATAGCTGTGGGTGGTAACCCACAGCTATGCGAGCGTCCATGAGGACGCTCCTAAAACAGGTAGGAGGGCCCTGACTCAGAGCGAGCGCTCTGGTCAGAGCGTTCAGCTCTGCATCAGGCACAGATATGGCAGGCCAGACCTCACTGAGGAATTGCTAACTTCAGCACACACTATGAGGCCTCAGGCTGCGTCTGGTATCGCAGTGGCTAATTTATGCACGCCCCTGCAACGCCGTCCCAACGCACTGGCACGCCTGCGTTCAGCCGACCAACCCCATCACCACCCACAAACGGCACTTCCTGTCATTCACTCTGCCCCGGGTCTGCGTAGTCTCTGCGATCGCTGTCCCGATTACGTGCATATAAGCAACTGCGATCTTTGCTGAATCAGGCCCAATATGTGTGACCTACGTTTCTGTATACAGTACAGCACACTGCAGCACGGGCAGATACTATAACTATACATAGAACTGTGTAGGTGTCTATACTGTAATTCTATTTCCCATTTTATGCAGCAGAGACACCAGGCGTGATGGCGGCGTCTCCCCGCGCACAATCACTAGCAGCGCAGAGGTGACGGCAAGGTGAGCCAGTAACGATCCGCGCCAGGTAATGTGGCAGCCAGGAGATTAGATGCCGCTTAGAGCATCAGGTGAGATTGTTTCCTAGCGCGCAAACATCTATCACAGCCGCGAACAAACACACATTGTGGCCATCCAACCCTTTAAGAAAGATAAGGGGTTCTCGCACGCTAAGGAGGACCCCCTTCCACCAGCAAGGAACAGATGGGAGATTATACAGAAGATTAAATTCTCAGGAGCTGAGAGCCAGCAGTCAGGCTGACAGCGCATCCACGTCGCCACGGCAACCCAAAATCCACCAGCTCGCTCAGCTGCGGGGGTCACCGTGCGCAGGCAGAATCCAGAGCGGCAGATAATGCAACCTCTGCTAACAGTGCCACTATTTAATCAACTCCAAAGTTATTTACCCATACAGAAATAAATATATATATATACACACATACATACATACAGTGCATCTGAAGCCAGTGGCGGCAGCTGTTTGGAGGGAAGAATCAATATTCATTCATGAGCTTGGGGGCATAATTATCACAGGCCAGAAAGGCCCTACGGCGCCCGATTTTATACGGCTTCTTAAAAAATTGCAAAATACATCAATGGGTTATAGTCAGTGACAGCGCTGCCACCACCGGCAGTAAGTAAGCGAAGAAGGAACTCCTGAACCTCAAATTAACTATGGCGTAGCGTTATGGGCCGAAAAGTATGTTTCATAAAACAAGGTTTATTTAAAAGTCTCCTTTGAGCGCCTTCTTTTCTAAATACTATATATATATGTATATATAATATATATATAATTGTTTCCCTATAGCTCCACCCCCAGTTCCTGGACCTATTTTTCCGGAAAAATAGCCCTGAGTAAGCATAACCATTAAATGGCGCAAAGAAACCTATTTACCAAGAATCGCATCAGTACACGCACCGACGGCAATAACTCACGACTGCGATGACAGAAGCATAATCCATGAATATAAAACCATTTTTTTTTTTATTTAAAAGGTTTTTGATCATTTTCTTCAGCTATATTTTTTTATTTTTACACTATTTTTGGAAAAAATGTTTTTAGTAAATGTAACTAAAAGCCCAGTATTGTAATTTCAGTACTACTGCGCATGTGCGAGCTGACCAGCCAGACTCGTACCCTGTGACTGGCGCGAATTAGCCGTAAATGAATCCACTCCCACTGTGGGCTAATAACGCCAGGGCACCTGGTGTCGTTAAACTTTACCAATGATTTTTAAACAAATATACGTGACAATAAGGTATTTTTTAATTGGATCTTTAAAGAAAAACCGAGTCATAAATATCCCAAAATTTGAAGAACTGCGACCTAATAATTTCTTAGTAACCAATCAGCGAGATGCAGCAAGATCCCGGCGACAGCGCCGCGGTGCGGAACCTCGGCAATTTGTGGGGTGTATGTACGACTGGGTTATAAACAGGTATATAAAACATTTATTTCACCATCATCCATGAAATTAGAGCAAAAACGTTCATAACAATGAAAAAAGCCAATGACTACAAGAAATGACGCACTAGGGACATAAAATGTGCCGTAATGTCTACGAAATCGTCAGACGCCAAACAAACCATCTGCAGCCCGAGATGACTGTGTGACAATTGTGTAACGTGCAGCAAACACGTATGTGTGGGTGTCACTGTCTCCGTTGTGTAATGATTGGATGCCGAACGCTATGCACTGTGCTCAGCTGTCATATTTATATATATATTATATACTCCCACTCTGTGGGGTTACTGGGTCGGCAATGAGGTGGTTAATTCATGGAGTGCTGGTGCCAGCTTCTTACCCAGCAGAGGGGGACTCAGGAGGCACACGGAGAAGCCGGTCACCATGGCAACGCAGAGTGCCCCACTTAGGCTGTGCCGGGAAAGCAGAGGGACTAACGGAGATCCCATTGTCTTCTGCTGAGTAATAAGCTGAATGTAGCACAGAACGCAGAGGGGAAGCACCAGGGGGGGGGGGGGCCGGAGAGCCAGAGGTTCTCCCAATAATAACCCTAAATCTGCTGGAAGTCAGAAAATACAGCAAGAGATTCCTATCACCCTATTCTAATATCTATGTATTATTACCCCTCCTAATACACAGACATCAGGACACACTGACATCCCCCCTCCTCCTAATACACAGACATCAAGGGACACTGACCTCTCCCCTCCTCCTAATACACAGACATCAGGACACACTGACATCCCCCCTCCTCCTAATACACAGACATCAGGGGACACTGACCTCTCCCCTCCTCCTAATACACAGACATCAGGACACACTGACCTCTCCCCTCCTCCTAATACACAGACATCAGGACACACTGACATCCCCCCTCCTCCTAATACACAGACATCAGGACACACTGACCTCTCCCCTCCTCCTAATACACAGACATCAGGACACACTGACCTCTCCCCTCCTCCTAATACACAGACATCAGGACACACTGACTTCTCCTTCCTCCTAATACACAGACATCAGGGGACACACTGACCTCTCCCCTCCTCCTAATACACAGACATCAGGACACACTGACCTCTCCCCTCCTCCTAATACACAGACATCAGGACACACTGACCTCTCCCCTCCTCCTAATACACAGACATCAGGACACACTGACTTCTCCTTCCTCCTAATACACAGACATCAGGACACACTGACCCCTCCCCTCCTCCTAATACACAGACATCAGGACACACTGACGTCTCCCCTCCTCCTAATACACAGACATCAGGACACACTGACCTCTCCCCTCCTCCTAATACACAGACATCAGGAGACACCTCCCCCCCCCTCCTAATACACAGACATCAGGACACACTGACTTCTCCTTCCTCCTAATACACAGACATCAGGACACACTGACCCCTCCCCTCCTCCTAATACACAGACATCAGGACACACTGAGCTCTCCCCTCCTCCAAATACACAGACATCAGGACACACTGAGCTCTCCCCTCCTCCTAATACACAGACATCAGGACACACTGACCTCTCCCCTCCTCCTAATACACAGACATCAGGACACACTGACCTCTCCCCTCCTCCTAATACACAGACATCAGGACACACTGACTTCTCCTTCCTCCTAATACACAGACATCAGGGGACACACTGACCTCTCCCCTCCTCCTAATACACAGAAATCAGGACACACTGACCCCTCCCCTCCTCCTAATACACAGACATCAGGGGACACACTGACCTCTCCCCTCCTCCTAATACACAGACATCAGGGGACACACTGACCCCTCCCCTCCTCCTAATACACAGACATCAGGACACACTGACCTCTCCCCTCCTCCTAATACACAGACATCAGGACACACTGACCCCTCCCCTCCTCCTAATACACAGACATCAGGACACACTGACTTCTCCTTCCTCCTAATACACAGACATCAGGGGACACACTGACCTCTCCCCTCCTCCTAATACACAGAAATCAGGACACACTGACCCCTCCCCTCCTCCTAATACACAGACATCAGGACACAGTGACCTCTCCCCTCCTCCTAATACACAGACATCAGGACACAGTGACCTCTCCCCTCCTCCTAATACACAGACATCAGGACACACTGAGCTCTCCCCTCCTCCTAATACACAGTCATCAGGACACACTGACCTCTCCCCTCCTCCTAATACACAGACATCAGGACACACTGACCTCTCCCCTCCTCCTAATACACAGACATCAGGACACACTGACTTCTCCTTCCTCCTAATACACAGACATCAGGGGACACACTGACCTCTCCCCTCCTCCTAATACACAGAAATCAGGACACACTGACCCCTCCCCTCCTCCTAATACACAGACATCAGGGGACACACTGACCTCTCCCCTCCTCCTAATACACAGACATCAGGGGACACACTGACCCCTCCCCTCCTCCTAATACACAGACATCAGGACACACTGACCTCTCCCCTCCTCCTAATACACAGACATCAGGACACACTGACCCCTCCCCTCCTCCTAATACACAGACATCAGGACACACTGACTTCTCCTTCCTCCTAATACACAGACATCAGGGGACACACTGACCTCTCCCCTCCTCCTAATACACAGAAATCAGGACACACTGACCCCTCCCCTCCTCCTAATACACAGACATCAGGACACAGTGACCTCTCCCCTCCTCCTAATACACAGACATCAGGACACAGTGACCTCTCCCCTCCTCCTAATACACAGACATCAGGACACACTGACCTCTCCCCTCCTCCTAATACACAGACATCAGGACACACAGGTCCTCATTTAAGAGCCGCTCGTAAGCGGCCGCTCGTTCGTTATGAGCGATGTTCGCACATCTGCGCATGCGTAGGGATTGTAATACGCATGCGCGAACCAGTCAGTGCGGCCGAAAATCGTTTGTTCGCTAAATAGCGAATGCCTGCTATTTTGAGTGACAGGAGGTGGCGTATGTGGGTGGTAACAGGGGAAGGTGCTTGAAAACGGGGAGTGGAAATCAGAACGCAGGTGTGCTTAAAGGTCAAAACGGGCGTTTTATGGGTGTGCATAATTAATACAGCAGCGTCATTGACCACGTCACTTGGTTGTTTTACAGTCAGAACTGCTCGCAAGATAGCGGTAGGAAAAACCAACCACAAGAATAGCGAGCAGTTCAGACGCGGTTCGATGTTCGAGATTAATCTATTAAATAGCGGACATGATGTATGGTGTGAGCGGCCAGGGGGCGTTTTTCTGAATGAGCAAGCGCAAATAGCGTCCGGCTCTCAATCAGGCCCGCTGACCTCTCCCCTCCTCCTAATACACAGACATCAGGGCACACTGACCTCTCCCCTCCTCCTAATACACAGATCTCAGGGCACACTGACCCCTCCCCTCCTACTAATACACAAACAGGACACACTGACCTCTCCCCTCCTCCTCCTAATACACAGACATCACGACACACTGACCTCTCCCCTCCTCCTAATACACAGACATCAGGACACACTGATCTCTCCCTCCTCCTAATACACAGACATCAGGACACACTGATCTCTCCCTCCTCTTAATACACAGACAACAGGACACACTGACCCCTCCCCTCCTCCTAATACACATACATCAGGGGGAACACTGACCCCTCCCCTCCTCCTAATACACAGATATCAGGGGACACACTGACTTCTCCCTCCTCCTAATACACAGACATCAGGACACACTGACCTCTCCCCTCTTCCTAATACACAGACATCAGGGGACACAGTGACCTCTCCCGTCCTCCTAATATACAGATATCAGGACACACTGACCCCTCCCCTCCTCCTAATACACAGACATCAGGACACACTGAGCTCTCCCCTCCTCCTAATACACAGACATCAGGACACACTGACCCCTCCCCTCCTCCTAATACACAGACATCAGGACACACTGACCTCTCCCCTCCTCCTAATACACAGACATCAGGGGACACACTGACCCCTCCCCTCCTCCTAATACACAGACATCAGGACACACTGACTTCTCCTTCCTCCTAATACACAGACATCAGGACACACTGACCCCTCCCCTCCTCCTAATACACAAACATCAGGGGACACTGACCTCTCCCCTCCTCCTAATACACAGACAGGGGACACTGACCTCTCCCCTCCTTCTAATACACAGACATCAGGGGACACTGACTTCTCCCCTCCTCCTAATACACAGACATCAGGACACACTGACCCCTCCCCTCCTCCTAATACACAGACATCAGGACACACTGACCTCTCCCCTCCTCCTAATACACAGACATCAGGACACACTGACCTCTCCCCTCCTCCTAATACACAGACATCAGGACACACTGACTTCTCCTTCCTCCTAATACACAGACATCAGGGGACACACTGACCTCTCCCCTCCTCCTAATACACAGACATCAGGACACACTGACCTCTCCCCTCCTCCTAATACACAGACATCAGGACACACTGACTTCTCCTTCCTCCTAATACACAGACATCAGGGGACACACTGACCCCTCCCCTCCTCCTAATACACAGACATCAGGACACACTGACCTCTCCCCTCCTCCTAATACACAGACATCAGGACACACTGACCCCTCCCCTCCTCCTAATACACAGACATCAGGACACACTGACTTCTCCTTCCTCCTAATACACAGACATCAGGGGACACACTGACCTCTCCCCTCCTCCTAATACACAGAAATCAGGACACACTGACCCCTCCCCTCCTCCTAATACACAGACATCAGGACACAGTGACCTCTCCCCTCCTCCTAATACACAGACATCAGGACACAGTGACCTCTCCCCTCCTCCTAATACACAGACATCAGGACACACTGAGCTCTCCCCTCCTCCTAATACACAGACATCAGGACACAGTGACCTCTCCCCTCCTCCTAATACACAGACATCAGGACACACTGACTTCTCCTTCCTCCTAATACACAGACATCAGGGGACACACTGACCTCTCCCCTCCTCCTAATACACAGAAATCAGGACACACTGACCCCTCCCCTCCTCCTAATACACAGACATCAGGGGACACACTGACCTCTCCCCTCCTCCTAATACACAGACATCAGGGGACACACTGACCCCTCCCCTCCTCCTAATACACAGACATCAGGACACACTGACCTCTCCCCTCCTCCTAATACACAGACATCAGGACACACTGACCCCTCCCCTCCTCCTAATACACAGACATCAGGACACACTGACTTCTCCTTCCTCCTAATACACAGACATCAGGGGACACACTGACCTCTCCCCTCCTCCTAATACACAGAAATCAGGACACACTGACCCCTCCCCTCCTCCTAATACACAGACATCAGGACACAGTGACCTCTCCCCTCCTCCTAATACACAGACATCAGGACACAGTGACCTCTCCCCTCCTCCTAATACACAGACATCAGGACACACTGACCTCTCCCCTCCTCCTAATACACAGACATCAGGACACACAGGCCCTCATTTAAGAGCCGCTCGTAAGCGGCCGCTCGTTCGTTATGAGCGATGTTCGCACATCTGCGCATGCGTACGGATTGTAATACGCATGCGCGAACCAGTCAGTGGGGCCGAAAATCGTTTGTTCGCTAAATAGCGAATGCCTGCTATTTTGAGTGACAGGAGGTGGCGTATGTGGGTGGTAACAGGGGAAGGTGCTTGAAAACGGGGAGTGGAAATCAGAACGCAGGTGTGCTTAAAGGTCAAAACGGGCGTTTTATGGGTGTGCATAATTAATACAGCAGCGTCATTGACCACATCACTTGGTTGTTTTACAGTCAGAACTGCTCGCAAGATAGCGGTAGGAAAAACCAACCACAAGAATAGCGAGCAGTTCAGACGCGGTTCGATGTTCGAGATTAATCTATTAAATAGCGGACATGATGTATGGTGTGAGCGGCCAGGGGGCGTTTTTCTGAATGAGCAAGCGCAAATAGCGTCCGGCTCTCAATCAGGCCCGCTGACCTCTCCCCTCCTCCTAATACACAGACATCAGGGCACACTGACCTCTCCCCTCCTCCTAATACACAGATCTCAGGGCACACTGACCCCTCCCCTCCTACTAATACACACACAGGACACACTGACCTCTCCCCTCCTCCTAATACACAGACATCAGGACACACTGACCTCTCCCCTCCTCCTAATACACAGACATCAGGACACACTGATCTCTCCCTCCTCCTAATACACAGACATCAGGACACACTGATCTCTCCCTCCTCTTAATACACAGACAACAGGACACACTGACCCCTCCCCTCCTCCTAATACACATACATCAGGGGGAACACTGACCCCTCCCCTCCTCCTAATACACAGATATCAGGGGACACACTGACTTCTCCCTCCTCCTAATACACAGACATCAGGACACACTGACCTCTCCCCTCTTCCTAATACACAGACATCAGGGGACACAGTGACCTCTCCCGTCCTCCTAATATACAGATATCAGGACACACTGACCCCTCCCCTCCTCCTAATACACAGACATCAGGACACACTGAGCTCTCCCCTCCTCCTAATACACAGACATCAGGACACACTGACCCCTCCCCTCCTCCTAATACACAGACATCAGGACACACTGACCTCTCCCCTCCTCCTAATACACAGACATCAGGGGACACACTGACCCCTCCCCTCCTCCTAATACACAGACATCAGGACACACTGAGCTCTCCCCTCCTCCTAATACACAGACATCAGGACACACTGACCCCTCCCCTCCTCCTAATACACAAACATCAGGGGACACTGACCTCTCCCCTCCTCCTAATACACAGACAGGGGACACTGACCTCTCCCCTCCTTCTAATACACAGACATCAGGACACACTGACCCCTCCCCTCCTCCTAATACACAAACATCAGGGGACACTGACCTCTCCCCTCCTCCTAATACACAGACAGGGGACACTGACCTCTCCCCTCCTTCTAATACACAGACATCAGGGGACACTGACTTCTCCCCTCCTTCTAATACACAGACATCAGGGGACACACTGATCTTTCCTGACCTCTCTATATTGCCGAAATAATACATGGGAGTATCCCTACATCTAACGTAAACGGAGATTTTCACCACTATTTAGGGGTCTTCTCACTTTGATAAATAGACCCTTAAAACCATACAAAAAAGAAAAGTTTAAAACTTTCTGGAATACAGTACAACCATCGGAGAGTTCTGCTTCTCTCCTCCCGTCCTGTACAAACCAGCAGCTTTTCAAACTCCCTGATTATCGGTGGCTTTGTCTGTTGGCTTCAAAAAGGTGATACTGTAATATTAAATGCACAACAAACAAGATAATGTATTGAATATTATTGTCCTTTTAAATCTGACATCCAAAATCAATGGAATCGGAGGTTTTAGAAACCTGCCGCTTAGTAAATACACCCCTGACACCCAGGAGTGATACTCCCACACACTATCAGAGAGAGAAGGCTGCTTGGGGCCCCTTAGAAGCTCCAGTTAATTCTTTATTTCATTGTAATACGTGTGGGTTCCTTTTTCTGGGAAGACGGTAAAACCCGGAAATATATTACATGCATTGAAAAAGCCGGAAACAATGTAAAGTGTATTGGAAAAGCCGGAAATCATATTACATGTATTGGAAAAGCCGGAAATCATATTACATGCATTGAAAAAGCCGGAAATCATATTACACGCATTGAAAAAGTCGGAAATCATATTACATGTATTGATAAAGCCGGAAATCATATTACATGCATTGAAAAAGCCGGAAATCATATTACATGTATTGAAAAAGCCGGAAATCATATTACATGCATTGAAAAAGCCGAAAATCATATTACATGCATTGATAAAGCCGGAAATCATATTACATGCATTGAAAAAGCCGGAAATCATATTACATGTATTGAAAGAGCCGGAAATCATATTACATGCATTGATAAAGCCGGAAATCATATTACATGCATTGAAAAAGCCAGAAATCATATTACATGTATTGAAAAAGCCAGAAATCATATTACATGTATTGAAAAGGCTGGAAATCATATTACATGCATTGGAAAAGCTGGAAATCATATTACATGTATTGAAAAGGCTGGAAATCATATTACATGTATTGAAAAGGCTGGAAATCATATTACATGCATTGGAAAAGCTGGAAATCATATTACATGCATTGGAAAAGCTGGAAATCATATTACATGCATTGATAAAGTAGGAAATCATAGTAAAGACTTCAATAAGTTCACAATTGTTTCCAGTTTTTTCAATATATTTACTATAGTTTCCGGCTCCTCCAATGCATTAATATGATTTCCGGCATTTTTATGCGTTTAATAAGATTTCCGGCTTTTCCAATACACTTTACATTGTTTTCGGCTTTTACCCTCACCCCTTTTTCTGGAATTAAAGTTCATATACTGCGGCCCCCTTGAAAACACTGCGTCATTACAGGGTCCCAGCAAGCAACGCAGAGCGCCGGATTCAGAGGCGCACAGTGAGGATGCCGCAGTGCGCACGCATCCCGATGCTTACCGCCAGGAGCCGCAGAACTAATTTGGATGCAGAGAGGCAATTTCCGTGGGCGTTTCCGGGTGGCAGCAGGGGGGTGACTAGCCAGGCGCGGGCGTGTAACAGCGGCAGCACTTTACTCGCGCTGTTTCTGCGGCCATGTGATTGTGCGCCTCCATAGGGATGGTGCAATCAACGTGTGGCCGATGGTGCGTCTTAATGCGCACAGAGGCTGGTGGGGGCGTCTCTTTACGAATCCCATCGGCTGCACCATTAGCATAAAGGCGCGGTCGCGGCTGCCTTAGCGAGCACCTCTGAAGCAGGCCCAGGAAGTGCAGGTACATTCCCTGAAATGTTCCCTTATAACTTTCGCTGTCGGTAAGCGGGGAGAAGGGGGAATTAGAGGAGCAGCAGAGAGCAGGGGGAGGGGGGCACAAATATTACACCCAGGTGCAGAACATTTGCAGGATGGAGAAAGGGTTTGAGCTACAGAGCCACCTCTCTGACATGTTACATGTGGAGGGCAGCCACACACATAGGAGGAACACGGATCTGATAGGATGTGACAGGCTGCGAGCGGAGGGAGCCGCACTGCCCGGAGCCAGCGCCAAGCATCACATCCGCTCCCTGTGCCAAGAAGCCCCTCACCCCCCAGCATCTGTACACTACACGGAGGAGGAGGAAACCCTGACTGGGATATAGGCCAAGAGGGGCTGCTGGGGAGACTGGCGATAGGTAGATCTCACATTGCTGACCTGGCCGCTGACCACCAGATCCTCTCTCAGCCTGGAAGCTACATAAACAGTATTTCCCAGTAGTATATGCACCTGGGTTACACCATGAGAGATCACTGACACCTGAGTTACACCAGGAGAGATCACTGACACCTGGGTTACACCATGAGAGATCACTAACACCTGGGTTACACCATGAGAGATCACTGACACCTGGGTTACACCAGGAGAGATCACTGACACCTGGGTTACACCATGAGAAATCACTGACACCTGGGTTACACCAGGAGAGATCACTGACACCTGGGTTACACCAGGAGAAATCACTGACACCTGGGTTACACCATGAGAGATCACTGACACCTGGGTTACACCATGAGAGATCACTGACACCTGGGTTACACCAGGAGAGATCACTGACACCTGGGTTACACCAGGAGAGATCACTGACACCTGGGTTACACCAGGAGAAATCACTGACACCTGGGTTACACCATGAGAGATCACTGACACCTGGGTTACACCAGGAGAGATCACTGACACCTGGGTTACACCATGAGAGATCACTGACACCTGGGTTACACCATGAGAAATCACTGACACCTGGGTTACACCATGAGAAATCACTGACACCTGGGTTACACCAGGAGAGATCACTGACACCTGGGTTACACCATGAGAGATCACTGACACCTGGGTTACACCATGAGAAATCACTGACACCTGGGTTACACCATGAGAGATCACTGACACCTGGGTTACACCATGAGAGATCACTGACACCTGGGTTACACCATGAGAAATCACTGACACCTGGGTTACACCATGAGAGATCACTGACACCTGGGTTACACCAGGAGAGATCACTGACACCTGGGTTACACCATGAGAGATCACTGACACCTGGGTTACACCAGGGGAGATCACTGACACCTGGGTTACACCATGAGAGATCACTGACACCTGGGTTACACCAGGAGAGATCACTGACACCTGGGTTACACCATGAGAGATCACTGACACCTGGGTTACACCAGGAGAGATCACTGACACCTGGGTTACACCATGAGAGATCACTGACACCTGGGTTACACCATGAGAAATCACTGACACCTGGGTTACACCATGAGAAATCACTGACACCTGGGTTACACCATGAGAAATCACTGACACCTGGGTTACACCATGAGAGATCACTGACACCTGGGTTACACCAGGAGAGATCACTGACACCTGGGTTACACCATGAGAAATCACTGACACCTGGGTTACATCATGAGAGATCACTGACAGGTGGGTTACACCATGAGAGATCACTGACACCTGGGTTACACCATGAGAGATCACTGACACCTGGGTTATACCAGGAGAAATCACTGACACCTGGGTTACACCAGGAGAGATCACAGGCACCTGGGTTACACCATGAGAGATCACTGGCACCTGGGTTACACCATGAGAGATCACTGACACCTGGGTTACACCATGAGAAATCACTGACACCTGGGTTACACCATGAGAGATCACTGACACCTGGGTTACACCATGAGAGATCACTGACACCTGGGTTACACCATGAGAGATCACTGACACCTGGGTTACACCATGAGAGATCACTGACACCTGGGTTACACCATGAGAGATCACTGACACCTGGGTTACACCATGAGAGATCACTGACACCTGGGTTACACCATGAGAAATCACTGACACCTGGGTTACACCATGAGAGATCACTGACACCTGGGTTACACCATGAGAGATCACTGACACCTGGGTTACACCAGGAGAGATCACTGACACCTGGGTTACACCAGGAGAGATCACTGGCACCTGGGTTACACCAGGAGAAATCACTGACACCTGGGTTACACCAGGAGAAATCACTGACACCTGGGTTACACCAGGAGAGATCACTGACACCTGGGTTACACCATGAGAGATCACTGACACCTGGGTTACACCATGAGAGATCACTGACACCTGGGTTACACCATGAGAGATCACTGACACCTGGGTTACACCATGAGAGATCACTGACACCTGGGTTACTCCAGGAGACATCACTGACACCTGGGTTACACCATGAGAGATCACTGACACCTGGGTTACACCAGGAGAGATCACTGGCACCTGGGTTACACCAGGAGAAATCACTGACACCTGGGTTACACCAGGAGAAATCACTGACACCTGGGTTACACCAGGAGAGATCACTGACACCTGGGTTACACCATGAGAGATCACTGACACCTGGGTTACACCATGAGAGATCACTGACATCTGGGTTACACCATGAGAGATCACTGACAATGACATTGGAATAAGACGAGCACAAATGTCGAAAATATTAGCTCAGCACGCGAATGAGAAAACTCAGCAGTGAAGGTGTTAAAATTAAACGGGAATCTGCTTTATTGCTGCGGACAGATGGCAAATATCACTGTAATACTGCGAATAGATTGCAGCAGGAACATTATTGTAGTATTAGCATAAATGGGAGGGATTTATACACATTACACCAATCAGAAGCCGGCACCGATTGTCATCTTCATTCGCTAGAGATGCAATCATATGAAATCTATACACACATATATGTACATTGACCTTCCACGGAGTATAACCCACAAACCAGAATACGTTTAGTACAATATATAGATGTAGAGCATGAAGAGATTGCTCCGCGTCACACAATGGCGCTTCCAGGGGTCCCGTACCCGCAGGAAGGATGTGGAAATGCTGATATACAGAGTTACGTGGAAGCAGGCGACCCTCATCATGAACGCAGGGGCCTCCTGGGCATCACAGAAGGTGCATAATGTTATATCCCAGTCTGGGAACTGTCAGAGCTCGTCAGCAATCTCACAGCTCTCTCCTACTGACACATCCGCCGCCTGACGCCCTCCGCCGGGGCTCTGCGTGATGGACGGTTTAGCAGACAGTGTCAGACGAGAGGACAATCGCGCAGTATCGGTCATTGGCAGACACAGACTGTGATAGTCTTCATTCAGATCAAGTGTGAACCTCTCAAATCGTATATATTTATTTATTTGAAACTAAAAGCTCGGAGATAGGAACGTATTTTAATAATAATTGAGAAGATCTCGAAATCTAGATTCCGGCGCATGTTGAAAAGGAGGAAATTAATCAATGTTTTCCAGATATGTTCAGTATATGAGCAATGATGATCTGGCCACAATCAACAGCTGATTGTTAGGATTAAAATACCAAACCACTGTACTTGCAATACCATGGCTAACCACAAGGTTTGCTGTAGAATCATTGATCGGCAGCCCTGAAAGGCAGGTGGTTGATGCCCTTATGGGGAGAGGGGCCACAAAAACAATGCACCCTCCCAAGAGGCCACTAAAACCACAATAAAAGTGCTGGGCCCCATCGCTGACACTCCAGTGATCTCAGTATCATGGACAGGGGTTCACAGTGTGAGAGGTCTGACCGGTCACGCCCCCTAATACTGGGACCACCACTATTTACCCCGGCACACAGCCTAGGTGGTGGGGACTAGCTGCAGGAATTTTACGCACGGTGCTGGGGGTCCGAGCAGATTCAGACCACAGACGCCGCAGATTCATAAATTAACGCAGGACCAAGAACGCAGTAATTTGAAAGCATGCGCTGTCCACTTTTCCTTTACTGACATGCGCAGTACAATTCTGTCAAGGTGCCACCTGGTGGCAGAAAAATGTGTTGCAGGGAGTTTCATTATAACGCTTTGGGAAAGACACGTGACGCCATGCAAAGAGTCGATACATCGCCATGTTAAATGTTGGCTTAACACATGTTATATCTGTGAATAGGTGCTATGTACCACTACATGTGTACCGTGGATAATACAAGAAGCAGTGACAGTTTCCACATACATTGCGATTTGCAATTCATTCTTACAGTAGATGATAAATACATCCCACACAACATTCTGTGCTTCCCCAGAAACCAAAGCTTAACAGAGCTGAATAGAGCAGATCACACAGTAATACCTGAGCAGGTTACCAGGCAAAATATTGTCTCCTAAGTGGATAATGTTGACTTTATCTAGTATCTGACAAGATCTGTGTTGACATCCATCAATTCCTATTACAGCTTTGTCATTGTACAGCACAGAGCACTATGTAGTGGGTGTCCTATATAGAGTTTATCCCTTTGTATATGACACTTACTTTTCTCCTAACTATATAGTGCTACAATAGGCTCTATCAGCATCTGTCTGTCAGCCGTGTTGTCCGGAGGATTAACTATGTGCATAGAATGCGCAGGACTACACAACTTCTATATGTATAATATATTTATAGTGTATTTCTGTATTTTAAGTTACCTAGACTTCGCTGGTTTTATACACATACACACGTCACAAACACATAGACACACACATAGATACACACAAAGAGTTTTTTTTTTTACTCTTTTATATATATTTTTATTCACTTCTCAAAAGTACCATCTAGGCAACAGAAAATACAGAAATGCAATATAATACAATGCGGGGTTGATTTTGTGTTAGGACAAGTCCATCTACTGGGTGCGAAATTACACTAGAAGGAAAATGTAAAAATGAAAAAAAATACACAACCTTCCTTAGCGCTATGAGGGGTTTGCAGCCTCACAACCGAATGCAGTATTTGCTCTTCATGCAAACACAAAGTTTGCAATTTCACCCCTTAAAAGTGCAACATGGTTTGCAACAGGGCAAAATGTGCCCCTAACTCTAATGTGCACCAACCTCTAATGTGCACCAACCTCTAATATGCCCCTAACTCTAAGGTGCACCCAATCTAATGTGTACCAACCACTAATGTGCACCAACCTCTAATGTGCACCAACCTCTAATGTGCACCAACCTCTAATGTGCACCTACCTGTAATGTGCACCAACCTATAATGTGCTCCTAACTGTAAACCAGCACATGAACAGAATGTGTTGTGCTTTGCAAACAAATAGGATCAACATACTAATCAAAGTGACCACCCCTTGATACCAGCAACAGTAAAACCATCCTACCTGCAGCGATGGCCGTCTTGTTGTGGACCGTAACAGATACGGCGGTGCTGACTGTTGCCGCCTCCGGCTTGGGACTCCCTTCTGCAAAGACAGAAATGCCCATTAGAGAAAGAACTGCAAATAGGAATGCGGTGTGTGTCGAATCAGGAAAGAATGATGAGAGGTGTAAAGCACCCCCTCCCTCTATTTACCTATATATCGGTATAATGTTTTTACACATAAAATTCCATTTTCCTATGTGAAGTATCTTTTGCTCAGCAGGCTGACATGAGGAAATTATCTTCTTTTTATTACTTTGTAAAAATGAAATATTTACTTATAGTTAAATAAGAAAACAAGGTATATATATATATATATATATATATATATATATATATATATATATATACTGTACATACATATTCCTTTTTTTACAGCTGACCAAACTAAATCTCTCCCCGAAGAAAGCCATTATAGCCTGGGTGTAGCCTGCACCATGTAACTTTTTACACTGCTAGTATCCTACTGAATGTGTCTCCTCCCTCCACTTTCCATACTGCAACACCCACAGGAAAGGAAAGGAGTAGAAAATGTGAATAATTATAAAAAAAACAAAGCAATTAATGATTAAATAATCAGGACAGGTTTAATATACAAGATAACGCTCATAGGTTGACAAATGCACGTTAAATGTATATATGGAATTAATTTATACAGGTATTACCAGCCTAATCCCCCCCCCCCCCCTGCCTCCGTGAACCTGTTCTTAATTCTCCAATGTTAAACCAGGGATGAAAGGGTTATGGAGATGCCAGGGAGCTGGAGGCATGATATGGTGGATTCCAGGGAAAGGTTAAGCCAGGGACCATGATCTCTATACATTGTATGTTATCGAAAGGGGATAGGGCATGTCCTATCCCCATGATGTGAGCAGGCACTGCAGGGTGAGGTCCTGTGTGATGTATGACCTCTGTCACATCACATGTAGGAGATCATTGTGACACGCACAGGTGACTGTGCGTTGATCATTGCCGTACAAACCTATTCACCATGAATGGGGCTTACCTCCCAACTTTCCACCTCAGGACACGTGTCCGCAGGCCAGACAGCAGGATAGTTGGGAATTATGGATAAGGGCTGCTGACCGCAACGCAATGGAGTTGACAGTGTCCTACGTGAGAAAGCAGAACTAGCGACCACAGACGTCTAACGGGAAGATGCTGCTAATAAGACAGGATGCCAGGACTGTTCCCACTCCCAGATACTACATCGAGAAGGATCAAAAAGCCAGAACTACCATCATAGATGGTGATAATATTATGCCGCAAATCTGCATTTTTTTTTTTCAAATGCAAATGTAAAACAGCTAAATAAATGTGCGTGAAAGGGTAAATCTCAGCAATAAATTGTATTTAGTCAGGCAAACTAATTTAAATTAAGCTGAAACACGGCAGCGCGTCTACATGGAAAGGAAATATCATTGGAACAGCTTCTGTGCAAAGAACAGGTCAACACCGCATTAGGACGGACATATTTTCTGCATTCATATGTGGCAGCGACGTCAGGGACATAGAAACACTGCTGAGACCGCAGGAAGAAGAAGTATTTTCTCATCCACAGTCATAATACGAGACAGCCCAGCTGCTTCACTGTACGGATAAAATAACCACTTCACAGTTACATACAATGCTGAGCAGAATGATCTAACAGAGAGAAAGAACCATACTCCCTATGAAAGTGGGTGCTGGATGCTCTTCAATGACACAATCATGACAAACTGTTATCTTCTAAATTGTTTACCCATGGATTCCACAAAGGAATCAGTTTAAACAGTGGACAATAAATAATCCGGAGATGCAGCTTTTTAGCATGAATAGGAGCAAGGCCTATGCACATGTTCCAAAAGAAAAACATACCAACCGGGAACCTAATGTTATAGCAGGAATTGTGGTAGACGCTAGCGTGATCCACAAAGTGATCTAAAGACTATTGATTGACAGAAGTCTGGTAATTGACAGAAGTCTTTTGATTAGTAGAAGTCTGGTGATGGACAAACACTGTATGTCAATTAAACTCCAGGAAACTTCTCAAGCAGTGCAGCCTGACCAACACACACAATTGTATACTCAGGAACCAATAAAAGTGAAAATGAAACCACTCTTGAAGAGAGTACTGCCACCATGGTACCACCCCATCAATCAGTTAGAACACTCACAAGACAAAACAAGAACATGTTAGCCAAAGTGTGTTCTAGATGGTTACAACAGCACAACAACCCTAACTAGAGTTGCAGACAATGTTATGTTTCCATTCGGAAAAAGATCCTCCTGTGATATGGTGGGGGGTTTGATTCTACAAGAGGTGAAAAGGATGATGGATCTGGACATAGAGAGATTGGATGCTGTCAGCTGGTCTCGCTTGTGGGGCCAGCTGAAGCCCCCTTGAGTGGGTGGTTGAAGGTCTCTTTGTGTTTTAGCTTTGGGCTTTTCTTCTTACACTCCCCCGTAGAATTTTTTTTGTTATTAATGTTTTTTTTTATGAGAAGGTGGTAGATAATGGTGGTGGGTAGTGATAAGGAATTTAGGGCCTGATTCTGACCCGCTCGCGAGCGCATAGCACTCGCAAGCGGGTCGATGGTCCCCCACTGTGCATGCGCACGCCGGAGCCGGCTCCGGTGTGCGCATGTGCGAGACCCGGCCAGCGACAGTCGCTCCGTCGCTACGGGTCTCGCACCAAAATGGGGCGGTTGTCGATTTTGATTGACAGCTCGCCCCGTTTTGGAGGTGGGCAGGGGGTGGCTGGCCAAACGGAGGTGTTCCCGAAGGAACGCCTACCATTTGGGGGCGGCCTCAGTAGTGAGCTTCCGGCTCTATTAGAGCCGGAAGCTCACTGGGGCTTGAGATGGACGAGACCCGTTGCAAGCCCGATGGTCGCGACAATCACCTGGCCGCTCGCAAAAGGTCACCCACAGCTTAGCGAGCAGCCAGGAGGCCGACACTAAAAAAAAAATAATGCCGCCCTGATTCAGAGCGAGCACTCTGAAAGAGCGTCCGGCTCTGAATCAGGGCCTTAGACAGATAAGTTTTATTTAGATAGGTGTTGTGTGATACAAAATCCTTGCTTAGTTTTTCCTGGTAGGTGTTAGGTAGTACGTGTGTTAGGTTTGGGTATTATGGTTTGTTATGAGGGCATAATATGGGAATATGTTATGTGTTCCTAAGTTATTTTTGTTATGTACTATTTTTATATTTAATCTTTTTATTTTATTTTATGTAAATTTTATAAATGCATTTTTGCAAGTTTAATTAAAAAGGAAGTTGCAGAAGACGGCGCAAACACGGCTCACGTGCGCAGAAATGGGTTAAATGTATTAAAGTCACAAATGAAGAGATGAAATCAGCTTTAAACCTCGGCCCTGAGAATCAGATGGGACATGATAAGTATTTGTGGGGTGTTAATAATATTAGTATTTAGTATAACCTTTATTCAGGTGGATATTTTAACAACTACTGTACTGTATGTGGTTTGTAGTTTTCTTAAGCTGTTATTAAAGTTTTTAAGACAAGAGTATAAGACAGGAAGCTGGAGGGTGACAGGTGATGAGACGTGTGTGGCAATGAGAAGCAGCTAACGAGGTTCATTGTCACTGTTCCATATGACATAGGTGTACACGGCCTCTTCCTATCACCCCGCGTACAACTCAAACACATCTTATCCAGCGACTCTGGCCCTGATTCAGACCCGGTCGCAAGAGCTGAGCGCTCGCAACCGGGTCGATGGTGGCCCACTGGGCATGCACACGACGGAGCCGGCTCCGTCGTGCGCATGCGCGAGACCCGGATAGCGACGGGCACTCCGTCGCTCCGGGTCTCGCAACTAAGGGGGCGAGCTGTCGATGTTTAGTGACAGCTCGCCCCCTTTGGTAGGCGGGCTGGGGGTGTGGCCGGCCAAACTGAGGTGTTCCCGAAGGAACGCTTACCGTTTGGGGGCGGCCCCACTGACATCACCAGTGATGTCTGGGGCTTGCAGCCATGAGACCCTACCACAAGGGTCTCGTGACCATCGCGACCATCATCATGGCCGCTCGCTATAGCTGTGGGTGGTCACCCACAGCTATGCGAGCGGCCAGGAGGCCGCACAAAAAAACCCAAAAAACGCCCTGATTCAGAGCGAGCGCTCTGTCAGAGCGTCCGGCTCTGAATCAGGGCCTCTGTCCTTATCCATAGTGGTCCAATGAGGACCAGGACCTCTAGAGACTCAGGTCTATCACACTTTCTACGTCACCTGACTGCTCCCATCTACTGTAAATAGGAAAAACTAAATTTACCTGTTTAGAAATATATATTTATTTTACACCTCTAAAAAATTTGTATTATTCTTTTTTTTGTGTGTGTCTTGGATAAAACGCTGCCATTAGACATTGCGCATTTCCATAAGTGTTTTAGTGACGGGTCCTCCCGCTGTGTGATAGCTGAAAGCAGGTTTATGTTTGCAGATGTGTAGTCTTCAAAGGGCGCTCCTGAAAAGCACGACAGCCCCTAATTGCTGTTATGTACAGAGATACTGTATTTGTAGTCTGCAGACAGCGTGGAAGCCGTCAGAATGCACGACACAGAAATGTGACTCACACAAGTGGGAAGAGACAAATATCAGCGGGATACACGTTTCACTGTGATGGGGAGAAGGAAAGAGATCAGACAGGAGAGAAATTATCTGACGGAAACTACAAGTCCCAGCAGATATACTTATAGTGACAGCGTATAAATGTACCAGGAGAGCTTACACTCTAAGTGGGATATTGAATTAATGGTTAATCCGTTCTCCCGGCCGAATCCGTTCGGCAGCCGCTGCGCTTTACGGCAACGGGATCTCGCACAAAACTTTTCTGCGAATCGGGCATTCATCCAGCCGGGTGCGAGACGGGCTGCTGTTACCAGCGTTTAAAAGCAGCGGCAATGGTGATTCGCACCCTTCGCCGACAATTGAATTCTCCCTTAAGGGCCTGATTTAGAGATTTACGCTAACACGCTGGTTAGCGCACTTCTGTAATATTTTGGGGTCTGGCTGTTCTGCGCATGTGCAGAACGGGTCCTGCGATCTCGCTTGCAGACCCCACCAAGCTGTTTGAGGGTGGAGCTGATGAGTGGCTGGCCTCCAATCCTGGAAATGGAGGCGTGTCGCCCGTGTTTTCAGGGAGGGACGAGGCCAGATCTGCATCAGTGGACGCAGATTTTCTGGCCTCGCAAGTGACCATGACCCGTCCAGGCTGTGGTAAGCTTCAGCTGGCCAAAGGAGCAACCATCGCCAAAGATGGTCGCCATGGTGATCCCAGGCTCTGCAATTCCGTCCATCTCTGATGAATCAGCTCCTACATGTTCCCACCACGAGCACACACCAGCTCTGGGATAGTCAGTAACTATTTATGCTTATTCATTATTCATATCATATAGGTGGGATGGTATTGAAATACCGACGGCTTTTTAGCTGCCAATTCAAATACCACCTCTGGAAACCGGACAGCTCGAGATCCCGACGCGACTACGTAAGTAATCTAATCCTGTCCTGCCCCCTCCCCTAACCCACCCTTAGTGGTTCCTAAAACTAACCTCCCGGGGGTCGCCTAAGCCTAAGTCCCCCCCAATGGTGCCTAACCCTAACCCCCCCTCCTGGCACCCTAAACCTACGTCTCCCGGGGGGGTGCCTAACCCTAACCTCCCCCCATGAGTGCCTAACCCTAATCCTCCCTCGCCGCACGCTAACACTAACACTCCCGGGGGGGGTGCCTAACCCTAAATCCTCCCGGGGGTGCCTAATCCTAACCACCCCCATGCCCGGCTTAGCTTCATACTTACCCGCCGTGTGGACGTTCGGGTTTACGACGTCGGCATTATGCCCGCACGGCGGAATTGCGGCATCAGTATTTCGACTGCCTGCAACCCGTCCACGGCATAATAACTGCATCCCCATTTGGGTTATTAAGGCTGGAGATGGTCGGAGGAGGAGGATACAGAATTGTATAGTGATGAGCGGGTGCAGCAAACAGAGGCGGAAATCTGACGTCATTTTGCAGGACCAGGTCCCATAATGAACGTCCAGAGAAGGGAAATAAGCGAATGCTGGACGTATTTCCTCTGCATTTCTTACAGATAAAAAATCGCCTCCAAATATATAATTGTTTCATTCCTATACTCTGCTACAGCGGCCGTCAGTCGCATCTCCTATTGCTCATAGCCGGTCACTGGCATTAGGGAAGGTCTAACAGTGACAAAGGATAGAGGGTCTCATTCAGACCCGATCGCAAGCGACGATGCGCTCGCAACCGGGTCGATGGTCCCCACAGAGCATGCGCACGACGGAGCCGGCTCCGCTGTGCGCATGCACGAGACCCGGCCAGCGACGGGCGCTCCGTCGCTAGGGGTCTCGTAGCAGACGGGGCGAGCTGTCGATGTTGAGTGACAGCTCGCCCCGTTTGCTGGGCGGGCCGGGGGCGTGCCCGGCCAAACGGAGGCGTTCCTCAAACAGAGCAGGAAGCTCCCTGGGGCTTACCAGAGCCCAGACCCAACCTTAGGGTCTGGTCGTAAGCCCAGATGGTTGCGATGGTGATGACCATCGCGACCATCACCCTGGTCGGTCGCTAGAGCTGTGGGTGGTAACCCACAGCCTAGCGATCGACCAGAAGGCGGCACTTAAAAAAGTAAGTGTCCGTCCTCATTCAGAGCGATCGCTTGCAGCAAGCGATCGACTCTGAATGAGGTCCAGAGTGTCTGACTCAGCAAGGAATGCAACTGCGATTACACACGTCATAGGCCGATTGTTGCGTTATGCATCGCAGTGCGCGAACCAGCCACTGCGATCGGGACATCGCAGACCCATCGCGGAGTGACTGACAGGAAGTGCCGTTTGTGGGGGGTGGTCAGCGAAATGCAGGCGTGCCATTGTGTCTGACCGCCATTGCAGGGGCGTGCATAAATTATCTACTGTGATACCATACGCCGCTTGAGTACTCATAGCGTGCGATGAGGTTAGCCAGTCCTAAGGTCAGAGTCTGTGTAAGTGTGCGTGAGGCTGCGATGGTACCGATGATTTTGCAGTCTTGCTAAACATTACGGATGCGTGTAAGGTAAGGTGGGCGTCCTTATGTTGTGCTGCGACGGCAAAGCGTTCGCAATGTATTAGCATATCATCGCAGCGAGATTGTGTGCGTAATCGGAGCCGCGATCGCAGTTGCGTTCCTTGCTGAATCAGGCCCAGAGACAGATAAAACATGGAACAACTATAAAACCAAGATGGAAGTCTGAATTCTGTATATACTGTAGGTAATATGGTGTTAAAGTGTAATTGTTGCCTGTGCCCCGTGTAGGGAGACATTTTATGAGCAGAAACAATATCTATGAAAATGCAGCCAATCACTGAGGCACTGGAAACCGGTGACATCACTGAGGCACTGGAAACCGGTGACATCACTGAGGCACTGGGAACTGGTGACATCACTGAGGCACTGGAAACCGGTGACATCACTGAGGCACTGCTGACATCACTGAGGCACTGGAAACCGGTGACATCACTGAGGCACTGGGAACTGGTGACATCACTGAGGCACTGGAAACCGGTGACATCACTGAGGCACTGGGCACTTAATGTCTCCTTTCACCAGTACAGATATTAGTTCCAGTTGATGGGCTGAATGTTGGTCCAGCCAACAAAATGGCTGCCTGCGCTAGGTAACACTTTACTACGCGGAGACAGAAGCATTTTATTAGTGACTACAGCGTAAGTCATTGCAGTGCAGCTTTCCTTGATCACTTTTCATTATCAGATGTCAGTTTGCTAATTAGGATAATTATGGAGAAATCAGTCATCATTTACCACGAGCTGAGAGAATACGGAAACAGACGGGAAGTCTCCAAAGTCAGCAACAAAACCCAGATGTGGGAGATATAACACCAGAAGCTGCGGAAAACTGGCTACAGTCGCCCCTCTCTCATCACCGTGAGCGTGACGGACCAGCGGCAGCGTGGAAACAGGATGCTGCCGGCAAAATACAATCTAGGACACAGCTTATAATAAAGAACCAATCAATTCCTATTAAGGGCAGAGAGCTGGTGACCGTAACACAGAACTGTCTCTCTGCGTAACATGCGTGCGCTATAGCATGTGCCCAGCGAGAAGACGCCAATGATAATGACATCATAATGTAGCGATGAAAAGGCTCATGCGCAGGCATTTCACAATGTCATGGCACTGGCGGGCAGAGCTGGCATGGGCAGTGCCCCCTGTGCATGGAATGTAGAATGATGGGGTGTTATGGGGGGGCAATGGGGGTGTAAGGTCGGGCTGGGGAAGACGCCACAGTAGCACACGGGGCAGGTGACTGTTCTGGTACCCTTTGGCGTTTGCTGTTCCCATCTGCCTGGCCGGTTGGAGGGCTCAGCCATGTCGTTGTCGTTAGGATTATGATCTGCAAGAGGCAAGCGAGGGAGGGAACAGAAAACAGGACCGTGACTGTTAATGTGTGCGGCCCGCCGTGGGCACACCTGCCATCTTAGTGAGAGAGTAACAATACGTCAGATAATAGCGCACAGTGTAATAACTCTTACATGAGAGACCGCTCAACCTGCTGTAACATACAAGTCGCTTTGTACTTGTACAAAGAATTATTTAACAAACTGAAACCAGCGAAATTTGATGGCGTTTCCACGGGGGAAGCATTTTCTCCAGGTGCAATGCTCTTCCTAAGCCTGATTCGGAGGTGTGTGCGATTCCATCAGCATACGGGGAACTTGCGGTTTCTACGGACTGTTCTATGCGCAACTCAGAATAAGTCCCTCGCTCATATCTCTAATTGTGTGTCACTGAGCAGCAACGGGGCAATTCCTGCGTAGGAAACGTTTACCGTGGATGCGCCGTGGGCGTGCTGACAGAATTACCGGATATTTAGAGTTGAGCGTAGGCAGACATCCAGGCAGGGCCGGCTCCAGGGGTTGGAGCACCCTGTGTTCCGACACTTCAGACTGCGCCCACACATCGCACGCGGCAAAACCGCGCGCGACCGAAAATGGGAGCGTGGCCTAATTACCATAGGTCACGCCCCCTATGTGAAGTTGTTTGGAGGCGTGCCCGCCTGGCACGCCTCCAAATAACGTCAGGCTGGGGGGGAGCCTCACTAGCTGGGCTTCCCCAAGCCCTCTCCCGTCACTGAATGGATGCCGTGCGCATGCACACAGCATCCATTCAAACTCCCGGGTCTGGCACCGCCGCACAGCTGCGGCGCTGGGGGTCCCCAACCTCCCGATCTGGCCACCCGCGGGCCACTTCGGCCCACGGGTGGAACAGCGGCACAGTACTGTCCCACTGAAATCGGGATGTTGGGGAGGGGTGCACCCTCTATGGGTGGCGGCCCCTGTTCGACCGCACTGGTTGAATACCCCTAGAGCCGGCCCTGCATCCAGGCGTTTTCAGTCGGATCTCCTCCACCAAGGATGGGGTTGGAGCAAATCTGCGCTGCTGATGATGGCGGCTACTTTCACCAGTGTATAGATGGGGGTGGCGCGTTCGCATAGATGCGTCCGACTCCAAATACAACCGGAAATCTGCATTTATATCCGAGCGCTGAAAACAGACACAATTGCGGCATTTTACGTGCAGTTCCGTATCAGGCTTCCTGCCTCTATGTATATATAAGTATATATATAAGATAACTGTATATAAATGGCCGGTGAGATATTGCACTCAACTAGATAACAGCATTATATACAAACTGAAACATACAACTGGGATGGGATGGGGGCCCAATCCAGTATGTTGTCTGGGGCCCCGCACGGTCATTATCTGACTGATTATATACAAGCACACGCACCATGGACAGAATGATCCGTACTCCCGGCCCAGGTCAGTCTCTCTATTCCAGTGACCCGAGATGTAACCACCTATTCTAGTAACTAAGGGCCTGATTCAGAGCCGCACGATCTGACAGAGCGCTCGCTCTGAATCAGGGCCAGGCTTTTGTTTTTTCTCAATGGCCTCCTGGCCGCTCGCATAGCTGTGGGTGACCACCCACAGCTATTGCGAACAGCCATGATGATGGTCGCGATGGTCAAGACCGTCGCGACCATCGGGCTTGCGATGAGACCCTTGTGGTAGGGTCTCGTGGCCGCAAGCCCCAGAGAGATTTCGGCTCTAACAGAGCCGAAATTTCTCCACTGACATCACTCGTGATGTCAGTGGGCCGCCCCCAAACGGTAGGCGTTCACATGGGAACGTCTCCGTTTGCCTGGCCACGCCCCCGGCCCGCCTACCAAAGGGGGCGAGCTGTCACTCACCATCGACAACTCGCCCCCTTTGTTGCGAGACCCGGAGCAACGTAGTGCCCGTCGCTATCCGGGTCTGGCGTATGCGCACGAGAGCCGGCTTGTGGAGCCAGCTCCGTCGTGCGCACTTGGCCACCATCGACCCGGGTGCGAGCGCATATCGCTTGCGACCGGGTCTGAATCAGGCCCTGAGTCTGAGGTCTGAGCTGTATTATATATGGGGGAAAGGAATAAATCACGGGAACCCCACCTCTGGCTCTTCCACACCCTCATTATTGGTTACTCAGCCAGGGAGGTCATAGTGGTCCCAAAAGGGAAAAATTCTCCTGAGGATATGAAGCTCCTGCACTTTGCTGTCCCATATAATAATGGCTGAGCCTGCGTCCCCACGCCAGTCACTACGTGGGAATTACACGTTCCCCAATAACTAGCACACAATACGGTGACAAGAAGGCGCAAACGTTGTACTGAGGCTGCGCGAGGTTTGTAGTAAACTAGCCTGTGCCTATACGTACTGTAATAGAGCGCTATATAAGCCAGCAAACAGAACCAAGGGGTCTATGTACTAAGCCTTGGATAGAGATAAAGTGAATGGAGATAAAGTACCAGCCAATCAGCTCCTAACTGTCATGTCACAGGCTGTGTTTGAAAAATGACAGTTAGCAAGATACTGATTTAAAGTCTAGTACTATTTAGTACATAGATATATATACTGTATATATAAAACACCTAATGACCCCTGACAATACACCCCCTGCGTTCAGCCGTGTTACATTACCGGGACTGTCGTCTGTCTGCACGTGGTACACAAAGCTTCCTGCAGTGTGCTCGGCTGCCCGTCTGTACCACAGCGGGAAATGGTCCATGGTGAATATACTCTCCTTCTCCTCGTAACGCAGAAACCTCCTAAGACACCAGACATCACACAGAGAAAAATACAAGGACTTACATTATTTACGTCATTCTATTAGTTGCAACAAATTCCACCACTGTGGACATTACGTGGGGAACAAGTCTGGGCAGAGAAACTAGAACACTTGTATTAAACTAAGGAATATTTATTCCCTGCAACAGTTTTACTATTTTAACACAAGATGGCGATGTTGTCATTGGAAAAACAACAGTCCAGCATTAACGCTACATTTAAAGGGTCAGAGCAGTAAATACAATTTGCTGATTATTATTATTATCCTTTATTTATATGGCGCCACAAGGGTTCCACAGCGCCTTACACAGTACATAAACAAATGAGCACACAAGACAACAGTTATTAGCAGTACAAACAATGCAAGTACATGATTTATAAACAATGCTGCATAACACCTATATAAGCAGCAGGGTGTCAGTAACCAAGTTTTAGGTGCCATTGGAAATGAAAGTAAAAGTAAGGCAAGAAGAAGCACGTGAGGAAAGAGGGCCCTGCTCGTGAGAGCTTACATTCTCAGGGGTGGTCTTTGATACCTTCAAAGACCAGTTCACGTTTTAGAAGTTACAATAAGGACCATGTATGAAAGTGCCGCTATTTACCTGCTTAGTTAATGCATTTTGAGGTATAGGCCCACTCCCTGATCGCAGGGGAATGCGCTAACATTTGTAAGTTTGTGAATACTCCAGGAAATGAAAGTGAGGGTCACGGTAACAGCATTACTGTTGTTTCCTAAAATAAATGCTTGGTTCAGCTTAAATTATGTCTTTAATTACGCAAATGATGGGACATTGCGATCATTTTTATTACATGACACATTTTAAGTGATTTTATTATATTGCTGAACAAAATATGATAAAAAATGAGAGTTATGGTAAAACTTACCTTTGTTAACTCTCTTTCTTCCAAGTCCATAGGGTCCACAGGGAGACAATGGGGTGTAGGTGGTACTTGCAGCAAAGCTTTTCAATCCCAGGATGCTCTGGTCCTTCCACCTATACCCTGCCCACAGCCTGAGGGCAACTTAGTTTTGTTAACAAGGCAGGAGCAGGATAGCAGAGAAGGAAGACTGGTACACAGAAGAATCACACTCTCACACAGAGAAGGGAACAAGGGACCAAGAGAATAAACCCATAGAAGCCAGGTGCGTCATGGCGGGTGTCCTGTGGACCCTATGGACTTCAAATAAAGAGAGTTAACAAGGGTAAATTTTACCAAAACTTTCCTTTTCTTCTTCAGGGTCCATAGGGATCCACAGGGAGACAATGGGGATGTCCCAAAGCAGTTGTTCAAGGGCGGGGACGCTCCTGAGCTGAGAGGAGAACCTGGTGCCCGAAGGAAGCATCCTGAGAGGCAAATGTATCAAAGGTATATAACCTAAGAAAGGTGTGGACAGAAGACAACATGGCCGCCATGCATAGTTGTTCGGCAGACGCGCCACAGAGGGCTGCCCACGAGAGTAGAATGAGCAGATACTGTAGCCGGCACAGGAAGGCCAGCCTGTGTGTAAGTCTGTGAGATAGTCATGCGAAGCCATCTGGCCAGAGTCTGTTTGTTAGCTGGCCATCCCTTCTTGTATACTCCATATAGGACAAAGAGGGAGTCAGATTTCCTGATGGAACTAGTACGGTCCATGTAGACCACATCCAAAGAGGCCTGGTGATTGAAAGGCCGGAACCACGATTTCCTCATTAAGGTGGAAACGAGAGACCACCTTGGGAAGGAAGCCACGGCGTGTTCGAAGAACAGCCCTGTCTGGATGAAATATCAGAAATGGGGAGTGACAGGAAAGCGCTCATAAATCGGATACCCTACGGGCAGATGCTATAGCCAGAAGAAACAGAGTCTTCACAGTGAGCCACTTGACGTCAACTGAATCCAGGGGTTCAAATGGAGGTTTCTGAAGTGCTTGGAGTACCACTGACAAATCCCATGGAGCCACAGGAGGGACAAAGGGAGGTTGTATACGGAGAACACACTGCAGGAAGGTGTGAACATCTGGTAGCGGAGGTATTCTGCACTGGAACCAGATGGAAAGATCAGAGATGTGCACTTTCAGAGAGGCCAGGCGTAGTCCAAGATCCAGTCAGCCTAAAGAAAGGCAAGGATTCTAGAAACCTTAAAAACCTGAGGGTCATAGTTTCTGGCAGCACACCACTGGAAATACTGTATGTATGCCATACCCAGGAATAAATCCTAGCAGAGGCCGGTTTACGTGCTCTGAGTATGGTCTGGACCACAAAGCTAGAAAATCCCTTAGACCTTAGGAGGGATATCTCAAGAGCCCAGCCGTTAAAGACAGACGAGTCAGGTCAGGATGTAGACAGGGACCCTGAGACAACACGTCTGGTCATAGAGGAAGTTGGAGAAGAGCGTCTATGGAGAGACTTTGAAGGTCGGAGTACCAATGTTGTCTGGGCCAAGCCGGAGCTACCAACAGGACCGTGGCCCCCTCTTGCTTGAACTTCCGAAGAACCCGAGGCAGAAGGGAGACTGGAGGAAAGAGGTACGCCAAATGGAAGGTCCACCTCACAGATAATGCGTCCACGAAGGCTGCGTCGGGGTCCCTCACCCTGGCCCCCTACACTGGAAGCTTGTGGTTGTGTCTTGAGGCCATAAGGTCCACGTCCGGTATACCCCATTTGTCCACCAGGAGCTGAAAGACTTCTGAATTGAGAGACCACTCCCCTGCATGCACGTCGTGACGGCTGAGGAAATCCGCTTCCCAATTGAGAATCCCCGGGATGAACACTGCAGAGATGGCTGGGAGATGGCGTTCGGCCAATGTGAGTAGAATGCAGAACACTTCTGCCATTGCTGACCGACTTCGAGTGCCTCCTTGGTGATTAAGGTAGGCCACTGCTGTGCCGTTGTCGGACTGTACTTGTACTGGCCTGCCCTCAAGAATATCCTGAGCCAGAGTGAGGGCTCTGTAGATGGCTCAGAGTTCCAGGACGTTGATTGGTAAGACCGCCTGGGCTGGAGTCCAGCGTCCTTGGAAGGAGTGCTGGCCGGTCACTGCGCCCCAACCGTGGAGGCTTGCGTCCTTGGTGAGGAATGCCCAGTCTGGGATCCAAAAGGGGCAACCCTTGTTTAAGTGGGATGTCTGTAGCCACCAGGATAGGGACAGGCGAACCTCTGGAGAGAGGCCCATCATCTGGGATCTGAGCAGATGGGGCAGCCAATTCCACCTGGAGAGAATCAGGTGTTGTAGAGGCCTGGAGTGAAACTGAGCAAACTCCACTATATTGAAGGTGGACACCATGGATCCCAAGGTCTGCATTGCAGAGTGAATTGACACTCGGCGACTGTGGAGTAACCTGCGCACTCAGTGCTGTAATACAGAGATTTTGTCTGCTATCAGGAAGATTCTCTGAGCCTGAGAGTCCAGGAAGGCTCCCAGATGTACCATTCTTTGAGAAGGGGTCAGGGAAGACTTTTTCCAGTTGATCAGCCAATTGTGCATTTGTAGAAAGGTAATAGTTACTTGTAGATGGCGGTGAAGAATCTCTGGGGAGCTTGCTAAGAGCAAGAGATCGTCGAAGTACGGGAGCAGTCTGATCCCCTGACGATGAAGATAGGCCGCCACAATTGCCATGATCTTGGTAAAGACCCGAGGAGATGTAGAAAATGCAGTGCTTGAAATTGGTAATGTTGCTGTAGGACAGCAAACCGGAGATACTGCTGATGAGAGGGCGCTATAGGTACATGTAGGTAAGCGTCCTGAATGTCCAGAGACACCATAAAGACCGCAGGCACCATAGCCAGGACAATAAAGCGTAGGGTTTCCATACGAAAACGCGGGCACCCTGATAAACTTGTTCAAAGACCTGAGGTTGGGGATAGGCCGATGAGACCTGTTTGGCTCCTGAACCAAGAAAAGGGTAGAATAATAGCCCATTCCCCTCGCTGTGATGAGGGGACCGGAATTATTACCCTCGAGAGCAGTAAGGACTGAATGGCCTCCTGGAGGAGCAGGACTTTGCTTGGGTGCGATGGAGGTCCTGTGCAAAAGTACTGCTGGGGGGGACCACCTCAGGAATGAGAGGGCGTATCTGTGGGAGACCACTTCTTGTACCCAAGTGTCTGTGGTGGTCTTACGCCAGAACTGGGCGAACTGAAGAAGTAGGGCCTCCCACCCTGGGAGCCCCCAGGGAGAGGCCCGTCCCATCAGGCTGAAGGCTTGTCCTCACATTTGGTAGGTGGACGTCTAGTAGTCCAGGCCTGTTTGGTCCTAGGCTTGGAGGCCTTTGTGGATGCCGACTGCTGTGGAAAGGACTGAACTTTAGCTTTCCCCTGGGGATGAAAGGACGAAAGGCTGACATCCGAGGCTCCGTACTAGATGCAGAGGGCAAGAACGCCGTCTTGGAAGCTGCCAAGGTAGTCGCAATCTTGTCCAATTCTGGGCCAAACTGAATCTCCCCAGAGTAAGGAAGAGACCAAAGCCTTTTTAGAGTCCGAGTCTGCCAACCATGAGCGAAGCCGAACGATACGGCGGGCTACCACGGAAGTAGAAGATGCATTGGAAGCTTGGAGACCAGTATCCAAAGCCGCTTCTCCTAAATAGGAGGCTGCATCCCTAATGTGGGATATGTAGGACAGCAGTTCCCTTGAAGCATCAGAGGGAAATGTATCTTCTAGGGCCTCTGCCCAACTTTCAATGGCTTTTGCCCCTCAGGCCGTAGCCCTGGCAGGAAGAGTAACAACTCCTGTAAGAGAGTATATAGACTTCAGGCAAGCTTCAATCCTTCTATCCGTTGTCTCCTATAAGGAGGTTGCAGTATGGATAGGTAAGGTAGCATTCTTAAGCAGGCGTATCACATGGGAATCTACTACGGGGGGGAACTTCCCATTTAGTGCAATCAGTAGCTGGAGGGTAAAAAGAAATCAAGCGTTTAGGCAGCTGAAAGATTTTATTTGGCATATTCCATGCTTCACTCATTAGATCAGATAGGTGATAAGAGTGAGGAAACTCTGGTAAAACTACCTCCTGTCGCTTAAATAGTGACTCTTTTGCCTTAGGAGCGGGTTCTGTCTCTTCTATTTGAAGAATAGATTTTACAGCTCTCATAAGTGCAGCTATATTCAATTTATAGGGGGGCTCCTCCTCTCCTGAGGGGGAGTCAGAGTGGGAGAGGTCTGCGTCTTCTGCCTCCCCAGATGATAACTCAGATCTGATAGCTGGGAGGACTGGGAAGATAACACAGCACGCTTAGTAGTAGGGTTACAAGGTGAGGGTCTCTCCTTTTGCAACATTTGGTGACAGGCTGTAGAGGTATCCGCCAGACTCTGCACCAAGGTAGAAAGTACGTCCACCCATGGGGGAGGCAAAGGATTACCTGCTGTGGCCATCCCATAGGGGGGGGGGCTACCACAGGGGCCGCTAGGTGGTCCGCAATTTTTTTGTGAAAAAGAAGCCCAGGGGTGGTCCTGAGGACATAATACAGGGACTTATGAACCAGGTGCCGTATAATAAGATGCACATAGACCATCTTGAATGAGATCCTCTGATGCTAAGCCTGCTAAACAGGACTCACAGGACACCAGAGTTGGAGCAGCAGCCTGCTTGTTATTCTGGCCTTTGCTAGACATAGCTGCAAGGATACTATAGCACACAATCTGGCACAGTGCAGTGAGCAACCCAGATATACAGTATGTGACAGCCGTCACAAATACAGGTAGGTGTGAGGTACAGTGAACCCCCTATACCTCAGTATTACAGGGTTATAATGAGAGAAAGGGAAAGGTATAAGTTGACAGTAGAGAGAAGCAGCGCTAGCACAGGTCACATACTATGCAGAGCAGACAATATAACAGCAGTGGGCACTAAATTCAACTCCACAGACCGCGGTGGCTGGTAGGATATAGCGCTGTATAACCTGGCTCCTGCGAGACGTATACAAAGAGACCGGACCAAGCGTTCCCGGAGACCTGAGGCTGTTGCAGAAAATGGCTGCTGTGAGTCTCTGAGGGGGCAGAGGGTGAGGGAGGAGCAGCTCAGGGGCGGCAAGACCGCAGTGGAATGGAGCCCTGAGCTGGGGGAGGGGCCGCAGAGAGAGGACCTTCTCCCCTATGCTGACATCAACCACCGGGTTCCTGGCCTTAGCTGTCCCCTGCGCCAGTATAGGTTATGCCCTGGAGTCCCGGATGAACCGGTGTCCACATTAGCGGCTCCGATCTGTCACCTGAGACCGATGGTAAGATTGCACATAGACGCGGTGACCCGCCGTACCTGTCCCCTTGAGTCCCGGCTGCAGTCTGGGGTCCGGGGAGCCCTGCTAGCTAGGTCCCCCAGTAGGAGCACCTAGCCGATGGATGGAGTCGCGGCGCCGCGGAGGGGTGATGGAGCAGCAGATGTCCAGGGTACTAGCGCTGCTTGCTCTGTAGTAAACAATGAAAATAAAAATAAATCATAAAATAAAGCTTAACAGCAGCCCCACTGTATAACGGTGATCCAGCTCCTGCCAGAGACTAACGAAACTGAGTTACCCTCAGGATGTGGGTGGGGTATAGGGGGAAGGACAGGAGCATCCTGGGACAGGAAAAAACAATGCTGTTTGTGTCGGTCCTCCAACTACCCCCTACACCCCATTGAAAGAGACAGAAACCTCAGTTCCTAGCACCAGGACAGATAGAATGTACAAAATCTAGAAGGTGATGTCTGCCACACCTGCAGCATGATTTGAACAACGTGGTCAGCGAGACCCTCTTGTACAAAAATCACGAAAGCTCTGCAAGGCCCTGCCCAAAGAAGGGACCCCGACACAAAAGACTGGGCGAAAAGTGAGACTCTTAAGTTGACTGATGGAGAGAGCCAGGACCAGGGTGATGAACAGCCCCCATACTGCAATTCCATAGCATCTGAGGGGTCCGTAGCGTTATGGAGAGCAAAAAGACAAACGGGGAACACATACACAGATATACTGCCTGATGCCAAAAAGGGAAAAAATTGTGATTGTGACACCACTGAATTTCAGGAGACCCCCAGATTTTAAACTGTGCCACAAAAATTGGGATAGAGGGACCACTATATTGTCCACCCCAGAAACTCAGGTCACCTGGATGGTCTGAACAAGGCTCTGTGCCCATGCAGACTGCCATACGCTACGTGTGCCTCACAGCCCCCCTGATATATCAAATAAGCCAACATTGTAGAATTGTTTGTCTGGAATAAGTGGGTGCCCGGTCCTTGGAGAGCAGTACAAATTATCAGGGTCAGAGAGATGAGTAATACGGGTTCACAGACTGCACGGGACATAGAACTCATTCTACAGTATCTCTGGTTCTGCCCTGAGGGTTTCAGCCGCTAAGTTTGAGGCTGAAACCCTCAAGGCCAGACTGTGCACGGGCAATGGCCAGACTGTGCACGGGCAATGGCCAAACTGTGCGCAGGCAATGGCCAGACTGTGCGCAGGCAATGGCCAGACTGTGCGCGGGCAATGGCCAGACTGTGCGCGGGCACTGGCCAGACTGTGCGCAGGCAATGGCCGGACTGTGCGCGGACAGGGGCCAGACTGTGCGCGGGCAATGGCTGGACTGTGCGCGAGCAATGGTCGTCTGCTCCATGTGACAGGTCACTATGATGCTATAGAGCAGGTCGGGCTGTGTGCGAGTAATGGCCGTCTGCTCCATGTGACAGGTCACTATGATGCTATAGAGCAGGTCAGGCTGTGTGTGAGTAATGGCCGTCTGCTCCATATCACAGGTCACTATGATGCTATAGAGCAGGTTGGGCTGTGTGCGAGTAATGGCCGTCTGCTCCATGTGACAGGCTCACTATGATGCTATAGAGCAGGTCGGGCTGTGTGTGAGTAATGACCGACTGCTCCATGTGACAGGTCACTATGATGCTATAAAGCAGGTTGGGCTGTGTGCGAGTAATGGCCGTCTGCTCCATGTGACAGGCTCACTATGATGCTATAGAGCAGGTCGGGCTGTGTGTGAGTAATGGCCGTCTGCTCCATGTGACAGGTCACTATGATGCTATAGAGCAGGTCGGGCTGTGTGTGAGTAATGGCCGTCTGCTCCATGCGACAGGTCACTATGATGCTATAGAGCAGGTTGGGCTGTGTGTGACTAATGGCCGTCTGCCCCATGTGACAGGTCACTATGATGCTATAGAGCAGGTTGGGTTGTGTGCGAGTAATGGCGGTCTGCTCCATGTGACAGGTCACTATGATGCTATAGAGCAGGTCGGGCTGTGTGCGAGTAATGGCCGTCTGCTCCATGTGACAGGTCACTATGATGCTATAGAGCAGGTCGGGCTGTGAGCGAGTAAAGGCCGTCTGCTCCATGTGACAGGTCACTATGATGCTATAGAGCAGGTCAGGCTGTGTGTGTGAGTAATGGCCGTCTGCCCCATGTGACAGGTCACTATGATGCTATAGAGCAGGTCGGGCTGTGTGTGAGTAATGGCCGTCAGCTCCATGTGACAGGTCACTATGATGCTATAGAGCAGGTCGGGCTGTGTGTGAGTAATGGCCGTCTGCTCCATGTGACAGGTCACTATGATGCTATAGAACAGGTCGGGCTGTGTGCGAATAATGGCCGTCTGCTCCATGTGACAGGTCACTATGATGCTATAGAGCAGGTCAGGCTGTGTGTGAGTAATGGCCGTCTGCTCCATGTGACAGGATCACTATGATGCTATAGAGCAGGTCGGGCTGTGTGTGAGTAATGGCCGTCTGCTCCATGTGACAGGTCACTATGATGCTATAGAACAGGTCGGGCTGTGTGCGAATAATGGCCGTCTACTCCATGTGACAGGTCACTATGATGCTATAGAGCAGGTCGGGCTGTGAGCGAGTAATGGCCGTCTGCTCCATGTGACAGGTCACTATGATGCTATAGAGCAGGTCAGGCTGTGTGTGAGTAATGGCCGTCTGCTCCATGTGACAGGATCACTATGATGCTATAGAGCAGGTCGGGCTGTGTGTGAGTAATGGCCGTCTGCTCCATGTGACAGGTCACTATGATGCTATAGAGCAGGTCGGGCTGTGTGTGAGTAATGGCCGTCTGCTCCATGTGACAGGTCACTATGATGCTATAGAGCAGGTCGGGCTGTGTGTGAGTAATGGCCGTCTGCTCCATGTGACAGGTCACTATGATGCTATAGAGCAGGTCGGGCTGTGTGCGAGTAATGGCCGTCTGCTCCATGTGACAGGTCACTATGATGCTATAGAGCAGGTAGGGCTGTGTGCGAGTAATGGCCGTCTGCTCCATGTGACAGGTCACTATGATGCTATAGAGCAGGTCGGGCTGTGTGTGAGTAATGGCTGTCTGCTCCATGTGACAGGTCACTATGATGCTATAGAGCAGGTCGGGCTGTGTGCGAGTAATGGCCGTCTGCTCCATGTGACAGGTCACTATGATGCTATAGAGCAGGTCAGGCTGTGTGTGAGTAATGGCCGTCTGCTCCATGTGACAGGTCACTATGATGCTATAGAGCAGGTTGGGCTGTGTGCATGTAATGGCCGTCTGCTCCATGTGACAGGTCACTATGATGCTATAGAGCAGGTTGGGCTGTGTGGAGAGTAATGGCCGTCTGCTCCATGTGACAGGTCACTATGATGCTATAGAGCAGGTTGGGCTGTGTGCGAGTAATGGCCGTCTGCTCCATGTGACAGGTCACTATGATGCTATAGAGCAGGTCGGGCTGTGTGCGAGTAATGGCCGTCTGCTCCATGTGACAGGTCACTATGATGCTATAGAGCAGGTCAGGCTGTGTGTGAGTAATGGCCGTCTGCTCCATGTGACAGGTCACTATGATGCTATAGAGCAGGTAGGGCTGCATGTGAGTAATGGCCGTCTGCTCCATGTGACAGGTCACTATGATGCTATAGAGCAGGTTGGGCTGTGTGTGACTAATGGCCGTCTGCTCCATGTAACAGGTCACTATGATGCTATAGAGCAGGTTGGGCTGTGTGCGAGTAATGGCCGTCTGCCCCATGTGACAGGTCACTATGATGCTATAGAGCAGGTTGGGCTGTGTGCGATTAATGGCCGTCAGCTCCATGTGACAGGTCACTATGATGCTATAGAGCAGGTTGGGCTGTGTGCGAGTAATGGCCGTCAGCTCCATGTGACAGGTCACTATGATGCTATAGAGCAGGTCGGGCTGTGTGCGAGTAATGGCCGTCTGCTCCATGTGACAGGTCACTATGATGCTATAGAGCAGGTCGGGCAGTGTGTGAGTAATGGCCGTCTGCTCCATGTGACAGGTCACTATGATGCTATAGAGCAGGTCAGGCTGTGTGTGAGTAATGGCCGTCTGCTCCATGTGACAGGTCACTATGATGCTATAGAGCAGGTCGGGCTGTGTGTGAGTAATGGCCGTCTGCTCCATGTGACAGGTCACTTTGATGCTATAGAGCAGGTCAGGCTGTGTGTGAGTAATGGCCGTCTGCTCCATGTGACAGGTCACTATGATGCTATAGAGCAGGTCAGGCTGTGTGCGAGTAATGGCCGTCTGCTCAATGTGACAGGTCACTATGATGCTATAGAGCAGCTTGGGCTGTGTGCGAGTAATGGCAGTCTGCTCCATGTGACAGGTCACTATGATGCTATAGAGCAGGTTGGGTTGTGTGTGACTAATGGCCGTCTGCCCCATGTGACAGGTCACTATGATGCTATAGAGCAGGTTGGGTTGTGTGCGAGTAATGGCCGTCTGCCCCATGTGACAGGTCACTATGATGCTATAGAGCAGGTTAGGCTGTGTGCGAGTAATGGCAGTCAGCTCCATGTGAAAGGTCACTATGATGCTATAGAGCAGGTCGGGCTGTGTGTGAGTAATGGCCGTCTGCTCCATGTGACAGGTCACTATGATGCTATAGAGCAGGTCGGGCTGTGTGTGAGTAATGGCCGTCTGCTCCATGTGACAGGTCACTATGATGCTATAGAGCAGGTCGGGCTGTGTGTGAGTAATGGCCGTCTGCCCCATGTGACAGGTCACTATGATGCTATAGAGCAGGTCGGGCTGTGTGCGAGTAATGGCCGTCTGCTCCATGTGACAGGTCACTATGATGCTATAGAGCAGGTCGGGCTGTGTGCGAGTAATGGCCGTCTGCTCCATGTGACAGGTCACAATGATGCTATAGAGCAGGTCGGGCAGTGTGTGAGTAATGGCCGTCTGCCCCATGTGACAGGTCACTATGATGCTATAGAGCAGGTCAGGCTGTGTGTGAGTAATGGCCGTCTGCTCCATGTGACAGGTCACTATGATGCTATAGAGCAGGTCAGGCTGTGTGTGAGTAATGGCCGTCTGCTCCATGTGACAGGTCACTATGATGCTATAGAGCAGGTTGGGCTGTGTGCGAGTAATGGCCGTCTGCTCCATGTGACAGGTCACTATGATGCTATAGAGCAGGTTGGGCTGTGTGTGACTAATGGCCGTCTGCCCCATGTGACAGGTCACTAAGATGCTATAGAGCAGGTTGGGTTGTGTGCGAGTAATGGCCGTCTGCCCCATGTGACAGGTCACTATGATGCTATAGAGCAGGTTAGGCTGTGTGCGAGTAATGGCCGTCAGCTCCATGTGACAGGTCACTATGATGCTATAGAGCAGGTCGGGCTGTGTGTGAGTAATGGCCGTCTGCTCCATGTGACAGGTCATTATGATGCTATAGAGCAGGTCGGGCTGTGTGTGAGTAATGGCCGTCGGCCCCATGTGACAGGTCACTATGATGCTATAGAGCAGGTCGGGCTGTGTGCGAGTAATGGCCGTCTGCTCCATGTGACAGGTCACTATGATGCTATAGAGCAGGTCGGGCTGTGAGCGAGTAATGGCCGTCTGCTCCATGTGACAGGCTCACTATGATGCTATAGAGAAGGTCAGGCTGTGTGTGTGAGTAATGGCCGTCTCCACCATGTGACAGGTCACTATGATGCTATAGAGCAGGTCGGGCTGTGTGTGAGTAATGGCCGTCTGCTCCATGTGACAGGTCACTATGATGCTATAGAGCAGGTCGGGCTGTGTGTGAGTAATGGCCGTCAGCTCCATGTGACAGGTCACTATGATGCTATAGAGCAGGTCGGGCTGTGTGTGAGTAATGGCCGTCTGCTCCATGTGACAGGTCACTATGATGCTATAGAACAGGTCGGGCTGTGTGCGAATAATGGCCGCCTGCTCCATGTGACAGGTCACTATGATGCTATAGAGCAGTTTGGGCTGTGAGCGAGTAATGGCCCTCTGCTCCAAGGGACAGGTCACTATGATGCTATAGAGCAGGTCAGGCTGTGTGTGAGTAATGGCCGTCTGCTCCATGTGACAGGTCACTATGATGCTATAGAGCAGGTTGGGCTGTGTGCGAGTAATGGCCGTCTGCTCCATGTGACAGGTCACTATGATGCTGTAGAGCAGGTTGGGCTGTGTGGAGAGTGATGGCCGTCTGCTCCATGTGACAGGTCACTATGATGCTATAGAGCAGGTTGGGCTGTGTGCGAGTAATGGCCGTCTGCTCCATGTGACAGGTCACTATGATGCTATAGAGCAGGTCGGGCTGTGTGCGAGTAATGGCCGTCTGCTCCATGTGACAGGTCACTATGATGCTATAGAGCAGGTCAGGCTGTGTGCGAGTAATGGCCGTCTGCTCCATGTGACAGGTCACTATGATGCTATAGAGCAGGTCGGGCTGTGTGCGAGTAATGGCCGTCTGCTCCATGTGACAGGTCACTATGATGCTATAGAGCAGGTCGGGCTGTGTGTGAGTAATGGCCGTCTGCTCCATGTGACAGGTCACTATGATGCTATAGAGCAGGTCAGGCTGTGTGCGAGTAATGGCCGTCTGCTCCATGTGACAGGTCACTATGATGCTATAGAGCAGGTCGGGCTGTGTGTGAGTAATGGCCGTCTGCTCCATGTGACAGGTCACTATGATGCTATAGAGCAGGTCGGGCTGTGTGTGAGTAATGGCCGTCTGCCCCATGTGACAGGTCACTATGATGCTATAGAGCAGGTCGGGCTGTGTGCGAGTAATGGCCGTCTGCTCCATGTGACAGGTCACTATGATGCTATAGAGCAGGTCGGGCTGTGTGCGAGTAATGGCCGTCTGCTCCATGTGACAGGTCACAATCATGCTATAGAGCAGGTCGGGCAGTGTGTGAGTAATGGCCGTCTGCCCCATGTGACAGGTCACTATGATGCTATAGAGCAGGTCAGGCTGTGTGTGAGTAATGGCCGTCTGCTCCATGTGACAGGTCACTATGATGCTATAGAGCAGGTCGGGCTGTGTGTGAGTAATGGCCGTCTGCTCCATGTGACAGGTCACTATGATGCTATAGAGCAGGTCAGGCTGTGTGTGAGTAATGGCCGTCTGCTCCATGTGACAGGTCACTATGATGCTATAGAGCAGGTTGGGCTGTGTGCGAGTAATGGCCGTCTGCTCCATGTGACAGGTCACTATGATGCTATAGAGCAGGTTGGGCTGTGTGTGACTAATGGCCGTCTGCCCCATGTGACAGGTCACTAAGATGCTATAGAGCAGGTTGGGTTGTGTGCGAGTAATGGCCGTCTGCCCCATGTGACAGGTCACTATGATGCTATAGAGCAGGTTAGGCTGTGTGCGAGTAATGGCCGTCAGCTCCATGTGACAGGTCACTATGATGCTATAGAGCAGGTCGGGCTGTGTGTGAGTAATGGCCGTCTGCTCCATGTGACAGGTCATTATGATGCTATAGAGCAGGTCGGGCTGTGTGCGAGTAATGGCCGTATGCTCCATGTGACAGGTCACTATGATGCTATAGAGCAGGTCGGGCTGTGAGCGAGTAATGGCCGTCTGCTCCATGTGACAGGCTCACTATGATGCTATAGAGAAGGTCAGGCTGTGTGTGTGAGTAATGGCCGTCTCCACCATGTGACAGGTCACTATGATGCTATAGAGCAGGTCGGGCTGTGTGTGAGTAATGGCCGTCTGCTCCATGTGACAGGTAACTATGATGCTATAGAGCAGGTCGGGCTGTGTGTGAGTAATGGCCGTCAGCTCCATGTGACAGGTCACTATGATGCTATAGAGCAGGTCGGGCTGTGTGTGAGTAATGGCCGTCTGCTCCATGTGACAGGTCACTATGATGCTATAGAACAGGTCGGGCTGTGTGCGAATAATGGCCGCCTGCTCCATGTGACAGGTCACTATGATGCTATAGAGCAGTTTGGGCTGTGAGCGAGTAATGGCCCTCTGCTCCAAGGGACAGGTCACTATGATGCTATAGAGCAGGTCAGGCTGTGTGTGAGTAATGGCCGTCTGCTCCATGTGACAGGTCACTATGATGCTATAGAGCAGGTTGGGCTGTGTGCGAGTAATGGCCGTCTGCTCCATGTGACAGGTCACTATGATGCTATAGAGCAGGTTGGGCTGTGTGGAGAGTGATGGCCGTCTGCTCCATGTGACAGGTCACTATGATGCTATAGAGCAGGTTGGGCTGTGTGCGAGTAATGGCCGTCTGCTCCATGTGACAGGTCACTATGATGCTATAGAGCAGGTCGGGCTGTGTGCGAGTAATGGCCGTCTGCTCCATGTGACAGGTCACTATGATGCTATAGAGCAGGTCAGGCTGTGTGCGAGTAATGGCCGTCTGCTCCATGTGACAGGTCACTATGATGCTATAGAGCAGGTCGGGCTGTGTGCGAGTAATGGCCGTCTGCTCCATGTGACAGGTCACTATGATGCTATAGAGCAGGTCGGGCTGTGTGCGAGTAATGGCCGTCTGCTCCATGTGACAGGTCACTATGATGCTATAGAGCAGGTCAGGCTGTGTGCGAGTAATGGCCGTCTGCTCCATGTGACAGGTCACTATGATGCTATAGAGCAGGTCGGGCTGTGTGTGAGTAATGGCCGTCTACTCCATGTGACAGGTCACTATGATGCTATAGAGCAGGTCGGGCTGTGTGTGAGTAATGGCAGTCTGCTCCATGTGACAGGTCACTATGATGCTATAGAGCAGGTTGGGCTGTGTGTGAGTAATGGCCGTCTGCTCCATGTGACAGGTCACTATGATGCTATAGAGCAGGTCGGGCTGTGTGCGAGTAATGGCCGTATGCTCCATGTGACAGGTCACTATGATGCTATAGAGCAGGTCGGGCTGTGTGCGAGTAATGGCCGTCTGCTCCATGTGACAGGTCACTATGATGCTATAGAGCAGGTCGGCCGTGTGTGAGTAATGGCCGTCTGCTCCATGTGACAGGTCACTATGATGCTATAGAGCAGGTCGGCCGTGTGTGAGTAATGGCCGTCTGCTCCATGTGACAGGTCACTATGATGCTATAGAGCAGGTCAGGCTGTGTGTGAGTAATGGCCGTCTGCTCCATGTGAAAGGTCACTATGATGCTATAGAGCAGGTCAGGCTGTGTGCGAGTAATGGCCGTCTGCTCCATGTGACAGGTCACTATGATGCTATAGAGCAGGTCGGGCTGTGTGTGAGTAATGGCCGTCTGCCCCATGTGACAGGTCACTATGATGCTATAGAGCAGGTCAGGCTGTGTGTGAGTAATGGCCGTCTGCTCCATGTGACAGGTCACTATGATGCTATAGAGCAGGTCGGGCAGTGTGCGAGTAATGGCCGTCTGCTCCATGTGACAGGTCACTATGATGCTATAGAGCAGGTCGGGCTGTGTGCGAGTAATGGCCGTCTGCTCCATGTGACAGGTCACTATGATGCTATAGAGCAGGTAGGGCTGTATGTGAGTAATGGCCGTCTGCTCCATGTGACAGGTCACTATGATGCTATAGAGCAGGTCAGGCTGTGTGCGAGTAATGTCCGTCTGCTCCATGTGACAGGTCACTATGATGCTATAGAGCAGGTCGGGCTGTGTGCGAGTAATGTCCGTCTGCTCCATGTGACAGGTCACTATGATGCTATAGAGCAGGTCGGGCTGTATGCGAGTAATGACCGTATGCTCCATGTGACAGGTCACTATGATGCTATAGAGCAGGTCAGGCTGTGTGTGAGTAATGGCCGTCTGCTCCATGTGACAGGTCACTATGATGCTATAGAGCAGGTCGGGCTGTATGCGAGTAATGACCGTATGCTCCATGTGACAGGTCACTATGATGCTATAGAGCAGGTCAGGCTGTGTGTGAGTAATGGCCGTCTGCTCCATGTGACAGGTCACTATGATGCTATAGAGCAGGTCGGGCTGTGTGCGAGTAATGGCCGTCTGTTCCATGTGACAGGTCACTATGATGCTATAGAGCAGGTCAGGCTGTGTGTGAGTAATGGCCGTCTGCTCCATGTGACAGGTCACTATGATGCTATAGAGCAGGTCGGGCTGTATGCGAGTAATGACCGTATGCTCCATGTGACAGGTCACTATGATGCTATAGAGCAGGTCAGGCTGTGTGTGAGTAATGGCCGTCTGCTCCATGTGACAGGTCACTATGATGCTATAGAGCAGGTCGGGCTGTGTGTGAGTAATGGCCGTCTGCTCCATGTGACAGGTCACTATGATGCTATAGAGCAGGTCGGGCTGTGTGTGAGTAATGGCCGTCTGCTCCATGTGACAGGTCACTATGATGCTATAGAGCAGGTCGGGCTGTATGCGAGTAATGACCGTATGCTCCATGTGACAGGTCACTATGATGCTATAGAGCAGGTCAGGCTGTGTGTGAGTAATGGCCGTCTGCTCCATGTGACAGGTCACTATGATGCTATAGAGCAGGTCGGGCTGTGTGTGAGTAATGGCCGTCTGCTCCATGTGACAGGTCACTATGATGCTATAGAGCAGGTCGGGCTGTGTGCGAGTAATGGCCGTCTGCTCCATGTGACAGGTCACTATGATGCTATAGAGCAGGTCAGGCTGTGTGCGAGTAATGGCCGTCTGCTCCATGTGACAGGTCACTATGATGCTATAGAGCAGGTAGGGCTGTATGTGAGTAATGGCCGTCTGCTCCATGTGACAGGTCACTATGATGCTATAGAGCAGGTCAGGCTGTGTGCGAGTAATGTCCGTCTGCTCCATGTGACAGGTCACTATGATGCTATAGAGCAGGTCGGCTGTGTGCGAGTAATGTCCGTCTGCTCCATGTGACAGGTCACTATGATGCTATAGAGCAGGTCGGGCTGTATGCGAGTAATGACCGTATGCTCCATGTGACAGGTCACTATGATGCTATAGAGCAGGTCAGGCTGTGTGTGAGTAATGGCCGTCTGCTCCATGTGACAGGTCACTATGATGCTATAGAGCAGGTCGGGCTGTATGCGAGTAATGACCGTATGCTCCATGTGACAGGTCACTATGATGCTATAGAGCAGGTCAGGCTGTGTGTGAGTAATGGCCGTCTGCTCCATGTGACAGGTCACTATGATGCTATAGAGCAGGTCGGGCTGTGTGCGAGTAATGGCCGTCTGTTCCATGTGACAGGTCACTATGATGCTATAGAGCAGGTCAGGCTGTGTGTGAGTAATGGCCGTCTGCTCCATGTGACAGGTCACTATGATGCTATAGAGCAGGTCGGGCTGTATGCGAGTAATGACCGTATGCTCCATGTGACAGGTCACTATGATGCTATAGAGCAGGTCAGGCTGTGTGTGAGTAATGGCCGTCTGCTCCATGTGACAGGTCACTATGATGCTATAGAGCAGGTCGGGCTGTGTGTGAGTAATGGCCGTCTGCTCCATGTGACAGGTCACTATGATGCTATAGAGCAGGTCGGGCTGTGTGCGAGTAATGGCCGTCTGCTCCATGTGACAGGTCACTATGATGCTATAGAGCAGGTCAGGCTGTGTGTGAGTAATGGCCGTCTGCTCCATGTGACAGGTCACTATGATGCTATAGAGCAGGTCGGGCTGTATGCGAGTAATGACCGTATGCTCCATGTGACAGGTCACTATGATGCTATAGAGCAGGTCAGGCTGTGTGTGAGTAATGGCCGTCTGCTCCATGTGACAGGTCACTATGATGCTATAGAGCAGGTCGGGCTGTGTGTGAGTAATGGCCGTCTGCTCCATGTGACAGGTCACTATGATGCTATAGAGCAGGTCGGGCTGTGTGCGAGTAATGGCCGTCTGCTCCATGTGACAGGTCACTATGATGCTATAGAGCAGGTCGGGCTGTGTGCGAGTAATGGCCGTCTGCTCCATGTGACAGGTCACTATGATGCTATAGAGCAGGTCGGGCTGTGTGCGAGTAATGGCCGTCTGCTCCATATGACAGGTCACTATGATGCTATAGAGCAGGTCAGGCTGTGTGCGAGTAATGGCCGTCTGCTCCATGTGACAGGTCACTATGATGCTATAGAGCAGGTCAGGCTGTGTGTGAGTAATGGCCGTCTGCTCCATGTGACAGGTCACTATGATGCTATAGAGCAGGTCAGGCTGTGTGCGAGTAATGGCCGTCTGCCCCATGTGACATGTCACTATGATGCTATAGAGCAGGTCAGGCTGTGTGTGAGTAATGGCCGTCTGCCCCATGTGACATGTCACTATGATGCTATAGAGCAGGTCAGGCTGTGTGTGAGTAATGGCCGTCTGCTCCATGTGACAGGTCACTATGATGCTATAGAGCAGGTCGGGCTGTGTGCGAGTAATGGCCGTCTGCTCCATGTGACAGGTCACTATGATGCTATAGAGCAGGTCGGGCTGTGTGCGAGTAATGGCTGTCTGCTCCATGTGACAGGTCACTATGATGCTATAGAGCAGGTCGGGCTGTGTGTGAGTAATGGCCGTCTGCTCCATGTGACAGGTCACTATGATGCTATATAGCAGGTAGGGCTGTATGTGAGTAATGGCCGTCTGCTCCATGTGACAGGTCACAATGATGCTATAGAGCAGGTCGGGCTGTGTGCGAGTAATGTCCGTCTGCTCCATGTGACAGGTCACTATGATGCTATAGAGCAGGTCGGGCTGTGTGCGAGTAATGGCCGTCTGCTCCATGTGACAGGTCACTATGATGCTATAGAGCAGGTCGGGCTGTGTGCGAGTAATGTCCGTCTGCTCCATGTGACAGGTCACTATGATGCTATAGAGCAGGTCAGGCTGTGTGCGAGTAATGACCGTCTGCCCCATGTGACAGGTCACTATGATGCTATAGAGCAGGTCGGGCTGTGTGCGAGTAATGGCCGTCTGCTCCATGTGACAGGTCACTATGATGCAATAGAGCAGGTTAGGCTGTGTGTGAGTAATGGCCGTCTGCTTCATGTGACAGGTCACTATGATGCTATAGAGCAGGTCAGGCTGTGTGCGAGTAATGGCCGTCTGCTCCATGTGACAGGTCACTATGATGCTATAGAGCAGGTCAGGCTGTGTGTGAGTAATGGCCGTCTGCTCCATGTGACAGGTCACTATGATGCTATAGAGCAGGTCAGGCTGTGTGCGAGTAATGGCCGTCTGCCCCATGTGACATGTCACTATGATGCTATAGAGCAGGTCAGGCTGTGTGTGAGTAATGGCCGTCTGCCCCATGTGACATGTCACTATGATGCTATAGAGCAGGTCAGGCTGTGTGTGAGTAATGGCCGTCTGCTCCATGTGACAGGTCACTATGATGCTATAGAGCAGGTCGGGCTGTGTGCGAGTAATGGCCGTCTGCTCCATGTGACAGGTCACTATGATGCTATAGAGCAGGTCGGGCTGTGTGCGAGTAATGGCTGTCTGCTCCATGTGACAGGTCTCTATGATGCTATAGAGCAGGTCGGGCTGTGTGTGAGTAATGGCCGTCTGCTCCATGTGACAGGTCACTATGATGCTATATAGCAGGTAGGGCTGTATGTGAGTAATGGCCGTCTGCTCCATGTGACAGGTCACAATGATGCTATAGAGCAGGTCAGGCTGTGTGCGAGTAATGTCCGTCTGCTCCATGTGACAGGTCACTATGATGCTATAGAGCAGGTCGGGCTGTGTGCGAGTAATGGCCGTCTGCTCCATGTGACAGGTCACTATGATGCTATAGAGCAGGTCGGGCTGTGTGCGAGTAATGTCCGTCTGCTCCATGTGACAGGTCACTATGATGCTATAGAGCAGGTCAGGCTGTGTGCGAGTAATGACCGTCTGCCCCATGTGACAGGTCACTATGATGCTATAGAGCAGGTCGGGCTGTGTGCGAGTAATGGCCGTCTGCTCCATGTGACAGGTCACTATGATGCAATAGAGCAGGTTAGGCTGTGTGTGAGTAATGGCCGTCTGCTTCATGTGACAGGTCACTATGATGCTATAGAGCAGGTCGGGCTGTGTGCGTGTAATGGCCGTCTGCTCCATGTGACAGGCTCACTGTGATGCTATAGAGCAGGTCGGGCTGTGTGCGAGTAATGGCCGTCTGCTCCATGTGACAGGTCACTATGACGCTATAGAGCAGGTCGGGCTGTGTGCGAGTAATGGCCGTCTGCTCCATGTGAGGTCACTATGACGCTATAGAGCAGGTCGGGCTGTGTGCGAGTAATGGCCGTCTGCTCCATGTGACAGGTCACTATGACGCTATAGAGCAGGTCGGGCTGTGTGCGAGTAATGTCCGTCTGCTCCATGTGACAGGTCACTATGACGCTATAGAGCAGGTCGGGCTGCGTGCGAGTAATGGCCGTCTGCTCCATGTGACAGGTCACTATGATGCTATAGAGCAAGTTGGGCTGTGTGCGAGTAATGGCCGTCTGCTCCATGTGACAGGTCACTATGATGCTATAGAGCAGGTCGGGCTGTGTGCGAGTAATGGCCGTCTGCTCCATGTGCGAGTAATGGCCGTCTGCTCCATGTGACAGGTCACTATGATGCTATAGAGCAGGTCGGGCTGTGTGCGAGTAATGACCGTCTGCTCCATGTGACAGGTCACTATGATGCTATAGAGCAGGTCGGGCTGTGTGCGAGTAATGGCCGTCTGCTCCATGTGACAGGTCACTATGATGCTATAGAGCAGGTCGGGCTGTGTGCGAGTAATGACCGTCTGCTCCATGTGACAGGCTCACTATGATGCTATAGAGCAGGTCGGGCTGTGTGAGAGTAATGGCCGTCTGCTCCATGTGACAGGTCACTATGATGCTAAAGACAAGGTCGGGCTGTGTGCGAGTAATGGCCGTCTGCTCCATGTGACAGGTCACTATGATGCTATAGACAAGGTCGGGCTGTGTGTGAGTAATGGCCGTCTGCTCCATGTGACAGGTCACTAGGATGCTATAGAGCAGGTCAGGCTGTGTGTGAGTAATGGCCGTCTGCTCCATGTGACAGGTCACTATGATGCTATAGACAAGGTCGGGCTGTGTGCGAGTAATGACCGTCTGCTCCATGTGACAGGTCACTATGATGCTATAGACAAGGTCGGGCTGTGTGCGAGTAATGGCCGTCTGCTCCATGTGACAGGTCACTATGATGCTATAGAGCAGGTCGGGATGTGTGCGAGTAATGGCCGTCTTCTCCATGTGACAGGTCACTATGATGCTATAGAGCAGGTCGGGCTGTGTGCGAGTGATGGCCGTCTGCTCCATGTGACAGGTCACTATGATGCTATAGAGCAGGTCGGGCTGTGTGTGAGTAATGGCCGTCTGCTCCATGTGACAGGTCACTATGATGCTATAGAGCAGGTCGGGCTGTGTGCGAGTAATGGCCGTCTGCTCCATGTGACAGGTCACTATGATGCTATAAAGCAGGTTTGGCTGTGTGCGAGTAATGGCCGTCTGCTCCATGTGACAGGTCACTATGATGCTATAGAGCAGGTCGGGCTGTGTGTGAGTAATGGCCGTCTGCTCCATGAGACAGGTCACTATGATGCTATAGAGCAGGTCGGGCTGTGTGTGAGTAATGGCCGTCTGCCCCATGTGACAGGTCACTATGATGCTATAGAGCAGGTCGGGCTGTGTGTGAGTAATGGCCGTCTGCTCCATGTGACAGGTCACTATGATGCTATAGAGCAGGTCGGGCTGTGTGCGAGTAATGGCCGTATGCTCCATGTGACAGGTCACTATGATGCTATAGAGCAGGTCGGGCTGTGTGCGAGTAATGGCCGTCTGCTCCATGTGACAGGTCACTATGATGCTATAGAGCAGGTCGGGCTGTGTGCGAGTAATGGCCGTCTGCTCCATGTGACAGGTCACTATGATGCTATAGAGCAGGTTGGGCTGTGTGCGTGTAATGGCCGTCTGCTCCATGTGACAGGTCACTATGATGCTATAGAGCAGGTCAGGCTGTGTGCGAGTAATGGCCGTCTGCTCCATGTGACAGGTCACCATGATGCTATAGAGCAGGTAAGGCTGTGTGCGAGTAATGACCGTCTGCTCCATGTGACAGGTCACTATGATGCTATAGAGCAGGTCGGGCTGTGTGCGAGTAATGGCCGTCTGCTCCATGTGACAGGTCACTATGATGCTATAGAGCAGGTCGGGCTGTGTGCGAGTAATGGCCGTCTGCTCCATGTGACAGGTCACTATGACGCTATAGAGCAGGTCGGGCTGTGTGCGAGTAATGGCCGTCTGCTCCATGTGACAGGTCACTATGACGCTATAGAGCAGGTCAGGCTGTGTGCGAGTAATGTCCGTCTGCTCCATGTGACAGGTCACTATGATGCTATAGAGCAGGTCGGGCTGTGTGCGAGTAATGGCCGTCTGCTCCATGTGACAGGTCACTATGATGCTATAGAGCAGGTCGGGCTGTGTGCGAGTAATGACCGTCTGCTCCATGTGACAGGCTCACTATGATGCTATAGAGCAGGTCGGGCTGTGTGAGAGTAATGGCCGTCTGCTCCATGTGACAGGTCACTATGATGCTATAGACAAGGTCGGGCTGTGTGCGAGTAATGGCCGTCTGCTCCATGTGACAGGTCACTATGATGCTATAGACAAGGTCGGGCTGTGTGTGAGTAATGGCCGTCTGCTCCATGTGACAGGTCACTATGATGCTATAGAGCAGGTCAGGCTGTGTGTGAGTAATGGCCGTCTGCTCCATGTGACAGGTCACTATGATGCCATAGACAAGGTCGGGCTGTGTGCGAGTAATGACCGTCTGCTCCATGTGACAGGTCACTATGATGCTATAGACAAGGTCGGGCTGTGTGCGAGTAATGGCCGTCTGCTCCATGTGACAGGTCACTATGATGCTATAGAGCAGGTCGGGCTGTGTGCGAGTAATGGCCGTCTTCTCCATGTGACAGGTCACTATGATGCTATAGAGCAGGTCGGGCTGTGTGCGAGTAATGGCCGTCTGCTCCATGTGACAGGTCACTATGATGCTATAGAGCAGGTCGGGCTGTGTGTGAGTAATGGCCGTCTGCTCCATGTGACAGTTCACTATGATGCTATAGAGCAGGTCGGGCTGTGTGTGCGAGTAATGGCCGTCTGCTCCATGTGACAGGTCACTATGATGCTATAGAGCAGGTTGGGCTGTGTGTGCGAGTAATGGCCGTCTGCTCCATGTGACAGGTCACTATGATGCTATAGAGCAGGTCGGGCTATGTATGAGTAATGGCCGTCTGCTCCATGTGACAGGTCACTATGATGCTATAGAGCAGGTCAGGCTGTGTGTGAGTAATGGCCGTCTGCTCCATGTGACAGGTCACTATGATGCTATAGAGCTGGTCGGGCTGTGTGCGAGTAATGGCCGTCTGCTCCATGTGACAGGTCACTATGATGCTATACAGCAGGTCGGGCTGTGTGTGAGTAATGGCCGTCTGCCCCATGTGACAGGTCACTATGATGCTATAGAGCAGGTCGGGCTGTGTGTGAGTAATGACCGTCTGCTCCATGTGACATGTCACTATGATGCTATAGAGCAGGTCGGGCTGTGTGTGAGTAATGACCGTCTGCTCCATGTGACATGTCACTATGATGCTATAGAGCAGGTCGGGCTGTGTGTGAGTAATGGCCGTCTGCTCCATGTGACAGGTCACTATGATGCTATAGAGCAGGTCGTGCTGTGTGCGAGTAATGGCCGTCTGCTCCATGTGACAGGTCACTATGATGCTATAGAGCAGGTCGGGCTGTGTGCGAGTAATGGCCGTCTGCTCCATGTGACAGGTCACTATGATGCTATAGAGCAGGTCGGGCTGTGTGTGAGTAATGGCCGTCTGCTCCATGTGACAGGTCACTATGATGCTATAGAGCAGGTCGGGCTGTGTGCGAGTAATGGCCGTCTGCTCCATGTGACAGGTCACTATGATGCTATAGAGCAGGTTGGGCTGTGTGTGCGAGTAATGGCCGTCTGCTCCATGTGACAGGTCACTATGATGCTATAGAGCAGGTCGGGCTATGTATGAGTAATGGCCGTCTCCTCCATGTGACAGGTCACTATGATGCTATAGAGCAGGTCAGGCTGTGTGCGAGTAATGGCCGTCTGCTCCATGTGACAGGTCACTATGATGCTATAGAGCAGGTCGGGCTGTGTGCGAGTAATGGTCGTCTGCTCCATGTGAGGTCACTATGATGCTATAGAGCAGGTCGGGCTGTGTGCGAGTAATGGCCGTCTGCTCCATGTGACAGGTCACTATGATGCTATAGAGCAGGTCAGGCTGTGTGTGAGTAATGGCCGTCTGCTCCATGTGACAGGTCACTATGATGCTATAGAGCAGGTTGGGCTGTGTGTGAGTAATGGCCGTCTGCTCCATGTGACAGGTCACTATGATGCTATAGAGCAGGTCGGGCTGTGTGCGAGTAATGGCCGTCTGCTCCATGTGACAGGTCACTATGATGCTATAGAGCAGGTCGGGCTGTGTGCGAGTAATGACCGTCTGCTCCATGTGACAGGTCACTATGATGCTATAGAGCAGGTCGGGCTGTGTGTGAGTAATGGCCGTCTGCTCCATGTGACAGGTCACTATGATGCTATACAGCAGGTAGGGCTGTGTGTGAGTAATGGCCGTCTGCTCCATGTGACAGGCTCACTATGATGCTATAGAGCAGGTCAGGCTGTGTGCGAGTAATGGCCGTCTGCTCCATGTGACAGGTCACTATGATGCTATAGAGCAGGTCGGGCTGTGTGTGAGTAATGGCCGTCTGCTCCATGTGACAGGTCACTATGATGCTATAGAGCAGGTCGGGCTGTGTGTGAGTAATGACCGTCTGCTCCATGTGACAGGTCACTATGATGCTATAGAGGAGGTCGGTCTGTGTGTGAGTAATGGCCGTCTGCTCCATGTGACAGGTCACTATGATGCTATAGAGGAGGTCGGGCTGTGTGTGAGTAATGGCCGTCTGCTCCATGTGACAGGCTCACTATGATGCTATAGAGCAGGTCGGGCTGTGTGCGCGCCGCTGTTTCTGCTATAGTCAGATACAGAATATATTTATACTAACGGATGGTACATGGGTATTTCATGCAGACAGTCAGAGATTATGAGCTTAATAGGCGTTTCTGTCTTTGGCAAATCACAGCTAAGTAGTTACTGGCCACACAGGAAGCAGAGTAATCACAGATAATACGCAGGATATAGCGTCATATATCTCGTGTCCCACATACATCAATCTCGGGCAGAAAATCTCCGCACTCTCCCTCTCGTCACACGCAGAACACCAAACTCACCCGCATTCTGTAACTTACCTGTTGGACATTTGTTCTGCACCCACAAACAGGTTTTTCCGGATGAGTCCAGCGCGGGTTCCTAGAAAAGCCACCTCGATCCCAATGTCCTGTCTGGACGGCAATAGAAGAAATGGCGTAATCAGACAGCGACATGACGATGACATAACATGATGACGATGGGATAACAAGTGACGGACTGTGAGCATGGGCCTGTCCTGCCTGTATATGGTCCTCTCCCATTTCTAAAATCCGAAACCAATGTGTTTGATCCCACAGAACCGGAAGCGTCGTTGCCCATGTATAGCCGCTGTGGTGGGTGTGAGGCCGTCAGCAGGACCAGCAGGAGGAAGCGAATCTCCAAGTGTGAGTTGGATCCCGGTAATCTGTGAGATGGATCCCGGTAATCTGACTCTGCAAGTGGCAGAAATGCCCCGAGCAGGTCCCTTACAGCTATTACTGGTCAGCACTGAGGACACCTATATAAATATAATAATTACCTCTGAGATGTGGTTCAAAGTTTAAATGAACTCTGAACTTTTTTTCTCAGCATAAGAAAAGCACATCGTTCAGTCCAGGCTACATATGACCCCCTCCCATTATTATACCGCTGTCTGTGGGGAGGACGTAGTCACTGATTAATCGCCCTCACAGATACTGGTGGGAAAATATCCCACCTACATTCTGCAAAGGAAGAATCACAACAAAAGACTTAGGGGTCTATTTACTAAGCTGTGTTAGGAGATAAAATGAACGGTGATAAGGTACCAGCCAATCAGCTCCTAACTGCCATGTCACGGGCTGTGTTTGAAAAATGGCAGTTAGGAGCTGATTGGCTGGTACCTTATCACCGTTCATTTTATCTCCTAACACAGCTTAGTAAATAGACCCCTAAGGGGTCTATTTACTAAAGTGTGGGTGTTTAGAAGTGGAGATGTTGCCCATAGCAACCAATCTAAAAACCCGCACTTTAGTAAATATATACTCCTAATGTAACAAAGTGATTCAATCATAGGAAATTCCAATGTATTAGACAATTATACTTGTACGGAAATAATGTATTTCATACAACCTATTTATCTCCCTAGAGATGTTCTTGTATTGGGTTACCAGATGCTCACAGATGCCCCTATGGCTGACTTATTACGCTGCCTCTGGAAATGTCCTTTTATTTTATATACAAAATCTGGATTAATGTCTGGTAATTTTCTATCTATCATTTAGCCAGTCCCTGTCCTCTCATCCCCGGGTGTGTGGATACTGGTTACAGGCTTCCCCACATATGATGACGTTATTACAAATGGGCGGAAGCTTCTCTAACACAATGGATCTCATTCAGAGCCGCTCGCAAAATGCGAGCGCTCGCTCTGAATGAGGGCGGCCGCTTCTCTGCAATGAGCCGGCCTCCTGGCCGCTCGCTAAGCTGTGGGTGACCACCCACAGCTTTAGCGAGCGGCCAGGTTGATGGTCGCGATGGTCAAGACCATCGCGACCATCGGGGCTTGCGACGAGACCCTTGTGGTAGGGTCTCGTCTGCCGCAAGCCCCAGTGAGCTTTCGGCTCTAATAGAGCCGGAAGCTCACCACTGACATCACGAGTGATGTCAGTGGGGCCGCCCCCAAACGGCAGGCATTCCTTCGGGAACGCCTCCGTTTGGCCAGCCACCCCCCACCCCGCCTACAAAACGGTGCGAGCTGTCGATCACCTTCGACAGCCGCCCCTTTTGTAGTGAGCCCCGGAGCGAGAAAATTTCTCTCTCGCTCCGGGGCTTGCGCACGCGCAGTGCGGCCACTGCACGTGCGCAGGGCCTCAACATCGACCCGCTTGCGAGCACTCAGCGCTTGCGAGCGGGTCTGAATGAGACCTAATGTGTACAGCGACGATCTGCCACATGGAGAAGCCCAACTGATATACCGGACTGATATTCCGGACTGATATTCCGGACTGATATACCGGGCTGATATACTCGGACTGATATACCGTACTGATATACTGGACTAATATACCGTACTGATATACCAGACTGATATACCGTACTGATATACCCGACTAATATACCGTACTGATATATCAGACTGATATACCGTACTGATATACCCGACTAATATACCGTACTGATATACCAGACTGATATACCGTGCTGATATACCGGACTAATATACTGTACTGATATACCAGACTGATATACCGTGCTGATATACCGGACTAATATACCGTACTGATATACCGGACTGATATACTCGGACTGATATACTCGGACTGATATACCGGACTAATATACCGTACTGATATACCGTACTGATATACCAGACTAATATACTGTACTGATATACCCGACTGATATACCAGACTGATATACCGTGCTGATATACCGGACTAATATACTGTACTGATATACCAGACTGATATACCGTGCTGATATACCGGACTAATATACCGTACTGATATACCGGACTGATATACTCGGACTGATATACTCGGACTGATATACCGGACTAATATACCGTACTGATATACCAGACTGATATACTGTACTGATATACCCGACTAATATACCGTACTGATATACCAGACTGATATACCCGACTGATATACCTGACTGATATACCGTGCTGATATACCGGACTAATATACTGTACTGATATACCAGACTGATATACCGTGCTGATATACCGGACTAATATACCGTACTGATATACCGAACTGATATACTCGGACTGATATACTCGGACTGATATACCAGACTGATATACTGTACTGATATACCCGACTAATATACCGTACTGATATACCAGACTGATATACCCGACTGATATACGTGACTGATATACCGGGCTGATATATCGGAGTGATATATCGGACTGTTATACCGGACTGATATACTCGGACTGATATACCACTGATATACCGTACTGATATACCCTACTAATATACCGTACTGATATACCAGACTGATATACCGTACTGATATACCCGACTAATCTACCGTACTGATATACCAGACTGATATACCGTGCTGATATACCGGACTAATATACTGTACTGATATACCAGACTGATATACCGTACTGATATACCGGACTGATATACCGGGCTGATATACTCGGGACTGATATACCGGACTAATATACCGTACTGATATACCGTACTGATATACCCGACTAATATACCGTACTGATATACCGGACTAATATACCAGACTGATATACCCGACTGATATACCTGACTGATATACCCGACTGATATATCGGAGTGATATATCGGACTGTTATACCGGACTGATATGCTCGTACTGATATACCGGACTGATATACCGGACTGATATACTCGTATCAAGGCTCAAATTCAAAAGTCTTTTCCCGCCACAATGTGGCTCGAATCTTGGATGCTTCTCCAGTACGATCCGACATCTTTCCCCCGATAACGCCGCCTGCGCTCTCGTTCTCTCAGGACTTCCGGAACGCGCCTCGTGCCTTTCTCATTACTCACTGTCCACCCTGTATAACCGTCTTCCATGCTTGTGTATATATTGTGTTTATTATGCCATCATGGTTATTACCACTGACTACGGTCTTAGCTGTAACCTTGCCCTGTTATATTAGTATGATGTGACGATTCGGCGCTTGTACTGTTATTTCTTCTCCTCCATATATTGTTTATGTATTTTTATACTGATGCTTCAAATAAAGATGTTTTAATAAAAAAGAAAAAAAGAAAGAAAATTATACCTGGATGATCGTTTCAAAGTTATGTTTATAATCTGAATTGTGACCAAGAACTTGGGCGTCCAGACCTCATATACGATTACAGCCTGTTCCCTGGGCTGGGATATACTATATTGTGGTATATCGGACAATTGTTATGTATTTATATGCGGACGGATGATGCTGGGCCTGTGATCCGTATGCATTAAACCTGTACAGCTACAGCTCTTGTGCAGGTGATCAGCAGGTCCCCTATTGTGACCAGCGCTGCGCGGCCATTCCACAGTACGATCGGCCAGGAAACTTATCCACTTACTTGGACATATTGAGAGCCAGCTGCGTCCAGTAGGCTTCCAGCGGCGCGGTGACCACGGCATCAAACAGAACCTCTTTCACCAGTTCCTCGTCACCTGCAATGGTACGACAGCGTGTGAGAGCGCCATGGCGAATGACAGGCGCCTTCCTACAAGCTTTCCTCTGAGATAAGTGACTGACATATAATCCTAACCATGCCAGGTCCAGCTGCATTCAGAGTCTGCCGTTCAGTGCAACCCTGCGTCATTGATTTACCCCCCTCCTAACAAGGTCAGACATTTACACTAACATTTCTACTGTAACAGCCAGGGAAGAGTCTCAGCGTCACTTGTGACATTAACGTGACTTGTCCTAACCACATGAACAACATTAAGTAATCAGGATTTGTGTACACTGTGTATATTTGTATTTACCAAATATCACTCGGCGATTCTGAGGCCTGGATTTAAAAGGGTAATAGTGATAGGAGCAGTTCAAGGCTGATGGTGCGTATAACAAGAGATATGGTAAGAACTTACCTTTGTTATCTCTGTTTCTACGAAGTCCATAGGGTCCACAGGGTTGACCTTGGGGTTATAGCTGGAACAGGATCCATGGGCACCACACAGTTAAGCTTTTAGCTCCCAGGATGCACTTGGGTCCTCCTCTATACCCCGCCCCCGAGCCACAGGCACCCCAGTTGGTAAGCAGCCTAGGCCGGAGGAGAATATGGAACAGAGAGAAGGAAGACTGGAACACACAAGAAACCATACTCACAGCAATAGGAGACGGAAAACCGGTGACCAGCCACACAGCCCATTTGAAGCCAGGTGCGTCAGGGCGGGCGCCCTGTGGACCCTATGGACTTCGTAGAAACAGAGATAACAAAGGTAAGTTCTTACCATATCTCTTGTTTTCTACTTCAGGGTCCATAGGGGGTCCACAGGGTTGACCTTGGGGATGTCCCAAAGCAGTACAACTAAGGGCGGGGACGCTCCTGTGCTGAAAGGAGTACCCGGCGCCCAAAGGATGCATCCTGAGAGGCAAAGGTGTCAAACGCATAGAACCTCAAAAACGTTTGAATTGAAGACCAAGTGGCCGCCCTACACAGCTGAACAGCAGAAGCGCCACGTCTAGCAGCCCAAGAGGGACCCACAGAACGAGTGGAATGAGCCTTAACAGAGGCTGGCACAGGTAAGCCCTCCTGTGCATAAGCCTCACAAATAACGGAACAAAGCCAACGGGCTAACGTTTGTTTGTTGGCAGGCCAACCCCTCTTGTGAAAACCAAAGAGGATAAACAAGGAATCAGACTTCCTAACCGAAGCCGTCCGGTCTACATAAATTCTAAGCGCCCGGACCACATCTAAGGAAGTCTCACCAGCTGAAAGATCAGGGGACTGAAAAGCTGGCACAACAAGTTCCTGATTAATATGGAACTTCGAGACCACTTTGGGCAAAAACTCAGGACGAGTGCGGAGCACCGCTCTGTCCTGGTGAAAAATTAGGAAAGGAGGGCGACAGGAAAGCGCCCCCAATTCAGACACCCTCCTGGCCGAAGCAATTGCCAGGAGAAAAACCGTCTTAAATGTCAGCCACTTGAGCTCCACCGCCTCAAGAGGCTCAAACGGAGGACCCTGCAGGACCCGTAGCACCACCGCCAAGTCCCAAGGAGCCACCGGAGGCACAAAGGGAGGCTGGATCCTGATAACACCTTGGAAAAAGGTGTGAACGTCTGGTAGTATTGCAATCCGCCGTTGAAACCACACGGACAAGGCGGACACATGAACCTTCAGAGATGCAAGGCGTAAGCCGAGATCCAATCCTGACTGAAGAAATTCCAAGATCCTAGAAACTCGGAACACCTGAGGATCATAAAGTCTGGACTCACACCACTGAAAGTAAGTGTGCCACACTCTGTGATAAATCCGTGCTGAAGCAGGCTTGCGTGCCCTGAGCATCGTACCAATAACCGAACTGGAGAAGCCCCGAGACCTCAAGACGGCTGTCTCAAGAGCCACGCCGTCAAAGACAGCCGACCCAGATCCGGGTAAAGGCAGGGCCCCTGAGACAACAGGTCCCGACGTTGAGGAAGAAGGTACGGAACGTCGATGGAGAGGCTCCTCAGATCGGAGTACCAAGGACGTCTGGGCCAGGCCGGAGCTACCAGCACGAGCATGCCGCCGTCCTGCTTGAATTTCCGCAGAACCCGAGGAAGCAGGGATATCGGAGGAAACAGATACGCCAGGTGAAACGTCCATGTCAGCGACAGCGCGTCCACCAGACTTGCACCTGCGTCTCTTGTCCTTGACCCGTAAACGGGCAACTTGTGATTGTGACGGGAGGCCATCAAGTCCAGCTCCGGCAGTCCCCACCTGTCCACGAGTAGCTGAAACACCTCTGGGTGAAGCGACCATTCCCCGGGATGCACGTCGTGACGGCTGAGGAAGTCCGCCTCCCAATTGAGGACTCCGGGGATGAAGACCGCCGAGATCACTGGAATGTGACCCTCCGCCCAAGACAGGATACGAGACACCTCCGACATCGCTGCCTGACTGCGAGTTCCGCCTTGGTGATTGATATACGCCACCGTGGTGGCGTTGTCGGACTGCACCTGTACCGCCCTTCCGTGAAGAGCGGGGCCGGACGACTGCAGGGCCTTGTATACTGCCCGCAGTTCCAGGATGTTGATGGGGAGAAGTGCTTCTTCCGCTGACCAACGACCCTGAAGCGACAAAGAGCCGGTCACTGCCCCCCAACCCCGGAGACTGGCATCCGTCGTGAGCAGGACCCAGTCCGGGACCCAAAATGGGCGCCCCTCGACCAGATGAGCTGTCTGAAGCCACCAAGCCAAAGATAGCCGAACGTCCGGAGACAACACCAGCACCTGAGAGCGGATCCGGTGAGGTAACCCGTTCCATTCTGATAGAATCAGCCCCTGCAGGGGCCGGGAATGGAACTTGGCAAATTCCACCATGTCGAATGTCGACACCATGGACCCCAGAACTCTCATAGCCGAATGGACCGACAGGCGGCAACGGCTCAGGCAACTGCGTATCCGCAGCTGTAGTGAGGCGACCTTCTCCGGAGTCAGGAAGATCCTTTGCTGACGCGAATCCAGCAGGGCTCCCAAATGAACCATCCGCTGTGATGGAATCAGGGAGGACTTTTTCCAATTTATCAACCACCCGTGTGCTTGCAGGCAAGCGATCGTCAGGTGGAGATGTTGAAGCAGTACCTCCGGGGAGCTCGCCAGCAACAGGAGGTCGTCCAGGTACGGCAGCAGCCGTACATTCTGGTTCCGAAGATGTGCGGCCATGACCGCCATAATCTTCGTGAACACCCTCGGTGCCGTGGAGAGACCAAAGGGTAGCGCCCGGAACTGATAGTGGTGTTGAAGGATAGCGAACCTCAGATACCGCTGGTGTGAAGATGCTATCGGAACATGGAGGTAGGCGTCCTGGATGTCCAGGGACACCATGTAATCCCCCGGTTCCATCGCCAGAATGATGGAACGTAACGTTTCCATCCTGAACTTGGGAACTCTGAGGAATTTGTTCAGAGACTTCAAGTTGAGGATAGGGCGATGAGAACCATTGGGTTTCTGCACCAGAAACAGAGACGAATAATACCCCGTCCCTCGTTGTGATAGAGGAACGGGAACAATGACCCCTGCTTTCAGCAAGGACTCTATAGCCTCCTGAACCTGTAACGCCTTGGTCTTGTCCTGAGAAGGACTTGTGCAGAAAAACTGGTGGGGTGGTCTGTGCCGAAAAGACAGGGCGTACCCCTGGGAGACCACTTCTCGAACCCAGGCATCCGTGGTGGTATTGTGCCAGCACTGGGCAAATAGAAGAAGTCGGCCTCCCACTCTGAGGTCCCCCAGAGGGAGGCCCGTCCCATCAGGCCGCAGGTTTATCTTCCTGCTTGGAAGAAGGGCGCCGAGCACTCCAGGCTTGCTTCTTGGGTTTAGAGGCCGTCTTACTCGCAGACTGTCTCGGGAAGGACTGACCTTTCGCCTTACCCTGAACCCGAAAGGAACGAAAAGCCGAACTCCGAACCTTAGCAGGCAGTGCCGCCGAAGGGAGGAAGGCCGACTTGGATTTAGCCAGGGTGTCCACTATTTTGTCCAAGTCCGGACCAAATAGTAATTCCCCATTGAAAGGTAAGGCCTCCAGACCTTTCTTTGAATCAGAGTCCGCTCTCCAGGACCGCAACCATAAGGATCGGCGGGCAGACACCGCTGCAGCCGATACCCGCGAGGTCAGCAGACTAGCATCTAAAGAAGCTTCTCCAATGTAAGAAGCGGCGTCCCTCATTTGTCCCAACAACGCCCGCTGGACATCCGGAGCGTCGTCCGGGAAGGTATCTTCCAATGCATTGGCCCACCCCTCAATGGCCTTGGCCACCCAGGAAATGGCCATGGACGGTCGGGCCACCGCCCCGGAGAGGGAGTAAATAGACTTTAAGCAAGTCTCAACTTTCCTGTCCGTGGGATCCTTCAGCGAGGATATCGACGGTAATGGTAAGGTGGCGCCCCGAGTTAAACGGGTGACATGGGAATCCACCGCCGGTGGAGTTTCCCATTTTTTACAATGTGCCTCAGGGAAGGGGTAATTAGAAGCCAACCGCTTCTGAGGAAGGAATCTCTTACTGGGCGCCTGCCAAGCTACCGCCATATGATCCGTCAACTGATCAGACAGGGGAAACACCGCAGAAGCCACCTTAGTTTTTTTGAAACTAGGAAACTTCGACCTAGGAACCGGTGCCTCATCCTCTATAAGAAGAATAGCTCGCACCGCCCTAACTAGTGCTCGCACATTAATGGACGACTTGGTATCCATTTCCTGGACCGAGGCGTCCGAGTCAGTGTCATCAGGGACCTCCCCATCATCTGAGGAACCCTCTGAGTCCGATACCTGAGCAGCCCGTGCCATGAGTGGGCGTTTAGAAATCCTAGAAGGCATGTCAGTCTGCAACATTGACTGAAAAGCCGAGGAAGCGGCCGCCAAATTTTGCACGGAGTTGGAGAGCACATCCACCCATGGTGGAGGCGTCGCCATAGGGGCCTGAAAAGGTACCACAGGCTGCTGCGGCACAGGGGAAGCCTGTATATACATAGGCAACCCCCCAAAGGGACCAACTGATTGAGACCCAGGAGGACTCCGCAATAACTGCGGGACACCCGGGGAATGGGGGATGGTCGGCTGGGGCACCGCCCTAGTAGGGAGAGCAGTCGGGACCGACAGACGGTCCGCAATAGACACCAGCACTTGAGAAAACATCGCCCACGGTGGTTCCTGCGCCAGAGAAGGTCTGGATGGGCCAGGAGCCACCTGGCATCGACTACACAGGCCATCCTGTGACAAATCCTCCCTATCTACTCCTGCAGAACAGCGTCCGCAGGAGGCCAACACCGGAGCCACCGAGCGCTCAACCTCCTCGTCTGACATGACAGAATATATTATATATCTGGCACCAGGGTAGAAGTAAAACGCACTCACCGGTGTGCTGAACAACAGCCCACAATATGGCACTGAGTAGCACACAACTGTATGTGACGGACCTCACAAATACGTGATCTATATAAGTGAGGTCAGTAGAAACGCCCCTCCCCCACACACCTGCAGGGCTTGTAGGAGAAGTAAAGGGATAGGTATAAGCTGACAGTAAGCGGAAAATAAGCACAGACAGGCAGCACTAGCAAAAAGTCACATACCATGCAGGAAGATATACTCACTGCACCTTTACACTACAATCAACCTGCCCAGATTCAGTGTCTGGGAGGGCTATAGTGCTGTGTACGCTGTCCTTAATCAGGGGAGAGGTACACAGGGGGACCGGTCCGCGTGCTCCCTGAGATCTGCGCTGCCACTGGGAAAATGGCCGCTGGAGACCTCAGAGGAGGAGTGGCCGAGGAATCTGCAGCTCAGCGACGCCAGACTGCGTGCTGAAAGGCGCGCTGAGCTGAGGGGAGGAGCCGCTGACAGGGAAGGCTTCCTCCCCTGGCTGGCCATTAACCCCAGGGATGCTGGCTTCCCGCTTGCCGGTTATCCCTGGTGGTCTAGTGGTCCCACGGGTTATGGGGGGGGCCCGCCGCCACTGCCAGCAGCCTCCGGTCTGTCCCCCGGACCGGAGGCTAAAGGACTGCATTTAAGGCATTCCGCGCGCCGCCGCTAGCCAGCGACGCGCGGCTTACCTGAATCCCCGGCGACTCCGGCAGCAGTCCTGGGAGGTAGACAGAGTCCGGCTAGTACGGACTCTGCCCTCCCGCCGCGATCCCCAGATCAGTACTGGCGTCGCGGCGCCAGTCGGGGATCAGAGCGGCAGCGTGGGCGTCTGTACAGACAGCCCTTCGCTGCCGTCTGTAGTAAAAATAGATTAAAAATAAATAAAATTTAACTTAAAATAAAAGCTTTTGGGGGCTGCTCCTGCAGCCCCCCTGCGCGGTGACCGACTCCGGCCGGGCACCAGCTTACACTGGGGTGCCTGTGGCTCGGGGGCGGGGTATAGAGGAGGACCCAAGTGCATCCTGGGAGCTAAAAGCTTAACTGTGTGGTGCCCATGGATCCTGTTCCAGCTATAACCCCAAGGTCAACCCTGTGGACCCCCTATGGACCCTGAAGTAGAAATATTACTATCGCCCTTTAAGGCCAGACCTGAAAGGTGCAGCTTAGAAAAAATGATCTTCAGTAAATAAATCACATAGTGACTGAAATAAAAGGGTAGCCAAAATAATGCGATAGATCCAGGTCTAAGAGGGGCTGCTGGAGGTGTTACTATGCAAAACCAAATAAACATGACACCAAAAAAATCCAACAGAAAACACAGATTCCTGCTAATATCAGTCTTAATTTGATGAATTCACGCAATTTAAAAGGACACAGAGGGCCTGATTCAGAGCCGCTCATAAGCGGCCGCTCGTTCGCTCCAAGCGATGTTCGCACATCTGCGCATGCGTATGGGTCGTAATGCGCATGCGCAAACCTGTCATTGCGGTCGGAAATTGTGCGCTCGTAAAACAGCGAGGGGCTGCTAATTTGAGTGACAGAATGAGGCGTTTGTGGGTGGTAACAGGGGAAGGTGCTTGAAAACGGGGGAGTGGAGATCCGAACGCAGGCGTGCCAAACGGTCAAAACGGGCGTTTTATGGGTGTGCATAATTAACAAAGCAGCGTCATCGACCACGTCACTTGGTTGTCTTTTAGCCAGAACTGCTCGCAGCGATTGCGGGAAGAAAATCCTACCACAAGCACTGCGAGCAGTTCAGACGCCTTTCGATGTACTCGATTAATCTAATAAATAGCGGAGATGACGTATGATGCGAGCGGCCAAGGGGTGTCTTTATAAAATAGCGAGCGCATGTTTCGGACGCTCGCTCAGACATAGAGGCGTCCACAGACCGCAAAGAGCGAGCGCTCAATTTAAATATCCGGCCCTTTTTTCCGAACGACCGTCCGCAAATAGCGTCCGGCTCTGAATGAGGTCCAGAGATAGGAATAAGTACTGTAATGTGTTATAAAAAAAAGGCTCAGTGACACTATAAGTCGGGGTAACACTCACACTCCAGGTCCGGGTCTTCCCCCAGCAGGAAACGGGTGACAGCCTGAAGCTGGTTGAGCTTGCGATGGTCGGGGTCTATGTCAGTGACGCAATATATCCTGGGGAGAGTAAAACAGATGACAATAGTAACATATACGCACGGTCCTCACTATCCCACCAAGATATAATCTATATACAGACGTCTAAGGTCAGTACTCACCATTCATTGGCCAAGGTGAGGTCCGGGTGCAGAAGGTCATGAAGACCTGGAAGAGAGTAGAACAGAATCAGGAGCAGAGGAAACCTGTGCAGACAAGATGTAACCAGCTGTATTATCACTTCTCTATCACTATCCCAGGGAGCAGGGAGAGCACTGTCAGGATGTGACTACCCGGGGAGCAGGGAGAGCACTGTCAGGATGTGACTATCCCGGGGAGCAGGGAGAGCACTGTCAGGATGTGACTACCCGGGGAGCAGGGAGAGCACTGTCAGGATGTGACTATCCCGGGGAGCAGGGAGAGCACTGTCAGGATGTGACTACCCGGGGAGCAGGGAGAGCACTGTCAGGATGTGACTATCCCGGGGAGCAGGAAGAGCACTGTCAGGATGTCACTATCCCAGGGAGCAGGGAGAGCACTGTCAGGATGTGACTATCCGGGGAGCAGGGAGAGCACTGTCAGGATGTCACTATCCCGGGGAGCAGGGAGAGCACTGTCAGGATGTGATTATCCCGGGGAGCAGGGAGAGCACTGTCAGGATGTCACTATCCCGGGGAGCAGGGAGAGCACTGTCAGGATGTCACTATCCCGGGGAGCAGGGAGAGCATTGTCAGGATGAGATATCCGGAGGAGCAGGGAGAGCACTGTCAGGATGTAACTATCCCGGGGAGAAGGGAGAGCACTGTCAGGATGTCACTATCCCGGGGAGCAGGGAGAGCACTGTCAGGATGTGACTATCCCGGGGAGCAGGGAGAGCACTATCAGGATGTGACTATCCCGGGGAGCAGGGAGAGCACTGTCAGGATGTCACTATCCCGGGGAGCAGGGAGAGCACTGTCAGGATGTGACTATCCCGGGGAGCAGGGAGAGCACTGTCAGGATGTGACTATCCCGGGGAGCAGGGAGAGCACTATCAGGATGTGACTATCCCGGGGAGCAGGGAGAGCACTGTCAGGATGTCACTATCCCGGGGAGCAGGGAGAGCACTGTCAGGATGTCACTATCCCGGGGAGCAGGGAGAGCACTGTCAGGATGTGACTATCCCAGGGAGCAGGGAGAGCACTGTCAGGATGTGACTATCCCGGGGAGCAGGGAGAGCACTGTCAGGATGTGACCATCCCGGGGAGCAGGGAGAGCACTGTCAGGATGTGACTATCCCGGGGAGCAGGGAGAGCACTATCAGGATGTCACTATCCCGGAGAGCAGGGAGAGCACTGTCAGGATGTGACTACCCGGGGAGCAGGGAGAGCACTGTCAGGATGTGACTATCCCGGGGAGCAGGGAGAGCACTATCAGGATGTCACTATCCCGGGGAGCAGGGAGAGCACTATCAGGATGTCACTATCCCGGGGAGCAGGGAGAGCACTGTCAGGATGTGACTATCCCGGGGAGCAGGGAGAGCACTATCAGGATGTGACTATCCCGGGGAGCAGGGAGAGCACTGTCAGGATGTGACTATCCCGGGGAGCAGGGAGAGCACTGTCAGGATGTCACTATCCCGGGGAGCAGGGAGAGCACTGTCAGGATGTCACTATCCCGGGGAGCAGGGAGAGCACTGTCAGGATGTGACTATCCCGGGGAGCAGGGAGAGCACTATCAGGATGTGACTATCCCGGGGAGCAGGGAGAGCACTGTCAGGATGTGACTATTCCGGGGAGCAGGGAGAGCACTATCAGGATGTGACTATCCCGGGGAGCATGGAGAGCACTGTCAGGATGTGACTATCCCGGGGAGCAGGGAGAGCACTGTCAGGATGTGACCATTCCGGGGAGCAGGGAGAGCACTGTCAGGATGTGACTATCCCGGGGAGCAGGGAGAGCACTATCAGGATGTCACTATCCCGGGGAGCAGGGAGAGCACTGTCAGGATGTGACTACCCGGGGAGCAGGGAGAGCACTGTCAGGATGTGACTATCCCGGGGAGCAGGGAGAGCACTGTCAGGATGAGATATCCAGAGGAGCAGGGAGAGCACTGTCAGGATGTGACTATCCCGGGGAGCAGGGAGAGCACTGTCAGGATGAGATATCCGGAGGAGCAGGGAGAGCACTGTCAGGATGTGACTATCCCAGGGAGCAGGGAGAGCACTGTCAGGTTGTCACTATCCCGGGGAGCAGGGAGAGCACTGTCAGGATGTCACTATCCTGGGGAGCAGGGAGAGCACTATCAGGATGTGACTATCCCGGGGAGCAGGGAGAGCACTGTCAGTATGTGGCTAGCCCGGGGAGCAGGGAGAGCACTATCAGGATGTGACTATCCCGGGGAGCAGGGAGAGCACTGTCAGGATGTGACTATCCCAGGGAGCAGGGAGAGCACTGTCAGGATGTCACTATCCCGGGGAGCAGGGAGAGCACTATCAGGATGTGACTATCCCGGGGAGCAGGGAGAGCACTGTCAGGATGTGACTACCCGGGGAGCAGGGAGAGCACTGTCAGGATGTGACTATCCCGGGGAGCAGGGAGAGCACTATCAGGATGTCACTATCCCGGAGAGCAGGGAGAGCACTATCAGGATGTCACTATCCCGGGGAGCAGGGAGAGCACCGTCAGGATGTGACTATCCCGGGGAGCAGGGAGAGCACTATCAGGATGTGACTATCCTGGGGAGCAGGGAGAGCACTGTCAGGATGTGACTATCCCGGGGAGCAGGGAGAGCACTGTCAGGATGTCACTATCCCGGGGAGCAGGGAGAGCACTGTCAGGATGTCACTATCCCGGGGAGCAGGGAGAGCACTGTCAGGATGTGACTATCCCGGGGAGCAGGGAGAGCACTATCAGGATGTGACTATCCCGGGGAGCAGGGAGAGCACTGTCAGGATGTGACTATCCCGGGGAGCAGGGAGAGCACTGTCAGGATGTGACCATCCCGGGGAGCAGGGAGAGCACTGTCAGGATGTGACTATCCCGGGGAGCAGGGAGAGCACTATCAGGATGTCACTATCCCGGGGAGCAGGGAGAGCACTGTCAGGATGTGACTACCCGGGGAGCAGGGAGAGCACTGTCAGGATGTGACTATCCCGGGGAGCAGGGAGAGCACTGTCAGGATGTCACTATCCCGGGGAACAGGGAGAGCACTGTCAGGATGTCACTATCCCGGGGAGCTGGGAGAGCACTGTCAGGATGTGACTATCCCAGGGAGCAGGGAGAGCACTGTCAGGATGAGATATCCAGAGGAGCAGGGAGAGCACTGTCAGGATGTGACTATCCCGGGGAGCAGGGAGAGCACTGTCAGGATGAGATATCCGGAGGAGCAGGGAGAGCACTGTCAGGATGTGACTATCCCAGGGAGCAGGGAGAGCACTGTCAGGTTGTCACTATCCCGGGGAGCAGGGAGAGCACTGTCAGGATGTCACTATCCTGGGGAGCAGGGAGAGCACTGTCAGGATGTGACTATCCCGGGGAGCAGGGAGAGCACTGTCAGTATGTGGCTAGCCCGGGGAGCAGGGAGAGCACTATCAGGATGTGACTATCCCGGGGAGCAGGGAGAGCACTGTCAGGATGTGACTATCCCGGGGAGCAGGGAGAGCACTGTCAGGATGTGACTATCCCGGGGAGCAGGGAGAGCACTGTCAGGATGTGACTATCCCGGGGAGCAGAGAGAGCACTATCAGGATGTGACTATCCCGGGGAGCAGGGAGAGCACTGTCAGGATGTCACTATCCCGGGGAACAGGGAGAGCACTGTCAGGATGTCACTATGCCGGGGAGCAGGGAGAGCACTGTCAGGATGTCACTATCCCGGGGAGCAGGGAGAGCACTATCAGGATGTGACTATCCCGGGGAGCAGGGAGAGCACTGTCAGGATGTGACTATCCCGGGGAGCAGGGAGAGCACTGTCAGGATGTCACTATCCTGGGGAGCAGGGAGAGCACTGTCAGGATGTCACTATCCCGGGGAGCAGGGAGAGCACTGTCAGTATGTGAATATGGCTGGGGACTATGGCTGGTGCCTCAAGGGAGATGTTCCAGGTGCAAAACACACACGAAAGTCTTTGAAAAGGTCCTTTCTTCCAGGATAACTGTATCTGTGTAACATGTCATATATACTGTATACTGTACAATGGTGAGAATGTAAGTCTGCTTTGAAACAATAAACATAATTTCCAAACAATTCTAGAATTTCTTTACGAAATATGAACTTTTTTAAACCTGATTGAGCAAAACGAGTTATATTTTTGAATTCACTATGCACTAATTATAAAAGATCGCCTATGGAAACCGTGACCTCAGGATAAAATAGTTTAAAACACAGACCAGCGTTATTAGCCCTGAGAGGCACCATGAGAGAACACCCAAGAGGCACCATGAGAGAACACCCAAGAGGCACCATGAGAGAACACCCAAGAGGCACCACGAGAGAACACTAAAGATGCAGCATGAAACAACACCTGAGAGGGACCATGAGAGAACACCAGAGAGAGACCATCCGAGAGGCACCATGAAACAACACCTGAGAGGGACCATGGGAGAACACCAGAGAGGCACCATGATAGAACACCAGAGAGGCACCATGAGAGAACACCCGAGAGGGACCATCAGAGAACACCCAAGAGGCACCATGAGAGAACACCCAAGAGGCACCATGAGAGAACACCCAAGAGGCACCATGAGCGAACACCAAAGAGGCACCATGAGAGAACACCTGAGAAGCACCATGAGAGAACGCCTGAGAGGCACCATGAGAGAACAGAGAAAGATAGACAGTATCGCCAGGTGAGACTGACTGCTGTGCACGGACTTTGTGGTGGATCTGTGGACAGATGGCCTGATTAAGACCCGCTCGCGAGCGCTATGACAGCACGCCCCCTTTGGTGGGCGGGCCGGGGGAGTGGGTGCCCAGACGGAGGCGTTCCCATGGGAACGCCTACCGTCTGGGGCCGGCCCCACTGACCTCACAAGTGAGGTCAGTGGGAGAGCTTACGACTCTGTTAGAGCCAAAAGCCCTCTGGGACTTGCGGCAACGAGACCCTACCGCAAGGGTCTCGTCGTAAGCCCGATGGTCGCGATGGTCTTGACCATCGCAACCATCATCATGGCCGCTTGCATAAGCTGTGGGTGGTAACCCACAGCTATACGAGCGGCCAAGAGGCCGCAACAACAACAAAAAAAAAACGCCCTGATTCAGAGCGGGCGCTCGTTCGGAGCGTCCGGCTCTGAATTAGGCCCAGATTCCAAATCAATATAACAGAGAGAACATTGGGCCTGATTCAGAGCCGTTCGCTATTTGCGGTCGTTCGTTTAAAAACAAGGGGTGGCTATTCAAATGATCCGTACGCACATTGCAGTCTGTTCACACCTCTAAGTCTGAACGAGCGAGCAAAACATACGCTCGTTTATTTGTTAAAAACGCCCCCTGGCCGCTCGCACCATACGTCATGTCCGCTATTTATTAGATTAATCGAGTACATCGACCAGCGTATGAACTGCTCGCTATTCTTGTGGTTGGTGTTTGCTACCACAAATTTGCGAGCAGTTCTGGCTCTAAAATAACCAAGTGACGTGGTCACTGACGCTGCTGTTTTAAATATACACACCCATAAAACGCCCGTTTTGACCTTTAAGCACGCCTGCGTTCGGATCTCCACTCCCCGTTTTCAAGCACCTTCCCCTGTTACCACCCACATACGCCTCATTCTGTCACTCAAAATAGCAGGCACTCGCTATATAGCGTACAAATGATTTTCGGCCGCACTGACTGGTTCGCGCATGCGTACTAAAAACCGTACGCATGCGCAGATGTGCAAACATCGCTCGGAACGAGCGTACTGCCGCTAACGAGCGGCTCTGAATGAGGGCCATTAACCTGAGATTTTGTATTATTATAGATCAGAGTAATAGGGGCTGAATAACAGACGGGAGCAAAGATAAAAAAGCAACATGGCAGAACCACGCAGCACTGCAGGGGGCAGATGTAAGATGGGCACAGAGGGGTAGATTTGGGAGGGGTGTGTCCAAACTAAATCTACAGTATATTGCAGCCCAGCATTTGTGGGCTACATGCAAAAGCAGCCAGTATACAGTATATACCATGCATGCACACATAATACATGTATTGTACAGAGCAGACGTGGCCATACACCTAGTTTTGCAGAGCAGTGGAAAGGTCAGGCTCCATTTTGTCGATTGAGATTATTGAAATAAGATAAATATTTAAATGGATTATTCTTTGCGGAGTAGAAGCTAATTTTTAGGATCTCTGGGAGCGATGGAAATAAAATCTTCATACATGAAAATGCCAAATACAATTAGAGGAAGCACCACGTCCCCTCGAGGGTACACCGAGCAGTATTCTGGAATAAACCTGAAGGTAACAAAAAGTTTTAAAGAGGGAGGAGTCTGTACTTAATGTGACATTTCCACTTTTGTGCAGCGCGTCGCTCACATTGATCCACCACTCCGCACACGTATGTGCAATTCACCTTCACGGCCTAATAGTAATGCTCTTTCCCCGAGTACAGCGTATAGCGGTCTGCCTGTGATCTGAGCGTTGCAGAGCAGGATATCTGGTCTTACACATACCATACAGAACATATCCCATCTGTGAGGGTCTCACCTTCTTCCAGAGAGGTATTGCCAATAAGTATGTACTCGCCGTGTCCCCGCGTCAGCACGACCCCGAGGCTGGAGGGGGAACAGAAAATATCAGATAAACTCCTCATCTATGTCTGACGTTCACTAACGCATTTTACTATCCATCTCTTCCTGTAGCATAGACGCCGCGGACCAGAAGACCCAGAGACCCCCCACACATGTGAGCTTATGGCGTGTGACTAATGGATGGTATTATTAGACACCAATATAAACGCCACGCATGTCCGCTGATGTCAGCCATGACTGTCCACCATTTATCTTATCTGATTTGCCCTGTTTGTGCAGTGAGTAAGGGGATGAGATAAATACAGATGAGAACGTTCCTAGTAATGATTAGTGATAGATACTTTATAAATACCATTAGGTTTATAGCATCGTAGATTCCTCATCCCTCTCCCAATCTAGACAGACGTAACAAAATGATACAATAACTCGGCAAACATTTCCCTGTTCACCGAAATGGGTTTAACCTGACTAAAGTGACATCGCTGCTCCTCCCCCCCCCCCCGCATGGGACCACCCAGAATAACACGGCAGCCCCCTCCTCACCTGAATGGCGTGTCGCTGATGTCCGTAAAGAAATAGTCACAGGTCATAAACAGAACACGTTTCTGCAAAGGAACAAGAAGCGGTGTCATGTGACAGTGCACGGCCAATCAGAGAGCCTCAATGTCCTGCCCCCCCCCCCCCCCCAGGCTCACTACGGTCCCACCCATATACTTTACTATATTACATCATGCAAAACAGGTGAGAGGGCGACTACGCCGCGTGGATTATTTAGTTATGTGCAAAGTAAAACCTGTTGTAGAGGAAAGTTTTCAATGAAGAGGGGCAGAGGGACCCTTGTGTACGTCCTCCTCTTGTTTGCACCATTTGCCAGTTATAAACTGAGTGGGGCAACGGGGCAATTATTCATTTTGAGAGGACCGAAGAACAATACACACAGAAGGTGAGCCCAACCTGGGAGCACGATAGGAATGGGCGGGCCGCGGGCGTAAGAGAGGGGATGGGCAGGGGTTGGGGAGATTAGAAGGACAGAACTTTTTTTTTGGCTTTTGGAACGGTGGAAACCAGGAGATGGAGTGAGCAGGATCTCCAAGGCCAATGTTATGTCTGTGGTGATCACCGAGCCTCTCTTACCCCTTTATCAACGGTGACCTTCACATCCATGGCCAGGGTTCCCGTCTCCCCGTTAATCATCGCGGTCCGGAGCTGCGTGCGGGAATAAACAAATGAGCCCCGATACCATCATACACATCTGACGTTTACCTATAGGAGACATCTTGTTAATGCGCACAGCCCCGTCGCTTCCCACTCATCGTTACCATGACGCAGACCCTCAATGACCCCGATAATTACTGAGACCCTCAATGACCCCAATAATTAGAGACCCTCAATGACCCCGATAATTACAGAGACCCCCAATGACCCGATAATTACAGAGACCCCCAATGACCCCGATAATTACAGAGACCCTCAATGACCCCGATAATTACAGAGACCCTCAATGACCCCAATAATTACAGAGATCCTCAATGACCCCGATAATTACAGAGACCCTCAATGACCCCAATAATTACAGAGACCCTCAATGACCCCGATAATTACAGAGACCCCCAATGACCCGATAATTACAGAGACCCCCAATGACCCCGATAATTACAGAGACCCCCCAATAACCCCGATAATTACAGAGATCCTCAATAACCCCGATAATTACAGAGACCCTCAATGACCCTGATAATTACAGAGACCCCCAATGACCCTGATAATTACAGAGACCCCCAATAACTCCGATAATTACAGAGACCCTTAATGACCCGATAATTACAGAGACCCTTAATGACCCCGATAATTACAGAGATCCTCAATGACCCCGATAATTACAGAGACCCCCGTTAACCCCGATAATTACAGAGATCCTCAATAACCCTGATAATTACAGAGACTCCCAATAACCCCGATAATTATAGAGATCATCAATGACCCCGATAATTACAGAGACCCTTAATGACCTCGATAATTACAGAGACCCTTAATGACCCCAATAATTACAGAGACCCCCAATAACCCCGATAATTATAGAGATCCTCAATGACCCCGATAATTACAGACATCCTCAATGACCCCAATAATTACAGAGATCCTCAATGACCCCGATAATTACAGAGACCCCCAATAACCCTGATAATTACAGAGACCCTCAATGACCCCGATAATTACAGAGACCCTCAATGACCCTGATAATTACAGAGACCCCAATGACCCTGATAATTACAGAGATCCTCAATGACCCTGATAATTACAGAGACCCTCAATGACCCCGATAATTACAGAGACCCTCAATGACCCTGATAATTACAGAGACCCCCAATGACCCTGATAATTATAGAGATCCTCAATGACCCCGATAATTACAGAGACCCTCAATGACCCCGATAATTACAGAGACCCTCAATGACCCTGATAATTACAGAGACCCCCAATGACCCCGATAATTACAGAGACCCTCAATGACCCCGATAATTACAGAGACCCCCAATGACCCTGATAATTACAGAGATCCTCAATGACCCCGATAATTACAGAGACCCTCAATGACCCCGATAATTACAGAGACCCTCAATGACCCTGATAATTACAGAGACCCCCAATGACCCCGATAATTACAGAGACCCTCAATGACCCCGATAATTACAGAGACCCCCAATGACCCTGATAATTACAGAGATCCTCAATGACCCCGATAATTACAGAGATCCTCAATGACCCTGATAATTACAGAGATCCTCAATAACCCCGATAATTACAGAGACCCTCAATGACCCTGATAATTACAGAGATCCTCAATGACCCCGATAATTACAGAGACCCTCAATGACCCCGATAATTACAGAGACCCTCAATGACCCTGATAATTACAGAGACCCCCAATGACCCTGATAATTATAGAGATCCTCAATGACCCCGATAATTACAGAGACCCTCAATGACCCCGATAATTACAGAGACCCTCAATGACCCTGATAATTACAGAGACCCCCAATGACCCCGATAATTACAGAGACCCTCAATGACCCTGATAATTACAGAGACCCCCAATAACCCCGATAATTACAGAGACCCTTAATGACCTCGATAATTACAGAGATCCTCAATAACCCTGATAATTATAGAGATCCTCAATGACCCCGATAATTAGAGACCCTTAATGACCTCGATAATTACAGAGACCCTCAATGACCCCGATAATTACAGAGATCCTCAATAACCCTGATAATTACAGAGACCCTCAATGACCCTGATAATTACAGAGACCCTCAATGACCCTGATAATTACAGAGACCCCCAATGACCCTGATAATTACAGAGATCCTCAATGACCCCGATAATTACAGAGACCCCCAATAACCCCGATAATTACAGAGACCCTCAATGACCCCGATAATTACAGAGACCCTCAATGACCCTGATAATTACAGAGACCCCCAATAACCCCGATAATTACAGAGACCCCCAATAACCCCGATAATTACAGAGACCCCCAATGACCCTGATAATTACAGAGACCCCCAATGACCCCAATAACTACAGAGACCCCCGTTAACCCCGATAATTACAGAGATCCTCAATGACCCCGATAATTACAGAGACCCTCAATGACCCGATAATTACAGAGACCCCCAATGACCCTGATAATTACAGAGATCCTCAATGACCCCGATAATTACAGAGACCCCCAATAACCCCGATAATTACAGAGACCCTCGATGACCCCGATAATTACAGAGACCCTCAATGACCCTGATAATTACAGAGACCCCCAATGACCCTGATAATTACAGAGACCCCCAATAACCCCGATAATTACAGAGACCCCCAATAACCCCGATAATTACAGAGACCCTCAATGACCCTGATAATTACAGAGACCCCCAATGACCCTGATAATTACAGAGACCCTCAATGACCCCGATAATTACAGAGACCCCCAATGACCCCGATAATTACACCAAACACAGGAGGCTGAGATTCCTGTATAAAATAATAACACAGCTGTATGCGATGACTGCGGAAGAACAGGGCACCTAATCCATGCTTATATAGCAGCACTGAGTACAGTTAGTCTCTCCCCTGTGACATCATCACCTAACGCAGGAGAGATATCGCCTGCAGAGAGGGTAACACAGAATGGAGTATGAAGTGGGAGAGGGGGAGCAGCCATTTACAGGGCTCGTATACCAGTGTCTGTTACCCGTAGCAACAAAACTAAACAATATTACTGTATGGGAGCAGGCACTTTAAGCTTCCCTATATGCATCACACCGTGTAGAGGGCCTTTCATTCCGATTATGCACACGCAGGTCTGCTGCGAAAATATGTTAATGACTGCTGAACGCAATCGCACAGCCAGCATAGAGACGCCATCTAATGCTATCTCACATCCGCAATGCCTCGCAGTCTTGCGTATACATCAGGAACATCGAGTAACATCGGCCCCTCACGCACAATTACAACAGGTCTGACCTGACTCAGAAATTGGTGACCTCGTCGCACGCAGTAAGGTACTTAAGCTAATTTATGCACGCCCATGCAACGGCGTTGAAACGGACAGGCACGCCTGCGTTTCTCCGACCACTCACCCAAACACTGACGTTCAGCGATGGCTTTGCATCTGCGCTATAGCTGGTGTAACATAAAGCAAGGTACATTGTGCGCTGCGTATTAGTTATAGGAAAGGACGATAAACCCCGGGAAGGTGAGGTCCGAGGATTTCATCACTCACAATCTCATTGCGGTCCTCCCACTCCACCTCCGACAGATCCACGCTGTTGTAGTTCGGCTTCGGCCGGAGTTTCTTCCCTTCCTTGTACTGGGGGATAATGAAGAAGTGGCGGGTTACACACGTGAGGTGACCGGGAGACGGGGGTGACCAGACAGACGGACACAGAGGGAGGAAGGGGAGAGACGAAAGCAAGGTGACATCTAGATCTCACCCACTCACACACTCCAATGCACACGTGTGACACACAAACACAACAACACAATACAGAGAGGTGATATATACACAATATATACAGTACATATACAGGACACACATGTTACACACAAACACAATACAGAGAGGAGATATATACACAGTATGTACAGTACAGATACAGAACACACATGTGACACACAAACACAACAACACAATACAGAGAGGTGATATATACACAATATATACAGTACATATACAGGACACACATGTTACACACAAACACAATACAGAGAGGAGATATATACACAGTATGTACAGTACAGATACAGAACACACATGTGACACACAAACACAACAACACAATACAGAGAGGAGATATAACAAGAGATATGGTAAGAACTTACCTTTGTTATCTCTGTTTCTACGAAGTCCATAGGGTCCACAGGGTTGACCTTGGGGTATAGGTTGGGAACCAAATCCGGGCACCACGCAGTTAAAGCTTTTAGCTCCCAGGATGCACTGGGTCCACTCTCCCTATAACCCCACCCCCAAGCCAGAGGCACCTCAGTTTGTAAGTAGCCAAAGGCCGGAGGAGGAGAGAAAAAGAGAGAGAAAACTGGAACACTCAATAACCATACTCACCGAAATGGGAGACGGAAAACCGGTGACCAGCCACACAGCCCATATGAAGCCAGGTGCGTCAGGGCGGGCGCCCTGTGGACCCTATGGACTTCGTAGAAACAGAGATAACAAAGGTAAGTTCTTACCATATCTCTTGTTTTCTACTTCAGGGTCCATAGGGGGTCCACAGGGTTGACCTTGGGGATGTCCCAAAGCAGTTCAACCAAGGGTGGGGACGCTCCTGTGCTGAGAGGAGAATCCGTCGCCAAAAAGGAAGCATCCTGAGAGGCAAAGGAAACCAATGCCTAGAACCTTAAAAAGGTGTGGACAGAAGACCACGTGGCCACCTAGTAAGGTAAAACAGCCGAGGCGCCACAGCGAGCCGCACACATGGCCCGAGAAAAAACAAGCATCAACAACAGGAAGGCCTACCCATGGGTAGGCCCCTGAGGAAGACCTACGAGGCCATCCAGCCAACATTTGGTTATAGGCCGGCCATCCTTTCCTGTGAAAACCAGAAATCTCAGACCACCAATAAGGAGTCCGATTTCCGTAAGGAACCTGAACGGATCACAAAAATCCAAAGAGGCCAGACCACAGTCAATGAGGCCACACCAGCCGAGAGGACTGGGGACAGAATGGCCGTACCATAAGTTCCAGAATAATATGGAACCTGAAAACCACTAAGAAGCAACACAGGGCGAGAGCAACTCCCACCCTGACATGATGCCCTCCAGAAGAGGGAGCCACATGAGAACGCTCCCAATTCAGACACTCTCCTGGTTGATATAAACACCCTGAGAGAAAGAGAGAGCCTAAGCAATAGACCATGTAATGGCTATCACAACCAGCGGTTCCATTGACTGTCCCCGGAGGTAACGAAGAACCACTACTTACTCCCCAGGAGTCCCTAGGGAGGACAAATGGAGGCATAATCAAGAAAACACTCCAAAGGATGAACTGGATACCAGAGTGGAGCAATTCCATATCTTAACCATACTGACAGTGTAGAGATCCGCACTGTCAGGAAGACCAGGCCAAGTGTGAAACACAAGCCAGCCGGAAGGAATGCCAGAATATCTGGAAATCCTGGACACCGGAGGATTGTATCGACAGGTACAATACCATAAGATTTATGGCTGCCACAGTTTGTGGTAGGTCCCAGCAAAAGCTGATCCATGTGCTCTAATCATTCCAACGATGACAAAGCCAGGGAAGCCGTAAGACCACTGTAAGGACACAGTCAAAGACAAACGACCCAGGTCCAAGGCAAAACCAAAGACCCTGAGACAACAGGTCCGGGCAGTGAAGCATCAGGGATGGAGTATCGATGTAGAGACTCCGAAGATCCAAGTACCCCTGACATCTGGGGCAATCAGGAGCCACCAGCAGGAAAGCATCTCCGTCTCGATTGAAAACACTTCCAAAGACCTTGAGGAAGAAGGGAGACCGGAGAACACAGGTACACAAAGTGGAAGGACCACTTCACCGACAAAGAGTCGCTGAAGGTTGCTTCAGAATCCCCAAAGCTGAACTGTAACACCATAGTGTGATAAAGTCAGAAGGCCATGAGGGTCACCTCAGGGGGGCCCCCCCTGCTCACCAGGAGATGAAACCTCTCTTGGGGAAGAGACTAGTCCCCGGGATGCACGTCGTGACGGCTGAGGACTCCCGCTTCCCAATGGAGAGCTCCTGAAATGAACGCTGCCGAGATGGTCGGGAGGAGACCCTCGGACTATGTCCGAATATGTGACATACCTGTCATTGCCACCCAACGAACAGTGTTGCTAAAAAGGAAGCCACTGTCCTGACCCTGTCGGACTGAACCTTTTCAGGTTCACCGGGAAACAAGAGTTATGCCAGAGTAAGTTAATTGACAGGGTGGAATCGACAGACGTCCAACTGCACTGAAAAGGATTCGATCCAGACACTGTCCATAGCAAAGAAAACCCTGGACGAGATGGCCATAGCCACCCGGACAGGGACCGACTTGCCTCCGGAGAGAGCATCATCGTTTGAACAGTTATCCGACAGAAAAAACTCATTCCATCTGGAGATGAGCCAATTATGGAAAGGCCTGGAATGGAACTGAGCCCATTCCACCATGCATCCCAGAGTGTAAAGACATCTGTCGACTGCGCAGACAACCATGTACTCCTAATGGAAGAGAGGAGATTCCGTCTTACGCCAGAAGAATTCTCAGATTCTGAGAATCCAGCAGGGATCCTAGATGAAGAATACCCAGAGAGGGATGCAGGGAGGACTTTTTCCCCGTTGATTAAACGTCTGCACCCTGAAGAAGCCACAGTCATCCTGACCTGGCCGTAAAGTACCCCGGTGATCCCGCTAAGAGCAGGAGGCCGTCCAGGTACAGGAGCATTGGGATATACTGAACAGAAGAACTGTCAGAAAATCCAAAACGCTGGTAAACCCCTGTGGGGCTGAGGACAGTCCCAACAGGCAGAGCCCGAAAATTGTAAGTGTTGCTGTGATACAGCAAACCTCAGCCCATGCTGAGGAAAGGTCTCTGTAAGTACCCGTAGGCACGCGTCCTGTATATCCAGTGATACCATAAAGTCCCCAGGTTCCAAACATCGTATGATGGAGCATAGGGATTTCCTCCTGAGCCCAGGTAGCTTTAGGAACTGGTTCAGGGAATTGAGACAGAGAATAGGCCAAAGAGGACCATTCAGCCACCGCACCAGAAAGAAAGCAGAACAACCAGTCCCTCACTGAGATAGTGGGGATGGCCTAATTAGCTCCGCTTACCGCAACAACTGCATAGCTTTCTGGATCTGTAAGGCCCTTGTAAAGAGGGCGTACCCTCCTACCCACGTAGCCGCGGCAACTTGACACTAATACCGGGCGAACTGAGAAAATCGGTATCTCCCAGTTGTAGGCCTGTCCCGTCAGGCTGAAGAGATATCCGTAGGTTCAGAAGCAGGATCGGCTGGCAGTCCAGGCCTGCTCGGTACTGGATATGTCGGCCCTTGTAGATGCCGACAGTCTACGAAGAAACAGACCTTTAGGCTGACCCAGAGGACAAAAAAGACTTAACAGACTTAGTCTGAGGCCTTGTAGTGGGCATAGCTGAAAGCGGTAAACTTGTCGTTAGTAATACTGCCAATGTTACTACAATCTTGTCAAGGTCAGGACCAAACAATATCAACCCTAAAGATGGTATCTGCACCTCTGCATTCCCAGAGCGCAGCCATAGGGTATTACGGAGGATACAGTCGCAGCCGGAACTCTGAAAGTTAGGAGACTGGTATCCAATATAGGCATTTCCACCTATGACAACAGCATATATTACGTGAGCGACCAAATACATTTGAACCCCCGACGTGTTGGAGGGGAAAAAACGTTACAAATGCATCAACCCAATATGCAATAGTATTAACCAACCATGCTATAGCCATGGTAGGATGGGTAACAACTCCTGAAAGCAAGTATACTGATTTCAGGCAGAGTTACCACCTACGGATCCGAAGAATCCGACCACGCAGGAATGGGAGGCGTAGTAACGTCTGTAATCAGACGAGTAACACGCCCATCCCCCCCAGGAGGGGCTCGTGATGACCCTCAGGGAATTTGGGACAGGAGGCCAAACACTGTTGTAACACCTCCTATCTGGCAACAGCCAGAGTCCCGCTATGCGATCCACCCGCTAGTCAGCAACAGGGAACCCGAAGGCACGCAATACTGAGGGTGTATGATACAGGTGCAGGTCAACATTCACTCTAACCAGAATGGACCTGCTACCAGCCCTAAAGCAGGGATAATAATACCTGAAATAGGCTTCCCCCCGTGTAAGAGGGAAAGAGCCCCGAACAGTACCCAGTTCACGGCAGAGCCAACTGGGAAGTAACCACAGGGCGTCAACCACGCCAATTAGCGTTTCGTAGAAAACGACATCCACCCAGGGTGGCTGTTGTGGTAATCCCTGCAAGGGGAATGACAGACTATTGTGGCACCAGGGGGAATTCATATACTGCGAAAAACCCCTGCAGGGAGCGGTAGTCTGTGTCACAGGGGAAGAGTGCAAGAAGCTGCGAGATACCCTGAGATGAAAAGGGCAGTATGGTGAAGTAACCCCAAGTGAGGTACAACAATGGGGCCCGCCCGGCGATCCGCAATTGAGAGGATCCCGAGAAAACAAACCGCCCAAGGGGGTCGTGAAAGAGGCCAGCACCAGATGACGCCACATACAGAACCCTTTATGAGTCAAATCCTCCGCACTAACACCTGCAGCACATGACTTGCAGGATAGTAAAAATGGGTGCAGTATAACGCTCTATCTCCTGGTCAGACATATCTGACCAATCTTGGCGGAAATATTAAGCAGCGCTATACTGGTCCTGACTGATGCCAAAAATTAGCTGCAGGGACCCATTTTCAGCGTATGCAACACACAGTTCCATCTAAAATATGGCAACGTGCAGCACGCAACAGTATGTGACAAACCACACAAATATTAACAAGTATATAAATGTGAGGTCTCAGAACCACCCTAAGTACAGCTGTATTAGGGCAGATAAAGAAAAGGGATAGATATACACTGACAGGTGAGAGAATAAAGTACAGTCAGCACTAGCATAAGTCACATACAATGCAGATATATACATATATACATAAACATGTCATATAATATACTGCACTATTACACTGCATTCAACTGCCCAGATTCAGTGTCTGGGAAGGCTACAGTGCTGTGTACACTGACCTGATGGTGAGGTACGCAGGGGGACTGGACTCACTGCCATCTCCAGAGATTTCTGCTGCACCACAGAGATAAAATGGCCGCTGGAGACCTCAGAGGAAGCGTGGCCCGCGGAGGAAGCAGCTCAGCGACGCCAGACTATGGATACTGAAAGGCGCGCTGAGCTGAGGGGAGGAGCCGCTGTAACAGGGAAGGCTGCCTCCCCTGGCCGGCTATTAACCCCCGGGACGCCGGCTCCCTGCACCGATCGTTAAGTCCCTGGTGGTCTAGTGGACACACGGGGTATGGGGGGCCCGCCGCCACTGCCGGCGCCTCCGGTCTGTCCCCTGAGACCGGAGGCACAGGACTGCATTTGAATGCGCGGATCACCGCAAGCGGTGATCCGCGACCTTACCTGCTCCCCGTGGATCCGGCAGCAGTCCTGGGCGCCCACAGAGTCCGGCTAGTACAGACTCTGGGGTCCCGCTGAGATCCCCAGATCTGTACTGGCGTCTCAGCGCCAGCGGGGTGACGGAGCGGCAGCTTAGACGTCCTATGGACAGTCCGACGCTGCCGCTCTGAAGAGTCCAAAGTCCATGGAAAAAACTTTGTCCCTAAAAAAATAAAATAAGCTTAGGGGCTGCTAATCAGCTCCCCCTGCGCTAACGGTGACCCGACTCCGGCCGGGCACCAACTTAAACTGAGGTGCCTCTGGCTTGGGGGTGGGGTTATAGGGAGAGTGGACCCAAGTGCATCCTGGGAGCTAAAAGCTTTAACTGCGTGGTGCCCGGATTTGGTTCCCAACCTATACCCCAAGGTCAACCCTGTGGACCCTGAAGTAGAAATACACAGTATGTACAGTACATATACAGAACACACATGTGACACACAAACACAACAACACAATACAGAGAGGTGATATATACACAATATATACAGTACAGATACAGAACACACATGTGACACACAAACACAATACAGAGAGGAGATATATACACAGTATGTACAGTACAGATACAGAACACACATGTGACACACAAACACACAACAACACAATACAGAGAGGTTATATATACACAGTATGTACAGTACAGATACAGAACACACATGTTACACACAAACACAACAACACAATACAGAGAGGAGATATATACACAGTATGTACAGTACATATACAGAACACACATGTGACACACAAACACAATACACACAGGTGACATATATATATATATATATAGATATATATATACACAGTATGTACAGTACATATACAGCACAGCAACACAGACACACATACAGTATGATACACAAACACAACACAATACAGATAGACACAAACACAACACAATACAGATAGATATATATATATATGCACAGTATGTACAGTACATATACAGCACAGCAACACAGACACACATACAGTATGATACACAAACACAACACAATACAGATAGACACAAACACAACACAATACAGATAGATATATATATATTAGGGATGTGCAGGCTCGGATAGGTTCGAGTTTGCACGTGGAGTTCGGATTTTTCCCTCCAAAAAAACGGAACTCAGAACGAGGCAAAACGTCATCTTACATGGACGAACATCATCATTCCTGGACAAAAGACCAGGAATGATGATGTTCGTCCATGTAAGATGACGTTTTGCCTCGTTCTGAGTTCCGTTTTTTTGGAGGGAAAAATCCGAACTCCACGTGCAAACTCGAACCTATCCGAGCCTGCACATCCCTAATATATATATGCACAGTATGTACAGTACATATACAGCACAGCAACACAGACACACATACAGTATGATACACAAACACAACACAATACAGATAGATATATATATACAGTATGTGCAGCACATATACAGTGCACACACACACATGACACACAAAGACAACACAATAGAGGGAGGAGATACAAGTGCCAGTCACTCACCAGCGGGCGTAAGTCGGGGTGTGAGAGTATGTAGCCATTGTTAGTGTTTAGGAAGGCGTAGCCGTGGACTCCGAGCTGAAGAAACAAAGAGGGAGATAACTGGGTGGTAACGGGGCGTCTGTACGCCGGCTGCTCTTAGTGGAGGGCGTATCGGCGGAATTGCGCTCAATGTAGAGTTGTGTAATAACGCCCGTTTTCAGACAGATCTTGTGCACCAAAGATAAGGGTGGCAAAAGTGTGCGATGATAATGATGATGACTACTGTATGTAAGCTAGAGTGACGCTTAGCACAGGAGAATATACGCACTGAGATCTGCGCACGCAACCGCTGCCTTGCGTTCAAACCTGCATGGGCGCCGATGTTATACAATGCATACGTCTGTGATTGATGTCTCGCAGCATGGGGGAGAGACCTGATTCAAGGGGGATTCCAGAGATCCCTCTCAGGAGGATCAATACCTGGGATCTACAGGAAGTAAGTTTTGGTTTTGTATGTGATCCACAGTATCTACAGGCTCTCTCTCTCTCTATCTGCAGTCTCTCTCTCTCTCTCTCTATCTGCAGTCTCTCTCGGGGGTTTCTACATCTATCTACAGTCTCTCTCTCTCTCTCTATCTATCTACAGGCTCTCTCTCTATCTGCAGTCTCTCTCTCTCTCTCTATCTATCTACAGGCTCTCTCTCTATCTGCAGTCTCTCTCTCTCTCTCTATCTGCAGTCTCTCTCGGGGGTTTCTACATCTATCTACATTCTCTCTCTCTATCTATCTACAGTCTCTCGCTCTCTCTCTCTCTATATCTACAGTCTCTCTCTCTATCTATCTACAGGCTCTCTCTCTCTCTTTATGGGGGGCTTCTAAATCTATCTACACCCCTTTTGTGCTGCTTTATTTGAATTATATATTTAGGTAATCAACAATTATTATCTCAAAGTCTGCTGCAGTCTTATAATATTTTATTGTATATAAATTGCCATAAGTACATTACATTGTGTGTAGGCATGATTGATCTTAAGTTCTAAATGTTTGGTATGTGCTACATGTTTGTTTAAGCCATTTTATTGCTGGGCCTGTATTGGCTGGTTAGTGGGGGGGTTGTCATTAATTAGGATGCACACTTGGCAACATCTCTACTTAAATATCATTCACTAGGCTGTCTTAGCCTTGGCTGGAGTTAGCAGACTTCCAAGTGCAAACTCACAAGTGCAAAATAGATTTTAGGGAAAATGTCAGCGTTACACCGGCGTTAAACCGAAGGAGAACATTTCATCAAACACAACTAAACTGCTATCAATACTGCATATGGACACCTATGGGGCATCAAGTGTGAGGTCACTACCTCTTCCCAACACACACCTGCTGCCGGCATAACCAGGACATGCAACACCGATCTCCTTGTCTGATCATTGCACAGACATTATGTCACTTGCTACTATTTGTGCTGCCTCTTTTTTCACTAAAAACGAAATTCTTATTTGTACCGATGCAAAGTAACCTCTAAGCCTTGTATATAAGGTCTGATTTATCATTGCTTTTGCCTAGTCTCACAACTTTGAACATTTTTTTATTACTCATTTTCAAAACACTTTAAATCATATATATTCCCCTCTATAAACCCCCCCTCCTACTTTGCTCATCAAGCATACGCATTCACCAACAGTGATCTTTCACCAGCATTTTTGAAAAACCTTCAACACTGTCATTCTCACACATACACTACTCTTACCTCATCCACACCCTGACCATGTTTTCTTCACATTCTCACTTTACTCAATGCCTACCTAATCCTTCATTCTGCCCCCTGTTCCCACCTCTACCCTTCCCCCCTAGTCTCCTCTCCTTCTCTCCCCTCCTCTGTCTGTATTCCTCCCCTCTGCTTCCCTCCTTCTCCTCTCCCATTACTCCTCTCTCATTCTTTTCTCCCCCACAATGGTCCTACTACCCCACCACTAAGCTCAGCACCCACCCTCCTCTCCCTATCACTTCACCACACCTTCACCTACATCACACTAATCTCCCTCCCTCTCCTACAAAAGCCACCTCTCTTACCTATTGATGACTTCCTTCCACTTCTACCTCCAAGATCTCGCCCGTGCTGCTCCCTTCCTCTGGAACTCTCTCCCTTTCCCTATCCGACTCTCCACCTCTCTACAAATCTTCAAACGGGCTCTCAAGACCCACTAATTCATTATAGCCTTCCAGCTCTCATCCTAACCTGCTGCTTACATGCTTCTTCCTCACTGTCTACCCTATCTGTGTCACCCTTGTCTGTCTCCCCCCTTACAGAATGTAAGCTCTCACGAGCAGGGCCCTCTTCCCTTATGTGCTTTTCCTTCCCTCACTCATACGATCATCTACTCAAAACTCTCCACAAGGGCACTTAACACTTGGTAGCTGACACCCTGCTGCTGTTTTGAGTGTTATGATCGCTGCAGCAATGTTTATAAACCATGTTCTTATTCTGTATTGTCTTGTACTGTAATGGTGCGTACACACTGGGCGATTAAAGTGGACGACTGAACGATAACGATATCGTTATCGTTCAGTCGTCCACTTTATCGTCCATATTTAACACAAAAAAGATGAACGATGACGACGAAGCGCGTTCCCACGGGTCGTTCGTCATCATCGTTCATCGCGCTGACATGCAGGCCAACCTGACGACCTCGTCAGGTTGCTGCATGTCAGGGAATGGGTGAGAGAGCCCGGCGCTGAACGATATCGCTAATGATATCGTTCAGCGGCTGTGCTCAATGTCATGAACGACATTGAGCACAGCCTGCCGGGGACACACTAGACGATATCGCTCAGGGAGCATATCGTCTAGTGTGTACCCACCATTAGACGCTGTTTTATGAGTTTACTCATTTGTTAATGTACTTTGTGAGGCGCTGCGGAACCCTTACGGCGCCATATAAAACAAGAGATATGGTAAGAACTTACCTTTGTTATCTCTGTTTCTACGAAGTCCATAGGGTCCACAGGGTTGACCTTGGGGGTTATAGCTGGAACAGGATCCATGGGCACCACACAGTTAAGCTTTTAGCTCCCAGGATGCACTTGGGTCCTCCTCTATACCCCGCCCCCGAGCCACAGGCACCTCAGTTGGTAAGCAGCCTAGGCCGGAGGAGAATATGGAACAGAGAGAAGGAAGACTGGAACACACAAGAAACCATACTCACAGCAATAGGAGACGGAAAACCGGTGACCAGCCACACAGCCCATTTGAAGCCAGGTGCGTCAGGGCGGGCGCCCTGTGGACCCTATGGACTTCGTAGAAACAGAGATAACAAAGGTAAGTTCTTACCATATCTCTTGTTTTCTACTTCAGGGTCCATAGGGGGTCCACAGGGTTGACCTTGGGGATGTCCCAAAGCAGTACAACTAAGGGCGGGGACGCTCCTGTGCTGAAAGGAGTACCCGGCGCCCAAAGGATGCATCCTGAGAGGCAAAGGTGTCAAACGCATAGAACCTCAAAAACGTTTGAATTGAAGACCAAGTGGCCGCCCTACACAGCTGAACAGCAGAAGCGCCACGTCTAGCAGCCCAAGAGGGACCCACAGAACGAGTGGAATGAGCCTTAACAGAGGCTGGCACAGGTAAGCCCTCCTGTGCATAAGCCTCACAAATAACGGAACGAAGCCAACGGGCTAACGTTTGTTTGTTGGCAGGCCAACCCCTCTTGTGAAAACCGAAGAGGATAAACAAGGAATCAGACTTCCTAACCGAAGCCGTCCGGTCTACATAAATTCTAAGCGCCCGGACCACATCTAAGGAAGTCTCACCAGCTGAAAGATCAGGGGACTGAAAAGCTGGCACAACAAGTTCCTGATTAATATGGAACTTCGAGACCACTTTGGGCAAAAACTCAGGACGAGTGCGGAGCACCGCTCTGTCCTGGTGAAAAATCAGGAAAGGAGGGCGACAGGAAAGCGCCCCCAATTCAGACACCCTCCTGGCCGAAGCAATTGCCAGGAGAAAAACCGTCTTAAATGTCAGCCACTTGAGCTCCACCGCCTCAAGAGGCTCAAACGGAGGACCCTGCAGGACCCGTAGCACCACCGCCAAGTCCCAAGGAGCCACAGGAGGCACAAAGGGAGGCTGGATCCTGAGAACACCTTGGAAAAAGGTGTGAACGTCTGGTAGTATTGCAATCCGCCGTTGAAACCACACGGACAAGGCGGACACATGAACCTTCAGAGATGCAAGGCGTAAGCCGAGATCCAATCCTGACTGAAGAAATTCCAAGATCCTAGAAACTCGGAACACCTGAGGATCATAAAGTCTGGACTCACACCACTGAAAGTAAGTGTGCCACACTCTGTGATAAATCCGTGCTGAAGCAGGCTTGCGTGCCCTGAGCATGGTACCAATAACCGAACTGGAGAAGCCCCGAGACCTCAAGACGGCTGTCTCAAGAGCCACGCCGTCAAAGACAGCCGACCCAGATCCGGGTAAAGGCAGGGCCCCTGAGACAACAGGTCCCGACGTTGAGGAAGAAGGTACGGAGCGTCGATGGAGAGGCTCCTCAGATCGGAGTACCAAGGACGTCTGGGCCACGCCGGAGCTACCAGCACGAGCATGCCGCCGTCCTGCTTGAATTTCCGCAGAACCCGAGGAAGCAGGGATATCGGAGGAAACAGATACGCCAGGTGAAACGTCCATGTCACCGACAGCGCGTCCACCAGACTTGCACCTGCGTCTCTTGTCCTTGACCCGTAAACGGGCAACTTGTGATTGTGACGGGAGGCCATCAAGTCCAGCTCCGGCAGTCCCCACCTGTCCACGAGTGGCTGAAACACCTCTGGGTGAAGCGACCATTCCCCGGGATGCACGTCGTGACGGCTGAGGAAGTCCGCCTCCCAATTGAGGACTCCGGGGATGAAGACCGCCGAGATCGCTGGAATGTGACCCTCCGCCCAAGACAGGATACGAGACACCTCCGACATCGCTGCCTGACTGCGAGTTCCGCCTTGGTGATTGATATACGCCACCGTGGTGGCGTTGTCGGACTGCACCTGTACCGCCCTTCCGTGAAGAGCGGGGCCGGACGACTGCAGGGCCTTGTATACTGCCCGCAGTTCCAGGATGTTGATGGGGAGAAGTGCTTCTTCCGCTGACCAACGACCCTGAAGCGACAAAGAGACGGTCACTGCCCCCCAACCCCGGAGACTGGCATCCGTCGTGAGCAGAACCCAGTCCGGGATCCAAAATGGGCGCCCCTCGACCAGATGAGCTGTCTGAAGCCACCAAGCCAAAGATAGCCGAACGTCCGGAGACAACACCAGCACCTGAGAGCGGATCCGGTGAGGTAACCCGTTCCATTCTGATAGAATCAGCCCCTGCAGGGGCCGGGAATGGAACTGGGCAAATTCCACCATGTCGAATGTCGACACCATGGACCCCAGAACTCTCATAGCCGAATGGACCGACAGGCGGCAACGGCTCAGGCAACTGCGTATCCGCAGCTGTAGTGAGGCGACCTTCTCCGGAGTCAGGAAGATCCTTTGCTGACGCGAATCCAGCAGGGCTCCCAAATGAACCATCCGCTGTGATGGAATCAGAGAGGACTTTTTCCAATTTATCAACCACCCGTGTGCTTGCAGGCAAGCGATCGTCAGGTGGAGATGTTGAAGCAGTACCTCCGGGGAGCTCGCCAGCAACAGGAGGTCGTCTAGGTACGGCAGCAGCCGTACATTCTGGTTCCGAAGATGTGCGGCCATGACCACCATAATCTTCGTGAACACCCTCGGTGCCGTGGAGAGACCAAAGGGTAGCGCCCGGAACTGATAGTGGTGTTGAAGGATAGCGAACCTCAGATACCGCTGGTGTGAAGATGCTATCGGAACATGGAGGTAGGCGTCCTGGATGTCCAGGGACACCATGTAATCCCCCGGTTCCATCGCCAGAATGATGGAACGTAACGTTTCCATCCTGAACTTGGGAACTCTGAGGAATTTGTTCAGAGACTTCAAGTTGAGGATAGGGCGATGAGAACCATTGGGTTTCTGCACCAGAAACAGAGACGAATAATACCCCGTCCCTCGTTGTGATAGAGGAACGGGAACAATGACCCCTGCTTTCAGCAAGGACTCTATAGCCTCCTGAACCTGTAACGCCTTGGTCTTGTTCTGAGAAGGACTTGTGCAGAAAAACTGGTGGGGTGGTCTGTGCCGAAAAGACAGGGCGTACCCCTGGGAGACCACTTCTCGAACCCAGGCTTCCGTGGTGGTATTGTGCCAGCACTGGGCAAATAGAAGAAGTCGGCCTCCCACTCTGAGGTCCCCCAGAGGGAGGCCCGTCCCATCAGGCCGCAGGTTTATCTTCCTGCTTGGAAGAAGGGCGCCGAGCACTCCAGGCTTGCTTCTTGGGTTTAGAGGCCGTCTTACTCGCAGACTGTCTCGGGAAGGACTGACCTTTCGCCTTACCCTGAACCCGAAAGGAACGAAAAGCCGAACTCCGAACCTTAGCAGGCAGTGCCGCCGAAGGGAGGAAGGCCGACTTGGATTTAGCCAGGGTGTCCACTATTTTGTCCAAGTCCGGACCAAATAGTAATTCCCCATTGAAAGGTAAGGCCTCCAGACCTTTCTTTGAATCAGAGTCCGCTCTCCAGGACCGCAACCATAAGGATCGGCGGGCAGACACCGCTGCAGCCGATACCCGCGAGGTCAGCAGACTAGCATCTAAAGAAGCTTCTCCAATGTAAGAAGCGGCGTCCCTCATTTGTCCCAACAACGCCCGCTGGACATCCGGAGCGTCGTCCGGGAAGGTATCTTCCAATGCATTGGCCCACCCCTCAATGGCCTTGGCCACCCAGGAAATGGCCATGGACGGTCGGGCCACCGCCCCGGAGAGGGAGTAAATAAACTTTAAGCAAGTCTCAACTTTCCTGTCCGTGGGATCCTTCAGTGAGGATATCGACGGTAATGGTAAGGTGGCGCCCCGAGTTAAACGGGTGACATGGGAATCCACCGCCGGTGGAGTTTCCCATTTTTTACAATGTGCCTCAGGGAAGGGGTAATTAGAAGCCAACCGCTTCTGAGGAAGGAATCTCTTACTGGGCGCCTGCCAAGCTACCGCCATATGATCCGTCAACTGATCCGACAGGGGAAACACCGCAGAAGCCACCTTAGTTTTTTTGAAACTAGGAAACTTCGACCTAGGAACCGGTGCCTCATCCTCTATAACAAGAGATATGGTAAGAACTTACCTTTGTTATCTCTGTTTCTACGAAGTCCATAGGGTCCACAGGGTGACCTTGGGGTATAGCTGGATCCTGGATCCTCGGGCACCACGGAGTTAAAGCTTTTAGCTGCTCCCAGGATGCACTTGGGTCCAACCTCCCCTATACCCCGCCCCCGAGCCACAGGCACCTCAGTTGGTAAGCAGCCCAGGCCGGAGGAGGAGACGAAACAGAGAGAAGGAAGACTGGAACACACAAGAACCATACTCACAGAAATGGGAGACGGAAAACCGGTGACCAGTCACAGAGCCCATATGAAGCCAGGTGCGTCAGGGCGGGTGCCCTGTGGACCCTATGGACTTCGTAGAAACAGAGATAACAAAGGTAAGTTCTTACCATATCTCTTGTTTTCTACTTCAGGGTCCATAGGGGTCCACAGGGTGACCTTGGGGATGTCCCAAAGCAGTCCAACTAAGGGCGGGGACGCTCCTGTGCTGATAGGAGAACCCGGCGCCCAAAGGATGCATCCTGAGAGGCAAAGGTGTCAAACGCATAGAACCTCAAAAAGGTCTGAATGGAAGACCAGGTGGCCGCCTTACAGAGCTGAACAGCAGAGGCGCCACGGCTAGCAGCCCAAGAAGGGCCCACGGACCGAGTGGAATGAGCCTTAACAGAGGCTGGAACAGCTAAACCCTCCTGCATATAAGCCTCAATAATAACAGAACGAAGCCAACGGGCTAGAGTCTGTTTGTTGGCAGGCCAACCCCTCTTGTGAAAACCAAAGAGGATAAACAAAGAATCCGACTTCCTCACAGAACTAGTCCGGTCCACATAAACCTGGAGTGCCCTTACAACGTCTAAGGAAGTCTCCCCAGCCGAAAGATCAGGTGACTGAAAGGCTGGTACAACAATTTCCTGATTAATGTGGAACCTGGAAACCACCTTAGGCAGGAAATCAGGACGAGTGCGAAGCACCGCTCTGTCCTGATGAAAAATCAGAAAAGGGGGACGACAAGAAAGCGCCCCCAAATCTGAAACCCTCCTGGCAGAAGCAATTGCCAAGAGGAAAACAGTTTTAAAAGTTAGCCACTTGAGCTCCACTGACTCCAAGGGCTCAAAAGGAGGACCCTGTAAGGCCCTAAGAACCACCGCCAAATCCCACGGGGCCACAGGTGGCACAAAGGGAGGCTGGATTCTCAAAACACCCTGGAAAAAGGTGTGTACGTCCGGCATAGCAGCGATCCTGCGCTGGAACCACACCGACAGACCAGACACGTGTACCTTCAGTGAAGAAAGACGTAATCCTAAGTCCAAACCGGACTGAAGGAAAGCCAGAATACGCGAAACTCGGAACACCTGGGGATCATAGTTTCTGGCCTCGCACCACTGAAAGTAAGTGTGCCACACTCTGTGATAGATCCTCGCGGAAGTAGGCTTGCGCGCCCTCAGCATGGTGGTAATAACGGAGCTAGAAAAGCCCCGAGACCTCAGGACGGCTGTCTCAAGAGCCACGCCGTCAAAGATAGTCGACCCAGATCCGGGTGAAGACAGGGCCCCTGAGACAACAGGTCCCGCCGTTGAGGTAGGAGGTACGGAGCGTCGATGGACAGGCTCCGCAGATCGGAGTACCACGGCCTTCTGGGCCACGCTGGGGCCACCAGGATCAGTGTGCCTCCGTCCTGTTTGAACTTGCGCAGGACCCGAGGCAGCAGAGATATCGGAGGGAACAAGTAAGCCAGTTGAAACAGCCATTTCACCGACAGCGCGTCTATCAGACTTGCGCCTGCATCCCTTGTCCTTGACCCGTACACAGGCAGCTTGTGATTGTAACGGGACGCCATCAGGTCCAGCTCTGGCAGCCCCCACTTGTCCACGAGTAGTTGGAATACCTCTGGATGAAGCGACCATTCCCCGGGATGCACATCGTAACGGCTGAGGAAGTCTGCCTCCCAATTGAGGACTCCTGGGATGAAAACTGCCGAGAGAGCTGGAAGATAGCGCTCCGCCCAAGCCAGGACGCGGGACACCTCCGACATCGCAGCTCGACTGCGAGTCCCTCCCTGGTGATTGATGTACGCCACTGTGGTGGCGTTGTCTGACTGCACCTGAACGGCCCTTCCGTGAAGAGCGGTGCCGGACGACTGCAGGGCTCTGTATACTGCCCGCAGTTCCAGGATGTTGATGGGAAGAATCGCTTCCTCCGCCGACCAACGACCCTGAAGTGACAAGGAGCCTGTCACCGCCCCCCAACCCCGGAGACTGGCATCTGTCGTGAGCAGAACCCATTCCGGGATCCAAAAGGGGCGCCCCTCCAGGAGATGCGCTGTCTGCAGCCACCAGGCTAGGGACAGACGCACCTCCGAGGACAACACCAGCATCTGAGAGCGGATCCTGTGTGGCAATCCGTTCCATTCTGAAAGAATCAGCCCCTGCAGGGGCCTGGAATGGAACTGGGCAAACTCCACCATGTCGAATGCCGACACCATGGACCCCAAAACTCTCATCGCTGAGTGCACCGACACTCTGCCACTGCTCAGACAACTGTGAATCCGCAGCTGTAAGGAGGAGACCTTCTCTGGAGTCAGAAAAATCCGTTGCTGACGAGAGTCCAGCAGGGCCCCCAAATGAACCATCCGTTGTGATGGGATGAGGGAGGATTTCTTCCAGTTGATCAACCAGCCGTGCGCCTGTAGACAAGCGACCGTCAGGTGGAGATGCTGGATCAGTACCTCCGGGGAGCTTGCCAGCAAGAGGAGGTCGTCTAGATACGGTAGCAACCGTATCCCCTGGCTCCGAAGGTGAGCCGCCATGACCGCCATCACCTTGGTAAATACCCTTGGTGCCGTGGAGAGACCAAAGGGTAGAGCCCTGAATTGGTAGTGGTTGTGGAGAATAGCAAACCGCAGAAACCTTTGGTGCGATGTTGCTATAGGCACATGGAGGTAGGCGTCCTGGATATCCAGGGAGACCATATAATCCCCCGGTTCCATCGCCAGTATGATGGAACGCAAAGTTTCCATCCTGAATTTGGGAACCCTGAGAAACCTGTTCAGGGACTTCAAATTGAGGATGGGGCGATGAGAGCCATTGGGTTTCTGCACCAGAAACAGCGTAGAGTAATACCCCATCCCACGTTGAGACTGTGGTACGGGTATAATGACCCCCGCCGTCAGCAAGGCCTCTATGGCTTCCTGAACCTGCAAGGCCTTGGTTTTGTCCTGAGAAGGACTTGTGCAAAAAAACTGGCAAGGCGGCCTGTGCCGAAAAGACAGGGCGTACCCCTGGGAGACCACTTCTCGCACCCAGGCATCCGTGGTGGTATTGTGCCAGCACTGGGCGAATTGAAGAAGTCGGCCTCCCACTCTGGGGTCCCCCAGAGGGAGGCCCGTCCCATCACGCAGAAGGCTTATCTTCTGGCTTGGAAGAAGGGCGCCTAGCACTCCAGGCTTGCTTCTTTGGCTTTGTGGCGGTCTTGGGTGCGGACTGCCTCGGGAAGGACTGACCCTTTGCCTTGCCCTGAACCCGAAAGGAACGAAACGCAGAGCTCCGGACCTTAGCAGGTGTAGTAGCTGAAGGGAGGAAGGCTGACTTGGATTTTGCCAGGGTATCTACTATTTTGTCCAGGTCCGGACCAAATAGTAATTCCCCATTAAAAGGTAAGGCCTCCAAGCCTTTCTTTGAATCCGCGTCTGCTCTCCAAGACCGCAACCACAAGGATCTACGAGCAGACACTGCTGCCGCCGAAACCCTAGAGTTCAACAGGCTAGCATCCAAAGATGCTTCTCCAATGTAGGAGGCGGCATCTCTCATCTGTCCTAACAACGCCCCCTGGACGTCCGGAGATTCATCCGTAAACGTGTCCTCCAAGGCGTTGGCCCACCCCTCAATGGCCTTGGCCACCCAGGAGATGGCCATGGACGGCCGGGCTACAGCCCCTGAGAGAGAATAAATAGACTTTAGACAAGTCTCCACCTTCCTGTCCGTAGGATCCTTCAGCGAGGATATAGACGGCAATGGCAAAGTAGCACTCCTGATGAGGCGTGTTACATGGGAATCGACTGCAGGCGGAGTTTCCCATTTCTTACAATGCGCTTCCGGGAATGGATAATTGGACGCCAAGCGTTTCTGTGGCAGGAAACGCTTACTGGGCGTCTGCCAGGCCACCGCCATGTGATCAGTCAACTGATCAGACAAGGGGAACGCTGTAGAAGTAACCTTAGCTTTTTTAAAACTAGGATACCTTGACTTGGGAGCGGGTGCCTCATCCTCAATCAGAAGAATAGCCCGCACCGCCTTAACCAGAGCCCGCACATTGATGGAAGACTTAGTGTCTACCTCCTGGACTGAGGCATCTGAGGCTGAGTCATCCTGTACCTCACCATCATCCGAGAACCCCTCAGAATCCGAAAGATGCGCATCCTGTGCCATGACTGAGCGTTTAGACGCCCTGGAGGGCACGTCACTGCGCAACATCGACTGAAAAGCCGAAGATGCTGCCGCCAAATCTTGGACAGTGTGGGAAAGCGCATCCACCCAGGGTGGAGGAGCTGTCACAGGAGCCTGAAACGGCACCACAGCCGGCTGTGCCACAGGGGTGGACTGAATATACATTGGCAACCCCGCATAGGGACCAACAGGCTGAGACCCCGGGGGAGTCTGCAATAATTGTGGGACACCCGGGGAATGGGGGATGGCAGGCTGGGGCAACGCCCTAGTAGGGGCGGCAGTCGGGACCGACAGACGGTCCGCGATGGACACCAGCACCTGGGAAAACATCGCCCATGGTGGCTCCTGCGAAATGGGAGGTTTAGACGTACCAGGGACCGCCTGGCACCGTCCGCACAGGCCGTCCTGTGACAAATCCTCCCTATCCACTCCTGCAGAACAGCGCCTGCAGGAGAACAATGCTGGAGCCCCGGAGTGCTCAATCTCCTCCTCAGACATGACTTAGGAAGAAAACGTGCGCACTCACCAGTGTGCTGAACAACAGCCCACAATATGGTACTGTGTAGCACACAACTGTATGTGACGGACCTCACAAATACGTGATCTATATAGGTGAGGTCAGTAGAAACACCCTTCCCCCGCACACCTGTAGGGCTTGTAGGAGAAGGAAAGGGATAGGTACAGGCTGACAGTAAGTAGAAAAAAGACACAGACAGGCAGCACTAGCAAAAGTCACATACCATGCAGGAAGATATACTCACTGCACCTTTCCACTACAATCAACCTCCCAGATTCAGTGTCTGGGAGGGCTATAGTGCTGTGTACACTGTCCTTCTGCAGGGGAGAGGTACACAGGGGGACCGGTCCGCGTGCTCCCTGAGAGTATCCACGCTGCCACAGAGAAAATGGCCGCTGGAGACCTCAGAGGAGGAGTGGCCGAGTATCTGCAGCTCAGCGACGCCAGACTCCGAGCTGAAAGGCGCGCTGAGCTGAGGGGAGGAGCCGCTAGACAGGGAAGGCTTCCTCCCCTGGCTAGCATATTAACCCCCGGGTTGCCGGCATCCCGCTTGCCGCGATATTAACCCTGGTGGTCTAGTGGTCTGGCGGGGTATGCCTCCGCTGGAGGGGGGGCCCGCCGCCACCGCTAGCGCCCCCGGTCTGTCCCCTAGACCGGGGGCATGGGACTGCATTTACAAGGAACCCGCGCACCGCCGCTAATCAGCGGTGCGCGGCTTACCTGATCTCCCCGGCGTCTTCCGGCAGCAGTCCCGGGGGAAGCCAGAGTCCGGCTAGTACAGACTCTGGCTTCCCCCGCCGCGATCCCCAGTTCAGTGCTGGCGTCGCGGCGCCAGCAGGGAGAAGGAGCGGCAGCGTGGGCGTCTGTACAGACAGCCCAGCGCTGCTGCTCTAGAGAAAAAACTAATAGTAAAAAATAAATAAATTTAACTAAGTTCAATAAAAAATTAAAAGCTTTAGGGGGCTGCTCCTGCAGCCCACCCCGCAGGGTGACCCGACTCCGGCCGGGCACCATCTAAAACTGAGGTGCCTGTGGCTCGGGGGCGGGGTATAGGGGAGGTTGGACCCAAGTGCATCCTGGGAGCAGCTAAAAGCTTTAACTCCGTGGTGCCCGAGGATCCAGGATCCAGCTATACCCCAAGGTCACCCTGTGGACCCCTATGGACCCTGAAGTAGAAAAGAAGAATAGCTCGCACCGCCCTAACTAGTGCTCGCACATTAATGGACGACTTGGTATCCATTTCCTGGACCGAGGCGTCCGAGTCAGTGTCATCAGGGACCTCCCCATCATCTGAGGAACCCTCTGAGTCCGATACCTGAGCAGCCCGTGTCATGAGTGGGCGTTTAGAAATCCTAGAAGGCATGTCAGTCTGCAACATTGACTGAAAAGCCGAGGAAGCGGCCGCCAAATTTTGCACGGAGTTGGAGAGCACATCCACCCATGGTGGAGGCGTCGCCATAGGGGCCTGAAAAGGTACCACAGGCTGCTGCGGCACAGGGGAAGCCTGTATATACATAGGCAACCCCGCATAGGGACCAACTGATTGAGACCCAGGAGGACTCCGCAATAACTGCGGGACACCCGGGGAATGGGGGATGGTCGGCTGGGGCACCGCCCTAGTAGGGAGAGCAGTCGGGACCGACAGACGGTCCGCAATAGACACCAGCACTTGAGAAAACATCGCCCACGGTGGTTCCTGCGCCAGAGAAGGTCTGGATGGGCCAGGAGCCACCTGGCATCGACTACACAGGCCATCCTGTGACAAATCCTCCCTAGCTACTCCTGCAGAACAGCGTCCGCAGGAGGCCAACACCGGAGCCACTGAGCGCTCAACCTCCTCGTCTGACATGACAGAATATATTATATATCTGGCACCAGGGTAGAAGTAAAACGCACTCACCGGTGTGCTGAACAACAGCCCACAATATGGCACTGAGTAGCACACAACTGTATGTGACGGACCTCACAAATACGTGATCTATATAAGTGAGGTCAGTAGAAACGCCCCTCCCCCACACACCTGTAGGGCTTGTAGGAGAAGTAAAGGGATAGGTATAAGCTGACAGTAAGCGGAAAATAAGCACAGACAGGCAGCACTAGCAAAAAGTCACATACCATGCAGGAAGATATACTCACTGCACCTTTCCACTACAATCAACCTGCCCAGATTCAGTGTCTGGGAGGGCTATAGTTGCTGTGTACGCTGTCCTTAATCAGGGGAGAGGTACACAGGGGGACCGGTCCGCGTGCTCCCTGAGATCTGCGCTGCCACTGGGAAAATGGCCGCTGGAGACCTCAGAGGAGGAGTGGCCGAGGAATCTGCAGCTCAGCGACGCCAGACTGCGTGCTGAAAGGCGCGCTGAGCTGAGGGGAGGAGCCGCTGACAGGGAAGGCTTCCTCCCCTGGCTGGCCATAACCCCAGGGATGCTGGCTTCCCGCTTGCCGGTTATCCCTGGTGGTCTAGTGGTCCCACGGGTTATGGGGGGGGCCCGCCGCCACTGTCAGCAGCCTCCGGTCTGTCCCCAGGACCGGAGGCTAAAGGACTGCATTTAAGGCATTCCGCGCGCCGCCGCTAGCCAGCGACGCGCGGCTTACCTGAATCCCCGGCGACTCCGGCAGCAGTCCTGGGAGGTAGACAGAGTCCGGCTAGTACGGACTCTGTCCTCCCGCCGCGATCCCCAGATCAGTACTGGCGTCGCGGCGCCAGTCGGGGATCAGAGCGGCAGCGTGGGCGTCTGTACAGACAGCCCTTCGCTGCCGTCTGTAGTAAAAATAGATTAAAAATAAATAAAATTTAACTTAAAATAAAAAGCTTCTGGGGGCTGCTCCTGCAGCCCCCCTGCGCGGTGACCGACTCCGGCCGGGCACCAGCTTACACTGAGGTGCCTGTGGCTCGGGGGCGGGGTATAGAGGAGGACCCAAGTGCATCCTGGGAGCTAAAAGCTTAACTGTGTGGTGCCCATGGATCCTGTTCCAGCTATAACCCCCAAGGTCAACCCTGTGGACCCCCTATGGACCCTGAAGTAGAAATAAAGGATAATAATAATTCTCTCGGCTCTCTCTCGGCTCTCTCTCACTCTCTCTCGGCTCTCTCTCTCTCTCTCTCTCTCTCGGCTCTCTCTCTCCAGGCTCTCTCTCATCTATCTACAGGCTCTCTCTCTCTCTGGGGGGTTTCTACATCTATCGACAGTCTCTCTCTCTCTGGGGGGTTTCTACATCTATCTACAGTCTCTCTATCTCTCTCTCTCTCTCTGGGGGGTTTCTATATCTATCTACAGTCTCTCTCTCTCTGGGGGGTTTCTACATCTATCTATCTACAGTGTCTCACTCTCTGGGGGGGGTTCTACATCTAACTATATTGTCACTCTCTGGGGGGTTTCTACAACTATCTATCTACAGTCTCTCACTCTCTGGGTGGTTTCTACATCTATCTATCTACGGTGTCTCACTCTATGGGGGGGTTCTACATCTATCTATCTACAGTCTCTCACTCTCTGCGGGGGTTCTACATCTATCTATCTACAGTCTCTCACTCTCTGGGAGGTTTCTACAACTATCTATCTACAATCTCTCACTCTCTGGGAGGTTTATACATCTATCTACAGTGTCTCACTCTCTGGGGGGTTCTACATCTATCTATATTGTCACTCTATGGGGGGATTTCTACATCTATCTTTATATCTATCTGTCCACAGTGTCTCACTCTCTGGGGGGTCTCTACATCAATCTATCGGGGTTTCTACATCTATCTATCTACAGAGTCTCACTCTCTGGGGGTTTCTACATCTATCTATCTACAGTGTCTCACTGTCTGGGGGTTTCTACATCTATCTATGTACAGTGTCTAGCATGTAGTGTGCAAGTACATATGGTAGTGTGTATGTATAGCATGTAGTGTACATGTATAGATGGTAGTGTGTATGTATAGCATGTAGTGTACATGTATAGATGGTAGTGTGTATTTATAGCATGTAGTGTGCATGTACATATGGTAGTGTGTATGTATAGCATGTAGTGTACATGTTTAGATGGTTGTATGTATGTATATCATGCAGTGTACATGTATAGATGGTAGTGTGTATGTATAGCATGCAGTGTACATGTATAGCTGGTAGTGTGTATGTATAGCATGTAGTCTACATGTATAGATGGTAGTGTGTATGTATAGCATGTAGTGTACATGTATAGATGGTAGTGTGTATGTATAGCATGTAGTCTACATGTATAGATGGTGGTGTGTATGTATAGCATGTAGTGTGTATGTATAGATGGTAGTATGTATGTATAGCATATAGTGTACATGTATAGATGGTTGTATGTATGTATATCATGCAGTGTACATGTATAGATGGTAGTGTGTATGTATAGCATGTAGTGTACATGTCTAGATGGTAGTGTGTATGTATAGCATGTAGTGTGCATGTACATATGGTAGTGTGTATGTATAGCATGTAGTGTACATGTATAGATGGTTGTATGTATGTAAATCATGCAGTGTACATGTATAGATGGTAGTGTGTATGTATAGCATGTAGTGTACATGTATAGATGGTTGTATGTATGTAAATCATGCAGTGTACATGTATAGATGGTAGTGTGTATGTATAGCATGTAGTGTACATGTATAGATGGTTGTATGTATAGCATGCAGTGTACATGTATAGATGGTAGTGTGTATGTATAGCATGTAGTGTACATGTATAGATGGTTGTGTGTATGTAAATCATGCAGTGTACATGTATAGATGGTTGTATGTATAGCATGCAGTGTACATGTATAGATGGTAGTGTGTATGTATAGCATGTAGTGTGTATGTATAGATGGTAGTATGTATGTATAGCATATAGTGTACATGTATAGATGTTAGTATGTATGTATAGCATGTAGTGTACATGTATAGATGGCAGTGTGTATGTACAGCATATAGTGTACATGTATAGATGGTTGTATGTATGTATATCATGCAGTGTACATGTATAGATGGTAGTGTGTATGTATAGCATGTAGTGTACATGTATAGATGGTAGTGTGTATGTATAGCATGTAGTGTGCATGTACATATGGTAGTGTGTATGTATAGCATGTAGTGTACATGTATAGATGGTTGTATGTATGTAAATCATGCAGTGTACATGTATAGATGGTAGTGTGTATGTATAGCATGTAGTGTACATGTATAGATGGTTGTATGTATAGCATGCAGTGTACATGTATAGATGGTAGTGTGTATGTATAGCATGTAGTGTACATGTATAGATGGTTGTGTGTATGTAAATCATGCAGTGTACATGTATAGATGGTTGTATGTATAGCATGCAGTGTACATGTATAGATGGTAGTATGTATGTATAGCATGTAGTGTACATGTATAGATGGTAGTGTGTATGTATAGCATGCAGTGTACATGTATAGATGGTAGTGTGTATGTATAGCATATAGTGTACATGTATAGATGGCAGTGTGTATGTATAGCATATAGTGTACATGTATAGATGGTAGTATGTATGTATAGCATATAGTGTACATGTATAGATGTTAGTATGTATGTATAGCATATAGTGTACATGTATAGATGGTAGTATGTATGTATAGCATGTAGTGTACATGTATAGATGTTAGTATGTATGTATAGCATGCAGTGTACATGTATAGATGGTAGTATGTATGTATAGCATATAGTGTACATGTATAGATGGTAGTATGTATGTATAGCATGTAGTGTACATGTATAGATGGTAGTGTGTATGTATAGCATGTAGTGTACATGTATAGATGGTAGTATGTATGTATAGCATGTAGTGTACATGTATAGATGGTTGTATGTATAGCATGCAGTGTACATGTATAGATGGTAGTGTGTATGTATAGCATGTAGTGTACATGTATAGATGGTAGTATGTATGTATATCATGCAGTGTACATGTATAGATGGCAGTGTGTATGTATAGCATGCAGTGTACATGTATAGATGGTAGTGTGTATGTATAGCATGCAGTGTACATGTATAGATGGTAGTATGTATGTATAGCATGTAGTGTACATGTGTAGATGGTAGTGTGTATGTATAGCATGCAGTGTACATGTATAGATGGTAGTATGTATGTATAGCATGTAGTGTACATGTATAGATGGTTGTATGTATAGCATGCAGTGTACATGTATAGATGGTAGTGTGTATGTATAGCATGTAGTGTACATGTATAGATGGTAGTATGTATGTATATCATGCAGTGTACATGTATAGATGGCAGTGTGTATGTATAGCATGCAGTGTACATGTATAGATGGTAGTATGTATGTATAGAATATAGTGTACATGTATAGATGGTAGTGTGTATGTATAGCATGCAGTGTACATGTATAGATGGTAGTATGTATGTATAGCATGTAGTGTACATGTATAGATGGTTGTATGTATAGCATGCAGTGTACATGTATAGATGGTAGTGTGTATGTATAGCATGCAGTGTACATGTATAGATGGCAGTGTGTATGTATAGCATATAGTGTACATGTATAGATGGTAGTGTGTATGTATAGCATATAGTGTACATGTATAGATGTTAGTATGTATGTATAGCATGTAGTGTACATGTATAGATGGTAGTGTGTATGTATAGCATGCAGTGTACATGTATAGATGGTAGTGTGTATGTATAGCATGCAGTGTACATGTATAGATGGTAGTGTGTATGTATAGCATATAGTGTACATGTATAGATGGTAGTATGTATGTATAGCATATAGTGTACATGTATAGATGTTAGTATGTATGTATAGCATGTAGTGTACATGTATAGATGGCAGTGTGTATGTATAGCATATAGTGTACATGTATAGATGGTAGTGTGTATGTATAGCATGTAGTGTGTATCCATAGTCAGTTAGATTTCCATTATGAATAATAAATATTCAGTAACCTCCCCGGTGGGTTTAGCCCTGTAAAGCTCCAGCAATAACCTCAGACAGCCATTAGCACAGAGAGAGGGAATTACGTATATCAGCTGCTCGTAGATCAGGCTATTACATGTGTGTCAGTAATCTCCTGCTCGCTGTCATTGCCGCCTGTCTATGAAGTAAAGTGGACACAAATACACAGTCTGTGCCATTAATTTACATTTCTGGACAATTAGAGTTATCTGGGCTGAAGAAAATCATGAAAACATTCTGTGTAAAATTACAAAGAGCTCAACAGCGTTCTGATACCTGTCTATGTCAGGGGCACTCCAGCTACTGGGGAACTACACATCCCAGCATGCCCTGGCACAGTTTTACTATTAGGTCATGTTCATCCACATCAGCTGGAGGGCCCCATGCAGAATAGCCCTTATTTGAGGTTTGTGTATTAAGGTGAAAGAGATAACTGAAGCTTTGCCACTGGGTGGCGCTGTGCACCCACGAGAGAACAGAAGCGGTATAATAACTGTATTATTATAACACGTGCAGGCCTCACCTTGTACCTAGGAGCCAGCTTCAGGAGCTCTCGCAGAGGAACATCCGACCCCACAACACCTAAGAGGATCCCTTCTGATCTCTGCAGACACAAAAGGGAGATGTTCAGATATACAAAACAATGAACAAGTCCTAGGCTCACCAAAAATGACCCTTTTCAGTCACTATGTACATTTATTACAATACGGATAACTGCGCTATACTCGCGCAAAACACGGTTTCTAACAGCAGCCCGAGACCTCTCCATAATACCCATCTGGTGGAACCACATAATAGTTCCTGACAATGGGTCTGATTCAGTGATGCACGCAATTCCCTGGCGCTACAGCAATCCCGTAAGCAGCGGATTTGCGAATATATGCTAATGACCCAGCCGTGTCTTGTGCACAGCAACGCCCACCTCCGGCGTCTCACATCGTATGTACAAAAGAGGAAACATCAGTCATGTATCGGTCGCACATTGAACCTCTGAGCAAGTCTGTGCTCTCTCCCAATGCGCCCTCCTCAGGCCCAATGCGCCCACCTCAGGCCCATTGCGCCCACCTCAGGCCCAATGCGCCCACCTCAGGCCCAGTACGCCCACCTCAGGCCCAGTGCGTCCACCTCAGGCCCATTGCGCCCACCTCAGGCCCAATGTGCCCACCTCAGGCCCAGTACGCCCACCTCAGGCCCAATGCGCCCACCTCAGGCTCAATGCGCCCACCTCAGGCTCAATGGGCCCACCTCAGGCCCAATGCGCCCACCTCAGGCCCAATGCTCCTCAGATGGAAGAATGAAGATTTGAACATGGCTGCTACAATTAAGGACAACACCAGGGAATAAATTTACTAAGCAGCGGTTTTGGTTTCCCGGCAGCTTTGTGGCGGTATTCTGGCAGTTTCGCCATACACAAGTGTCCTGCGGCACCCAGTTTGGGTTACAGACTGATGGGGTGCCACGAGTTGGTGGTCCAGGACCAATTCTAAATAATGTGACAGGCAAAACCAGTGCTGGCGGGTGCCAGTCATACAATATGTAGACAAGAGCAGCCCTGTCCTCCAACACACAACTGAGGATAAGGATGACAGATAATCACAATTTACTTCATATATTAATATTTTCTGAATGTCTCAATAAGAAAGTTTGGGCCTCGGGGAGCCACGAAAAATATGCTGGTACTCTAGGGCGCCGCGATTCAGTAAAGTCTGTGAACCGCTGCTGTAACCTAACAACGTCTGTGTTATCAGCCAACTGGGTGCTCGTGTAGGAAAGGAGCTCGGTCATGTAGGAAAGATTTGGATGTTATTTTACTGTAAGATTAATAATCCTTTATAATGTCAGTTTTACTCCGTACACATTTTGTAGTCATTTTTTAGACCCATTTCATGTGTAATTCTATAAAACCGAATGAGCGAGCAGTTTCCCGGCTGCGAGCTCTTGTACTTTTTGTTTCTTCTATACTTGTCTTTTTGTGTTTTTGATCTTTTTTTATGGCAATGTCTGGTGGCTCAATAAAGAGAAATAAAAAAAAAGAGTTAATTTTTAAGCCACTTAAGCCGCGGCCACGTCTGTTATACGTCACCGGTGAAAAGAGACAGAACGTGGAGTTTATATAACAGTATTTTAAACACCTTACTGTCATTATAAGAGTATTCTACAGTATAGAAAGTGTTACTGGGTTTTGTATTTGCTAATATAGGACACAGAAGGCAGAACATCCATTATTATCACTTATCCTGCCCAGAACATCTGTGCCAATGCCCCAGGGACACGTGCTGTAATATACCGCTCCCCCCGTCACGCGCTCTCCTTCCCGCTGTCTCCGCCATCACTTACCGTCTCATTCTTCTTACTGAACACCGGCATGGCCACTGTGGTCATGAGCAGCAGACTCTGGGCCTGGGAAGCGAAGAGCTGGGGGCAGACAGAGGAACAATTCATTATACAGTAACATGATCTATTTCGTAGTGGGCGCCAGGGCCTGTCCTGTTCCTGCACAGTAACCCAACGTCGGGGTCACAGGGCCATCGATCCGCACCCTGAGACGTCTCCTAATGGCCGAGTAATCCCAACATTTAACGTTCCGGCTCTGACAGACAAGAGTGTATCATAGAGAAATGTACTTGGTGTAATAATCTTGGGAGCCTGGTAAGTATGACCCCCTCCCCTCCCCAAAACCATTACTGCCTGTACAGGAGAGGAGAGATTGATTGTTCCATCATTCCTGCAATAAACGCACTCAGCAGAGCCCAACGTCTCTATAGCTGCCTCTCGTGGGACTTACATACAACAGAAGCGGATTCCCCCCCCCCCCCCCCCGCCATAGGCTCCATAGGCTCCCTGTGACGTGTGGCCTCAGCGTTCCCTTCCCATAACAATCTGTACATGTGTCCTGTAACTGGCGCTTATCTGTGCCTGTCCCTGTCCCTGGGCGACAGATTACCGAGATCACCCGGATCTGTAAATCCAGTGTACCTGCTCCAAACTCAGCCACATGCAAACTCCACACTAAGGGGCTGATTCTCAGTCACACACAAAGTGGCTGACATTGCCGGCAGCAGCGGAAGCCAGATTTAGTACCTTACGCTAATTTGTGTTCCCGTCAACTAATGCGCTAATGCGCAGGATCGTGTGTGTGCAAGGGGAAAGCCGAACCGCCTAATTATTTGACGCTAACCGCAACCTTCGTTAGTAGCGTCCCTCCCCTGTACGCAGGACTCAGAATCGCACGGCGCTTTAGATGCAGGCCCACGGTGCTACCACAAGACAGGGTGCAATCGCATTGTCACCGCCCAGTTCACTCCCAGAGGCGCCCTATTTCACAGAAAGACAGATCCGGCAAAGTTGCGCCTGACTCAGTATAGGACCGACATACGCAAAACTGCGCAAATTCACATCTGGGTATGCAGAGTACGCAAATCCTCGCTGTTTGCGTCCGTTCGTCACAGAATCAGCCCCTAATGCGGTAACTGGGAACATCCAGGAACATGTGGCGTCTACATCGCTGACTCTGTGCAGCCATTTCCTCCTGTGCACTTAGCTCCTGATTCCGAGATGTGCGCAATGCCGATATTTACGCAAACGATTGTCAGCGCATGCGCGAATGCCACACTGCTCACGCACAGCGATTGTATTGCGATCACACCCCGCACAGAGGATTCACTCATAAAGCGAGTGACAGGCTGTCAGCGTTTGGGGGATGTAACGGGGGAAGGGGGCTGGCTAGGCAAACGCAGCCGCGTTCACACCATTTAAGCTGCTTTCCATGGGCGTGCATAAATTAGCCATTGCGATGGATATGAGAAGGCAGCAGTGGGCGTCCCTGTGTTTGGCTAAGATTTAGAAGGCATTACCATTTACTGCGATCCGTGAGAGTATGCAGCTGCGATTACATTAGCGTAAATCTCGGAATCAGGCCCTCGGATCGCTTGTGTGACAGTTACTGAAGAAGATCCCAAGTGTCAGCCTGCGATGGAGGACAACACAACGCCTCCGAGGGCGAGCTAAGCATCTTTAGTTTCTCCATGGTATGAGTACATTTACACGTTTGTTACTGTATTATACGTTACTATTCATATTCCGCTATCTTCTTATATGAGACGTATTTCCAGATGTTTTACATTGCGTGCGCACAGCGCATCCAAGATAAATATGGCAGGTGCCGACTACACCCGATAAGGTCACTATCCAATGGTCATCTGCTCTTGTCCCTTCCACAGACTTCTAGAGCTCACACCTATTACACAGCAATGTACAGGGAATATCTCAGTCACATCAGTCCCTGCACCACTGGAGCTTGCAATCTATGGGCTGATTCAGCACGGATGGCAATTTCAATGACGCACGCAGATCGAGCGATTGTTTGCCATCGTGCATGTGTATAAGCCGCAATGCTCGTGCGTGGCGACCGCACTACGATTACGGACGCACAAAGGGCGAATCATGGCGTTTAGGCGGGATTGCGGCCTAGCCAGAGGGAAGTGTAGACAGAGTAGTCTGATTGCGCCAAGGACAGGGCTGGTGTAATTGTGCGAGATGATGGCTGATCTTACAGGTGGATCGATGGGGGCAATGTGAGCACGACTCTGGGCACACGGTGAGGGTCGCATTTATATCCAAGGATGCGATGCGGCCTCAAATACAGATGGACTGTGTGTGACTGAACCAGCCCCATAGTGTTCTGTGGGCCTGATTCAGACCCGCTCGCAAGCGGGTCGATGTTAGGCCAGTGCGCATGCGCACGACGGACCCGGCTCCGTCGTGCGCATGCGCGAAACCCGGATAGTGACGGGCAAGCCGTTGCTATGGGTCTCGCTACAAAGGGGGTGTGCTGTCGATGGTGAGTGACAGCACGCCCCCTTTGGTGGGCGTGCCGGGGGCGTGGCTGGCCAGATGGAGGCGTTCCCATGGGAACGCCTACCGACTGGGGCCGGCCCCACTGACATCACAAGTGATGTCAGTGGGAGTGCTTTTGGCTCTGATAGAGCCAAAAGCACTCCAGGGCTTGCGGCAGCGAGACCCTACCGCAAGGTCACCCACAGCTATGCGAGCGGCCAGGAGGCCGCTCTAAAATCAGGAAGGACGGCCCTGATTCAGAGCGAGCGCTCTGTCAGAGCGTCCGGCTCGGAATCAGGGCCTGTGTACATAACTGGGGAGGGGCAGAGGCCCTGATTCAGAGCCGCTCGCTCTGAATCAGGGCCGGGCTATTTATTTTTTAGAACGGCCTCCTGGCCGCTCACATAGCTGTGGGTGACCACCCACAGCTATAGCGAGCGGCCAGGAAGATGGTCGTGATGGTGAAGACCATCGCGACCATCGGGCTTGCGACGAGACCCTTGTGGTAGGGTCTCGTTGCCGCAAGCCCCAGAGAGATTTCGGCTCGTGATGTCAGTGGGGCCACCCCCAAACGGAGGCGTTCACATGGGAACGCCTCCATTTGGGTAGCCACTCCCCCGGCCCGCCCACCAAAGGGGGCGTGCTGTCACTCAACATCGACAGCACGCCCCCTTTGTTGTGAGACCCGGAGCGACAGAGTGCCCGTCGTTATCCGGGTCTCGCGCATGCGCACGACAGAGCTGGCTCCGTTGTGCGCATGCGCACTGGCCCACCATCGACCCGGTTGCGAGCGCACAGCACTCGCGACCGGGTCTGAATCAGGCCCAGAGTGTTTTTGTGTATGTACCTGGTGAGGGGGGCAGATTGTTCTGTATTTGTATCTGGGGAGGGGGATGAAAAGTTCTGTGTAGGTACCTGGGGAGGGGGATGGAGTGTACTGTGTATGTATCTGGGGAGGGGGATGGAGTGTACTGTGTATGTATCTGGGGAGAGGGATGGAGTGTACTGTGTATGTATCTGGGGAGGGGGATGGAGTGTACTGTGTATGAATCTGGGGAGGGGGATGGAGTGTACTGTGTATGTATCTGGCGAGGGGGACAGAATGTTCTGTATGTGGGGAGGGGGATGGAGCATTCTCTATCTGGGGGGGACAAGGAATTCTTTATCCGGGGAGGGGGACAGAGTGTTCTGTATCTGGAAAGCGGGACAGAGTGTTCTGTATGTATCTGGGGAGGGGGACGGAGCGTTCTGTATCTGGGGAGGGGGACGGAGCGTTCTGTATGTGGGGAGGGGGATGGAGCATTCTCTATCTGGGGGGGACAAGGAATTCTTTATCTGGGGAGGGGGACAGAGTGTTCTGTATCTGGAAAGTGGGACGGAGTGTTCTGTATGTACCTGGTGAGGGGGGCAGATTGTTCTGTATTTGTATCTGGGGAGGGGGATGAAAAGTTCTGTGTAGGTACCTGGGGAGGGGGATGGAGTGTACTGTGTATGTATCTGGGGAGGGGGATGGAGTGTACTGTGTATGTATCTGGGGAGGGGGATGGAGTGTACTGTGTATGAATCTGGGGAGGGGGATGGAGTGTACTGTGTATGTATCTGGGGAGGGGGACAGAATGTTCTGTATGTGGGGAGGGGGATGGAGCATTCTCTATCTGGGGGGGACAAGGAATTCTTTATCTGGGGAGGGGGACGGAGTGTTCTGTATGTATCTGGGGAGGGGGACGGAGTGTTCTGTATGTATCTGGGGAGGGGGAAGGAGCGTTCTGTATCTGGAAAGCGGGACGGAGTGTTCTGTATGTATCTGGGAAGGGGGATGGAGCGTTCTGTATGTATCTGGGGAGGGGGACGGAGCGTTCTGTATGTATATGGGGAGGGGGACGGAGCGTTCTGTATCTGGGGAGGGGGACGGAGCGTTCTGTATGTGGGGAGGGGGACAGAATGTTCTGTAGGTGGGGAGGGGGATGGAGCATTCTCTATCTGGGGGGACAAGGAATTCTTTATCTGGGGAGGGGGACAGAGTGTTCTGTATCTGGAAAGCGGGACAGAGTGTTCTGTATGTATCTGGGGAGGGGGACGGAGCGTTCTGTATCTGGGGAGGGGGACGGAGCGTTCTGTATGTGGGGAGGGGGATGGAGCATTCTCTATCTGGGGGGGACAAGGAATTCTTTATCTGGGGAGAGGGACAGAGTGTTCTGTATCTGGAAAGTGGGACGGAGTGTTCTGTATGTACCTGGGGAGGGGGCAGATTGTTCTGTATTTGTATCTGGGGAGGGGGATGAAACGTTCTGTGTAGGTACCTGGGGAGGGGGATGGAGTGTACTGTGTATGTATCTGGGGAGGGGGATGGAGTGTACTGTGTATGTATCTGGGGAGGGGGATGGAGTGTACTGTGTATGTATCTGGGGAGGGGGATGGAGTGCACTGTGTATGAATCTGGGGAGGGGGATGGAGTGTACTGTGTATGTATCTGGCGAGGGGGACAGAATGTTCTGTATGTGGGGAGGGGGATGGAGCATTCTCTATCTGGGGGGGACAAGGAATTCTTTATCTGGGGAGGGGAACGGAGTGTTCTGTATGTATCTGGGGAGGGGGACGGAGTGTTCTGTATGTATCTGGGGAGGGGGAAGGAGCGTTCTGTATCTGGAAAGCGGGACGGAGTGTTCTGTATGTATCTGGGGAGGGGGACGGAGCGTTCTGTATCTGGAAAGCGGGACGGAGTGTTCTGTATGTATCTGGGGAGGGGGACGGAGCGTTCTGTATGTGGGGAGGGGGACGGAGCGTTCTGTATGTGGGGAGGGGGACAGAATGTTCTGTAGGTGGGGAGGGGGATGGAGCATTCTCTATCTCGGGGGGACAAGGAATTCTTTATCTGTGGAGGGGGACAGAGTGTTCTGTATCTGGAAAGCGGGACAGAGTGTTCTGTATGTATCTGGGGAGGGGGACGGAGCGTTCTGTATCTGGGGAGGGGGACGGAGCGTTCTGTATGTGGGGAGGTGGATGGAGCATTCTCTATCTGGGGGGGACAAGGAATTCTTTATCTGGGGAGGGGGACAGAGTGTTCTGTATCTGGGGAGGGGGACAGAACATTTTGTATCTGGGAAGGGGGACGGAGCGTTCTGTATCTGGAAAGTGGGACGGAGTGTTCTGTATGTATCTGGGGAGGGGGACGGAGCGTTCTGTATCTGGGGAGGGGGACAGAACATTTTGTATCTGGGGAGGGGGACGGAGCATTCTGTATCTGGGGAGGGGGACGGAGTGTTCGGTATGTATCTGGGGAGGGGGACGGAGCGTTCTGTACCTGGGGAGGGGGACAGAACATTCTGTATGTGGGGAGGGGGACGGAGCGTTCTGTATCTGGGGGGGGGGAGGAGCGTTCTGTATCTGGGGAGGGGGAAGGAGCGTTCTGTATCTGGGGAGGGGGAAGGAGCGTTCTGTATCTGGAAAGCGGGACGGAGCGTTCTGTATGTATCTGGGGAGGGGGACGGAGCGTTCTGTATCTGGGGAGGGGGACAGAACATTCTGTATGTGGGGAGGGGGACAGAGTGTTGCCAGGTGCTCAGTAAACATCTCTGCCTACAATAAAATCCGGTTGCCGGGCAGAACCGCAGATATATTTATTCACTTCCCGGCAACTATCAGATGCACGGCCCCTGTGTGTACACACACTCAGCCTGACACTCAGCGATGAGCGACACTCACATTTCTCTGTAACTGATGCCAAATTGTGTTTGTCACATTACGTCCTCATGTGCCAGAAATATCTGCTCCCATCTGTCGTACATAAGACGAAGTACAGAAGTACCTGTAATCGCTGCTGTATAATTTACCATCAGACTCGGGCTGCGTACCCGGCACGGAATAAGGGTCCTGCATAATAACTAACGGGGATGTTTTTTTCATAAGTGTCTCATTAGAGTAAAAAGCTGGAGGCTCCTTTGCTAGTCTTCCGCTGACTGGGGGCGGCCATGATAATCTGTCTCCTGCGGCCGGTGCTGTGTATGCAGAGAGCTAAAATACATATTATCTGTGTTTTACTTATAAATTACGTTATTGGGAAACAGTCCTGACATGCCAGGAAAATGAATGGAATAATATAATTCACACATATTTATTACTTTTGTTGTCATATTCAGCTTCATTTTAAGAGTTATTTGAGATTATGTGAGTGAGTGTGTATATGTGCATGAGTGCGAGCGTGTGTGTATATATAATATATTATATATATATATATATATATATACACACACAGTACATATGGTTAGCATCACTACCTCACGGCACTGAGGTCATGGGTTCGATTCCCACCACAGCCCTAACTGTGTGGAGTTTGTATATCCTCCCTGTGCTTGCGTGGGATTCCTCCGGGTACTCCAGTTTCCTCCCACACTCAACCCTAGTGTGTATGTGTGTGTATGTGTGTGTGAGCATGTGATATGGAATAGTGGGTCTAATTCAGACCCGCTCGCGAGCGCTGAGCGCTCGCAAGCGGGTCGATGTTGGCCAAGTGCGCATGCGCACGACGGAGGCTGCTCCGTCGTGCGCATGCGCGAGACCCGAATAACGACGGCCAAGCCTTCGTTATGGGTCTCGCACCAAAGGGGGCGTGCTGTCGATGGTGAGTGACAGCACGCCCCCTTTGGTGGGCGTGCCGGGGGCGTTGCTGCCCAGACGAAGGCGTTCCCATGGGAACGCCTACCGTCTGGGGCCGGCCCCACTGACATCACTAGTGATGTCAGTGGGAGTGCTCTCGGCTCTGATAGAGCCAAAATCACTCCAGGGCTTGCGGCAGCGAGACCCTACCGCAGGGTCTCGTCGCAAGCCTGATGGTCGCGATGGTCTTGACCATCGCGACCATCATCATGGATGCTCGCATAAGCTGTGGGTGGTAACCCACAGCTATGCGAGCGTTCCAAGAGGCCGCAAAAAAAAAAAAAACGCCCTGATTCAGAGCGGGCGCTCGTTCGGAGCGTCCAGCTCTGAATCAGGCCCATAGAGTGTAAGCTCCACTGGGGCAGGGACTGATGTGAATGGCCAAATACTCTCTGTACAGCGCTGCGGAATATGTGTGCACTATATAAATAACTGGTAATAATAACAAATATATACATATATATATATAAAACATTGAGGTCTTCATAAATAAAAGTGCTAATAAAAAATCTCAAAGTATCTCACTTTTTGCTCTATTTTATTGTAAATAAGATAATATCTTTAAAGCTACAGTGATAAAAAATCATGAATCAATAAAACATGTGATAAATGCTGCCCGACTGCCCTTTATATCTGAGTTGTTTATTGAATGTTTTGTAATAAAGCTTCCACACTGCAAAGCAGACATCCTGGGGTCCTCTGGCTCTGTCCCAGGACACAGTCCCCCCCCCCTGTCCCAGGACACAGTCCCCCCCCCGTCCCAGGACACAGCCCCCCCCGTCCCAGGACACAGTTCCCCCCCTGTCCCAGGACACAGCCCCCCCGTCCCAGGACACAGCCCCCCCCCCTTGTCCCAGGACACAGTCCCCCCCCGTCCCAGGACACAGCCCCCCCCCCTGTCCCAGGACACAGCCCCCCCCCTGTCCCAGGACACAGTCCCCCCCCCCTGTCCCAGGACACAGCCCCCCCCCCCCCTGTCCCAGGACACAGACCCCCCCCCCGTCCCAGGACACAGACCCCCCCCCTGTCCCAGGACACAGCCTCCCTGTCCCAGGACACAGCCCCCCCCCCTTGTCCCAGGACACAGCCCCCCCCCTGTCCCAGGACACAGCCCCCCCCTGTCCCAGGACACAGTCCCCCCCCCTGTCCCAGGACACAGCCCCCCCCCCTGTCCCAGGACACAGCCCCCCCCCCTGTCCCAGGACACAGCCCCCCCCGTCCCAGGACACAGCCCCCCCCCTTTCCCAGGACAGTCCCCCCCCTGTCCCAGGACACAGCCCCCCCCCCCTGTCCCAGGACACAGCCCCACCCCTGTCCCAGGACACAGCCCCCCCCCCTGTCCCAGGACACAGCCCCCCCCCCCTGTCCCAGGACACAGCCCCCCCCCCAGTTCCTGTTTGCCCACATCTGTCAGTTGCTGCTTTTGTACAATAGGATTTTGCTCAGTAAAAGTGGCCGGTCACTGTCTGTAGGATCTATGACCTCATTACATCCTACTGTATATTATTTTGGGATATGACAAAATCCCGGTGGCTGGAATAGGAATTCCATCTTCAGAGTACCTGGATGTATTGTCTGTCATGTGTCAACCCTGTGCAGCTGTTACTAATAGTAACCATTGCTTTATGGTGGTTCTTTTTGTGCTTCCCACTCGCGCCGTTCTATGTTCCCTGGGATATGACACGTCTCAGCCGCGCAGCTTTGCCTCATGTCCCAGGGCAAGAAAAATAAATGGCCCCGCTGGATAATGATGGAAGGCAAGGCTGAAAAGCATTCGGTATGAAAGACCGGCTGACGCATGGCCGGCAGTTCGATTCCCGGCAACGGCAGCCCGACAGATGCAGGGATCCCGGCAGCGGCAGCCCGACAGCGCTGGAAATCCTGATCGTCCCTAGGTAAGTACAAACTAACCTACCCCCCCAACCCTCCTTAGGAGTGCCTAACCCTAACCTCCCCCCCTTGTGCATAACCCTAACCCCCCCTCTAAGCGCCTAAACCTAACCCCCCTTCCCAGCTGCCTAAACCTAAGTCCCCCGGGGTGGTGCCTAACCCTAACCCTCCCTCCCCCTAGCCTATCCCTAAGTCCCCCCCGGGTGCCCTAAACCTAACCCTCCCCCCCGTAGCTGTCCGCGCTCGGCACCCGGCATCACTTCGATCGGGATGCCGGGCGCCGGTATCACGGCGTCGGAAAAATGACAGGCGTCTAGATTTAGTCGCCTGTCATTTAACCATCGCCGGGATAAAGCAGTCGGGAAGCAGGCTGTTGGGCTTACGTCAGCCGGTTTCCCGATTGAATCCCGCTGAAAAGCAGGGAGACATGTACAAGACAATAAGGTCACCAAAAGGTGGGAGATCTCCTAAAGGCTGATCCTCTCGCTGTGACTCACGGCGACACCAGAATGTAATATAACATATCGTACAAATGTCCTTTTACCATAATTACTAATTGTCATTTTACCTGAAATTCTTCTTATCCTCAGGTCTACAAATCAGATACAAACACCAAAATAGATTTTCGTCTTCCGGCCGTTTAAAGTAAAACACTTGTCACGTAGATATTTAGGCGCGTGCAAGCGATTCATATGGATAGTGCTGTCCTACATCACCACGACACAAGAACACAAAGTCGATTTGCACAATCACCGTGCAAAAAGGTGTCACTTTCACAAACACTAACCACACTAGCACCACTGTGACACGAGGGGCCCACAACATTGAAAGCACAGGTTACCTCCTCTGACTGTGGCAGCTGTCGCACGTGATGATAGATGGATGAGGGGGGGGAGGGTACAGGGGAACCGGGGGGGGGGGGAAGAAACGGGATGAGTTACAATGAGAAATGAGAGACAGGTAAACAACATATATCTGCAGAGAGAACTGAGTCTGTCAGGAACTCCTGTCTCCAGGAAGAGGTTACTAGAGGGTAAGGTGCACTTGTCGCACATTCAGTATATAAAGTACCTCGTGCCTCGGTGAGGTCAGGCTGCATTGTCATCAACATTAGCTCCACCCACAAAATGGCTGCCTGTAGATGACAGTGGCACCTCATACTCCTCAGCTCCTGGGAAGGAATGAGGCCCTCACATAGGTGACAGGTGCCCCAACGCCAGTGTGAGGCATGTGGGATAAATTAAAACTGGGCTATACAGATGTCATACAAGTGAGTGGTGAGATGTCACATATAAAAGTGAACATAGTGCGAGGATAGTGAATCACACAAAAATGCCACGTTCATCTAATGAGAGGGAGTCATTGGTCATTAATGAAGATGTGTGAGAATACAATGGTTGAGGGGATGCCAGCCTTAGGGCAGAGAGGGCTATTACCTGACCCATAGGCTCAGAGGATGGGTCCCACTAGAAGGTGAATATTGTAACTAAATAGCTGCATTAATAAACACATTTTATTATCTGAAAATGTTCTGTAATACCTGTAATTCTTACAGTTTTACGTGAAACTTGGACGTAAATTTACTAAAGTGAGAGTTTTTATAAGTGGAGATGTTGACCATAGCAACCAATCAGATTCTAGCTATTATCTTGCAGAAGGTGCTAGTTAAATGTTAAGTAGAATCTGATTGGTTGCTATGGGCAACATCTCCACTTCTAAAAAAGCACACTTTGACCTCTGCCCAGAGTCCCCACATGTCTGACAGTGGCCCAGGGATCAGCGTTGGTTGAGAAGGGTGCACTAACTAACCACCGAGTCATAATTTGCAGTTCCCCAGATTCCGTGCTTCACTCACCGCGCTATCCATGTACGCCTCTGTCCAGATTATATCGTGGTCATGGTTGATCACCATCGGCCGGCTCAGCACATGGAGATATTCCATCACATTTTCCTGGACATCCGCCAGCGTGGAGATCTGCGTGTAATACCCTAAGGAACACACAACAGCATCACAGCGGTAACTGACGCACCATAGTAAATATTATCCATTGTAATTGTCATTATCACCAGGCGCTAAATATAAATGTCTGAGACCTTTGTTGCTGCATGCAATCCATTTCACATTCTCTGCAAACGTCACCTCTCTCCCAATAAGATACGTGAACATTCGGACCTAAAGAAAAAGCTAATTATTAACAAACCAATCATATTCCCAACCTATTACCCCCAGTCAATGTGCTCCAGAACAGCAAGAGGATTCAGGACAGATGGAGTTTATTTACATATCCTTTCACCATAAAAATAACCCACTTTGTCAGTCCAAATGACATTGCTGATAAATCTATATAAAGGGCACCGCAATGGGCACCTTTAAAGCCTCAAATAATGCATTCTATATGTTGAGCTTTGAACCTACGTGACATCCGATTTTAAATGTGTGAACATAAGCAAAATAGTCTAAATTTACCAGATTCAGCAGCTAGGGCAGCACATTTAGGTTATATATGAACAATGGACAGTCAGGTGACACCTATGAGATGTCATGTGGCCATTAGGGTAAAAAAAAAAGAGAGACAGTAATCAGTAGACGTTATGAAAAAGGGTCACAAATAAGGAAATTCGGCACCTACCTTCTTATCAGGCCAGTTGTACTTCTCAAACACGGACTCATAATCTTCCACTGCGCCGTCAGTAATCAGCATTATCGCCTGGTTACACAGCCCACCGCGGCCAGACTCGCGGAACTGGGAATGTACAAATGCCCAGGTAAATGCAGATATTGCAGAGGGCAAAGGAAGCATGAGTACAAATTTAATTCTGCTGCCAGCAATTACTAACACTAACAACACAACCTCCAATCTCTGTGTGTGGAAAGGACATCATTAAGGAAGACTGAAAAATGTGCAGCCTGTACAAGTCCTCAGTTCAGCACTTTATGCAAATATTCTGCCGTATGCAACAAACAGTAGGTAAAAATTTTAGTAAACGGGACATTACAGTACCTCCTTCAGGATTTTAAACGCCTCGATAAGAGCTTTGCTGACGGTACCCACACCTTTCGCCTGCAGTTCATCTACTAGCTGCTTGAAATGCTGTAAAGAGGTAACCAAAATGAAATAAAAAAAAAAAAATTATATATATATATATAAATCAGAAACTTTAAGTTAAACTTAAACACTGATAAGACAGAAGAGCCCACATCTGGGATTCACATGCATCAAGCTCAGATCTGCATACAAATATTCTGCTTCAGTAGACGTTGAATAATTAAACCGTTATATATCTTGTATGGGATAGGATTATACACATAGCGGCCAGGAAACATGTTCCATGTGATCCTGTAATTGGGCATTATATTATTGGTATTATTATCTTTAATTTATAAGGCGCCATAAGGACTCCAAGGTGCCAAACAGGGGGATACAACTGACATTATGATACAGAAATAGAGACTCATACAGACAAGTTACCTGTGTCACATAGATACATGATTACACTGAGCATTTAGCATCTCTATGTAGAGAAGACAAAGGATAGAGGGCCCTGCTCGGATGAGCTTACAATTTATAGGGGATATGGGTGGACACAATGGGAAGAAGAGGATAGAGATGGCAGAGTTAGGAGGAGGTATAGGTATTACGGGCACACATGGATACTGTGAGGCTGGATGGCAGTGTAATGGAGCGGCCCGGGAGATGGTCTCAATGTGAGAGTGGGAGGTGGTGATCAGGGAGGAGGCGAGGTGACAATCATTAGCAGAGCTGAGGGAGGGAGTATATGAGTAAATGAGGCTGGAGGTGTAGGGAGGAGCAATGAGGAGATGATGCAGGAGATGTAGGAAGGAGCAGTGAAGAAATAAAGCTGGAGGTGTAGTAAAGAGCAGTGTGGTTATGAGGCTGGAGATGTAGGGAGGAGTGGTGAGGAAATGAGGATGGAGGTGTAGAAAGGAGGATTGAGGCTCTGAGGCTGGAGATGTAGGGAGGAGCAATAAGGTTCTGAGGCTGAAGATGTAGGGGAGCAGTGAGGCTCTGAGGCTGGAGATGTAGGGAGGAGCAGTAAGGTTCTGAGGCTGGAGATGTAGGGGGGAGCAGTGAGGCTCTGAGGCTGGAGATGTAGGGAGGAGCAGTGAGGCTCTGAGGCTGGAGTTGCAGGGAGGAGCAGTTAGGCTCTGAGGCTGGAGATTTGGGGAGGAGCGGTGAGGTTCTGTGGCTGAAGATGTAGGGAGGAGGAGTGAGGCTCTGAGACTGGAGATGTAGGCAGGAGCAGTAGGGTTCTGAAGCTGGAGATGTGGGGGGAGTGGCGAGGTTCTGAGGCTGAAGATGTAGGGAGGACCAGTGAGGTCCTGAGGCTGGAGATGTAGGGAGGAGCAGTGAAGTTCTGAGGCTGGAGATGTAGGGAAGAGCAGTGAGGCTCTGAGGCTGGAGATGTAGGGATGAGCAGTGAGGCTCTGAGGCTGGAGATGTAGGGATAAGCAGTGAGGCTCTGAGGCTGGAGATGTAGGGATGAGCAGTGAGGCTCTGAGGCTGGAGATGTAGGGATGATCAGTGAGGCTCTGAGGCTGGAGATGTAGGGAAGAGCAGTGAGGATATATGGCTGGAGATGTAGGGAGGAACAGTGAAGTTCTGAGGCTAGAGATGTAGGGAGGAGCAGTGAGGAGATGAGGCTGGAGATGTAGGGAGGAGCAGTGAGGTTATGAGGTTAGAGATGTAAGGAGGAGCACTAAGGTTATGAGGCTAGAGATGTAGGGAGGAGGAGTGGTGAGGTTATGAGGCTAGAGATGTAGGGAGGATTGGTGAGACTGAGAACTTTGTAGGTAAGAGAGAGGAGCCAAAATTTAATTTTGAGTGGTATAGGGAGCCCGGCAGAGAGGGTGCAGAAGAGGAAGAGTGACGAGAGAGAAAGATAAGCATTAGAGCTCAGGAGAGTGGTGAGGAAGGAGTTAGGAAGAGCAAAGAGTAGCAGATTACAACAACAGAGTTTCAGTATCTTTCAGGAAGAGGATGGGCATGATTCTGGAAATACTGGGGCGAGAAAAAGATGAGTATTGGGAGAGGGACTGAATGTAGGGGTAGAAGGAAAGCGCAGAGTCAGGGGAGACACCCAGACATCGGACTAAGGGAACATCAGCAACATAGACAGTAATTAGGCTCTGGCTAATGTAACTCAGAACAATGAGAACTTGAAATAGAAATAACTACAATAAAACACTTTTTCATATGTATGTATCCTACTATAAAATATATGATGTAGTCAAATATACTTAAAGAAGCATCAAATATCACGTACAAACACATAAAAGCTATCTTATATAACAGAGTTACTAGTAATGGTCACAAATATATGTATGTATGTATGTACAGTATGTATGTACAGTATGTATGTAAAAGATTCAGGCACTTGTTAGAACTGAAGGTACTGTACTCAGAGTTCTAACAGATAGATACCAATGCAGAGGGGAGATATATAACCCGAAAAATAACAGTATAGGGACAATAAAGCGATTCTAGAGCACAGAGCCCCTGCATTCTAAATACACAGAGCCCCTGCATTCTAAATACACAGAGCCCCTGCATTCTAAATACACAGAGCCCCTGCATTCTAAATACACAGAGCCCCTGCATTCTAAATACACAGAGCCCCTGCATTCTAAATAAAGACACTGTTACAAGTCAGTAGCAACATAATGGATATTAAATATGTTGCAATAATCAAACAGATTTAAATATGTAACAATTTATTGATGCCAATCAGTGACCTTTAACTTTTTCTCTGATATATATTTGTTTGGTAAACCTAACGATATCTATAATTGTATCTAATAACATAAGAAGAGATATGGTAAGAACTTACCTTTGTTATCTCTGTTTCTACGAAGTCCATAGGGTCCACAGGGTTGACCTTGGGGTATAGCTGGATCTGGATCCACGGGCACCACGCAGTTAAAGCTTTGCTGCTCCCAGGATGCACTTGGGTCCGTCCTCCTCTATACCCCGCCCCGGCCACAGGCACCTCAGTTGGTAAGCAGCTAAGGCCGGAGGAGGAGACTAAACAGAGAGAAGGAAGACTGGAACACACAAGAAACCATACTCACAGAAATGGGAGACGGAAAACCGGTGACCAGCCACACAGCCCATTTGAAGCCAGGTGCGTCAGGGCGGGCGCCCTGTGGACCCTATGGACTTCGTAGAAACAGAGATAACAAAGGTAAGTTCTTACCATATCTCTTGTTTTCTACTTCAGGGTCCATAGGGGGTCCACAGGGTTGACCTTGGGGATGTCCCAAAGCAGTTCAACTAAGGGCGGGGACGCTCCTGTGCTGAAAGGAGTACCCGGCGCCCAAAGGATGCATCCTGAGAGGCGAAGGTGTCAAACGCATAAAACCTCAAAAATGTCTGAATTGAAGACCAAGTAGCCGCCTTACACAGCTGAACAGCGGAGGCGCCACGTCTAGCAGCCCAAGAGGGACCCACAGAACGAGTGGAATGAGCCTTAACAGAGGCTGGCACAGGTAAACCCTCCTGTGCATAATAACTGAACGAAGCCAACGGGCTAACGTTTGCTTGTTGGCAGGCCAACCCCTCTTGTGAAAACCGAAGAGGACAAACAAAGAATCCGACTTCCTAACCGAAGCAGTCCAGTCCACGTAGATTCTAAGTGCCCGGACTACATCTAAGGAAGCCTCACCAGCGGAAAGATCAGGTGACTGAAAAGCTGGCACAACAAGTTCCTGATTAATGTGGAACTTTGAGACCACTTTGGGCAAAAACTCAGGACGAGTGCGGAGCACCGCCCTGTCCTGGTGAAAAATCAGAAAAGGGGGGCGACAGGAAAGCGCCCCCAATTCTGAAACCCTCCTGGCAGAAGCAATTGCCAGGAGAAAAATGGTCTTAAACGTCAGCCACTTGAGCTCCACCGACTCAAGCGGCTCAAAAGGAGGACCCTGCAAGACTCGCAGTACCACCGCCAAGTCCCACGGAGCCACCGGAGGCACGAAGGGAGGCTGGATCCTGAGAACACCTTGGAAAAAGGTGTGAACGTCTGGCAGTGTAGCAATCCGTCGCTGAAACCACACGGACAAAGCAGACACATGAACCTTCAGAGAGGCCAGGCGTAAGCCGAGGTCCAAACCCGATTGAAGAAACTCCAAGATTCTGGAAACCCGGAACACCTGCGGATCATAGTTTCTGGATTCACACCACTGAAAATAAGTGCGCCACACCCTGTGGTAAATCCGCGCGGAAGCAGGCTTGCGTGCCCTAAGCATGGTACCAATCACCGAACTGGAGAAACCCCTAGACCTCAAGACGGCTGTCTCAAGAGCCACGCCGTCAAAGACAGCCGACCCAGATCCGGGTAAAGGCAGGGCCCTTGAGACAACAGGTCCCGACGCTGAGGAAGAAGGTACGGAGCGTCGATGGAGAGGCACCTCAGATCGGAGTACCAAGGACGTCTGGGCCACGCCGGAGCCACCAGCACGAGCGTGCTGCCGTCCTGCTTGAATTTCCGCAGAACCCGAGGAAGCAGGGATATCGGAGGAAACAGATACGCCAGGTGAAACGTCCATTTCACCGACAGAGCGTCTACCAGACAGGCGCCTGCGTCTCTTGTCCTTGACCCGTAAACGGGCAACTTGTGATTGTGACGGGAGGCCATCAAGTCCAGCTCCGGCAGCCCCCACCTGTCCACGAGTAGCTGAAACACCTCTGGGTGAAGCGACCATTCCCCGGGATGCACGTCGTGACGGCTGAGGAAGTCCGCCTCCCAATTGAGGACTCCGGGAATGAAGACTGCCGAGATCGCTGGAACGTGACACTCCGCCCAAGCAAGAATGCGAGACACCTCCGACATTGCTGCCCGACTGCGAGTTCCCCCTTGGTGGTTGATGTACGCCACCGTGGTGGCGTTGTCGGACTGCACCTGAACCGCCCTTCCGTGAAGAGCAGGGCCGGACGACTGCAGGGCCCTGTACACAGCCCACAGTTCCAGGATGTTGATGGGGAGAAGTGCTTCTTCCGCGGACCAAAGACCCTGAAGCGATAATGAGCCGGTCACTGCCCCCCAACCCCGGAGACTGGCATCCATCGTGAGCAGGACCCAGTCCGGGATCCAAAAGGGGTGCCCCTCGACCAGATGCGCCGTCTGAAGCCACCAAGCCAAAGACTGCCGAACCTCCGGGGATAACACCAACATCTGAGAGCGGATCCGTTGAGGTAACCCGTTCCATTCTGATAGAATCAGCCCCTGCAGGGGCCGGGAATGGAACTGGGCAAATTCCACCATGTCGAATGTCGACACCATGGACCCCAGAACTCTCATAGCTGAATGGACCGACAGGCGGCAACTGCTCAGGCAACTGTGTATCCGCAGCTGCAGGGAGGAGACCTTCTCCGGAGTCAGGAAAATCCGTTGCTGACGAGAATCCAGCAGGGCTCCCAAATGAACCATCCGCTGTGATGGAATCAGGGAGGACTTCTTCCAGTTTATCAACCACCCGTGTGCTTGAAGACAAGCAATGGTCAGGTGGAGATGTCGAAGAAGCACCTCTGGGGAGCTCGCCAGCAGCAGAAGATCGTCCAGATACGGCAACAGACGTAGACCCTGACCCCGAAGGTGGGCAGCCATAACTGCCATCACCTTGGTGAACACCCTCAGAGCCGTGGAAAGGCCGAAAGGCAACGCCCGAAATTGGTAGTGATGGTTCAGGATAGCAAACCTCAGATACCGCTGATGTGCCAGTGCTATGGGCACATGGAGATAGGCATCCTGGATATCGAGGGAGACCATATAATCCCCGGGTTCCATCGCCAGAATGATGGAACGTAACATTTCCATCCTGAACCTGGGAACTCTGAGGTATCTGTTCAGAGACTTCAAATTCAGGATAGGGCGATGAGAACCATTGGGTTTCTGTACCAGAAACAGAGTAGAATAGTACCCCGTCCCGCGCTGAGACTGCGGAACGGGAACAATGACCCCTGCTTGTAGCAAGGATTCTATAGCTACCTGAATCTGACCAGCTTTGGTCTTGTCCAGAGAAGGACTCGTACAGAAAACCTGGTGGGGCGGCCTAAACCGAAAAGACAGGGCGTACCCCTGAGAGACTACTTCTCGAACCCAGGCATCCGTGGTGGTATTGTGCCAACACTGGGCGAATTGGAGAAGTCGGCCTCCCACTCTGGGGTCCCCCAGAGAGAGGCCCGTCCCATCAGGCAGCAGGCTTATCCTCCTGCTTGGAAGAAGGGCGCCGAGCACTCCATGCTTGCTTCTTGGGCTTGGGTGCGGCCTTGGTCGCCGAATGTCTCGGGAAGGACTGGCCCTTGGCCTTACCCTGAACCCGAAAGGACCGAAAGGCAGAGCTCCTCACTTTAGCCGGCGCAGAGGCCGAAGGGAGGAAAGCCGACTTGGACTTAGCCAAAGTATCCACTATTTTGTCCAAATCCGGACCAAATAGTAAATCACCATTAAAAGGCAAGGCCTCCAGACCCTTTTTTGAATCTGCATCAGCCCTCCAGGACCTCAGCCACAGGGAGCGTCGAGCAGACACTGCTGCAGCCGACACCCTAGAAGTGAGCAGGCTGGCATCCAAAGACGCTTCCCCAATATAGGAAGCTGCATCCCGCATCTGTCCCACTAACGCTCTCTGGATATCCGGAGCCTCATCAGGAAAGGTATCCTCCAAGGTATTGGCCCATGCCTCAATGGCTTTAGCCACCCAGGAGCCACCGCCCCAGAAAGAGAATAAATGGACTTTAAACTAGTGATGAGCGGTTCGGATTCTGAGGAATCCGAACCGCTCCGAACAGGTGGAATCCGAGTCCACCCGAACGCAAGTTCGGGTGTTCCCGCCTGACTCGGATTCCACCTCGAGGCCGAACGTCATCCGTCCGGCGTCGGATTCTCGCGAGAGCCGAGTGACGTTCGGCCTCAATAAAAAGGCGCGGCGCCCGGCAGTCGGCGCCATTTCTCGCGTGACGCGTAGTTAGGTAGTTAGCTAGTGCGCTGTCTGTTCTAGTGTTAGATAGATTAGAGTAGGCAGTGCTCTGTGACTTTACTGGGCATAAGCCCTTGTGTGTGCTCCGTGACTGGGCATAATAAGCCCACTGTGTGTATGTGTACTCTACTACTCACTGTATTATACAAGCTCCGTGACAACTGACAGGGCATAGCCCACTGAGTGTATTATACAAGCTCCGTGACAGGGCATAGCCCACTGAGTATTATACAAGCTCTTTGACAGGGCATAGCCCACTGTGTCTATTATACAAGCTCTGTGACAGGGCATAGCCCACTGTGTCTATTATACAAGCTCCGTGACAGGGCATAAGCCCACTGAGTGTATTATACAAGCTCCGTGACAGGGCATAAGCCCACTGAGTATTATACAAGCTCCGTGACAGGGCATAGCCCACTGAGTGTATTATACAAGCTCCGTGACAGGGCATAGCCCACTGAGTATTATACAAGCTCCGTGACAGGGCATAGCCCACTGTGTCTATTATACAAGCTCTGTGACAGGGCATAGCCCACTGTGTCTATTATACAAGCTCCGTGACAGGGCATAGCCCACTGAGTGTATTATACAAGCTCCGTGACAGGGCATATGCCCACTGAGTATTATACAAGCTCCGTGACAGGGCATAGCCCACTGAGTGTATTATACAAGCTCCGTGACAGGGCATAGCCCACTGTGTCTATTATACAAGCTCCGTGACAGGGCATAAACCCACTGAGTATTATACAAGCTCCGTGACAGGGCATAGCCTACTGTGTATATTATACAAGCTCCGTGACAGGGCATAGCCCACTGAGTGTATTATACAAGCTCCGTGACAGGGCATAAGCCCACTGAGTATTATACAAGCTCCGTGACAGGGCATAAGCCCACTGAGTATTATACAAGCTCCGTGACAGGGCATAGCCCACTGTGTCTATTATACAAGCTCCGTGACAGGGCATAGCCCACTGAGTGTATTATACAAGCTCCGTGACAGGGCATAAGCCCACTGAGTATTATACAAGCTCCGTGACAGGGCATAAGCCCACTGTGTCTATTATACAAGCTCTGTGACAGGGCATAAGCCCACTGTGTCTATTATACAAGCTCCGTGACAGGGCATAGCCCACTGAGTCTATTATACAAGCTCCGTGACAGGGCATAAGCCCACTGAGTATTATACAAGCTTCGTGACAGGGCATAGCCCACTGAGTGTATTATACAAGCTCCGTGACAGGGCATAGCCCACTGTGTCTATTATACAAGCTCCGTGACAGGGCATAAGCCCACTGAGTATTATACAAGCTCCGTGACAGGGCATAGCCCACTGAGTGTATTATACAAGCTCCGTGACAGGGCATAGCCCACTGTGTCTATTATACAAGCTCCGTGACAGGGCATAAGCCCACTGAGTATTATACAAGCTCCGTGACAGGGCATAGCCCACTGTGTCTATTATACAAGCTCCGTGACAGGGCATAGCCCACTGGGTCTATTATACAAGCTCCGTGACAGGGCATAGCCCACTGAGTGTATTATACAAGCTCCGTGACAGGGCATAGCCCACTGTGTCTATTATACAAGCTCCGTGACAGGGCATAGCCCACTGAGTGTATTATACAAGCTCCGTGACAGGGCATAAGCCCACTGAGTATTATACAAGCTCCGTGACAGGGCATAAGCCCACTGTGTCTATTATACAAGCTCTGTGACAGGGCATAAGCCCACTGTGTCTATTATACAAGCTCCGTGACAGGGCATAGCCCACTGAGTCTATTATACAAGCTCCGTGACAGGGCATAAGCCCACTGAGTATTACACAAGCTTCGTGACAGGGCATAGCCCACTGAGTGTATTATACAAGCTCCGTGACAGGGCATAGCCCACTGTGTCTATTATACAAGCTCCGTGACAGGGCATAAGCCCACTGAGTATTATACAAGCTCCGTGACAGGGCATAGCCCACTGAGTGTATTATACAAGCTCCGTGACAGGGCATAGCCCACTGAGTGTATTATACAAGCTCCGTGACAGGGCATAAGCCCACTGAGTATTATACAAGCTCCGTGACAGGGCATAAGCCCACTGAGTATTATACAAGCTCCGTGACAGGGCATAGCCCACTGTGTCTATTATACAAGCTCCGTGACAGGGCATAGCCCACTGAGTGTATTATACAAGCTCCGTGACAGGGCATAAGCCCACTGAGTATTATACAAGCTCCGTGACAGGGCATAAGCCCACTGTGTCTATTATACAAGCTCTGTGACAGGGCATAAGCCCACTGTGTCTATTATACAAGCTCCGTGACAGGGCATAGCCCACTGAGTCTATTATACAAGCTCCGTGACAGGGCATAAGCCCACTGAGTATTATACAAGCTTCGTGACAGGGCATAGCCCACTGAGTGTATTATACAAGCTCCGTGACAGGGCATAGCCCACTGAGTCTATTATACAAGCTCCGTGACAGGGCATAAGCCCACTGAGTATTATACAAGCTTCGTGACAGGGCATAGCCCACTGAGTGTATTATACAAGCTCCGTGACAGGGCATAGCCCACTGTGTCTATTATACAAGCTCCGTGACAGGGCATAAGCCCACTGAGTATTATACAAGCTCCGTGACAGGGCATAGCCCACTGAGTGTATTATACAAGCTCCGTGACAGGGCATAGCCCACTGTGTCTATTATACAAGCTCCGTGAAAGGGCATAGCCCACTGTGTGTATACAAGCTCTGTGACTCCAGTTCATAGTGATAAAGTAATATGGATCACGAGAATGAACTGAGAGGAGAGCAGAAACAACATGTAAATGCTAGCATTGCAGCGGCTGGAAGTCCATCACTTTTATCTAAAGCTGATGCTCAAGGGCGTAGAGGCTTTAAAACCTTAGGGAACCTGAAATCAAAAAATTTAGATTTTACAGGGGTAAAGACAAAAAAAAAACCTCTAAAGACTACTACTTTTGCAGAGAAACAGAAAATTGGCAACATACCATTCACCACACGTAGCGGCAAGGAAAGACTCAGGCTTTGCCCTTTATTTCTGAGTGGTGGTTCTGCAGCTGTCAGTGAGGCATCTTGTGCCTCTCGTGATGATAAAAGACCTTTTCAATCAGACTATAGAAGTGTGAAAAAATTTAAAACCAATAAGGCAGTCGAACAAACTGTGTTTTTTGAAACACAAATGTCAGAAATCCCTGAGGAGAGTCTAAGTGGGTCCACAAGTGGCATTTCTATGTGTAAGCCTGACCTTTCAGAGAAGCCGCCCTCCACAGTTTCTTTTCCATCTGTAGTTGTGGGGATGAGCAGTATTGCCGAGGACATAGAAATTGAGGATGCCACCGTGGAATTGCAAGAGGATGAGAGGAATATATGTGCAGCTGATGCTGGCACTAATGAGGATGTTGAGGATGAGGATATTATTTGTATAAGTCAGGCACCAGTGGAAGCAGCTCTTGGCCAAGATAAGAAGGCCATTGCCATGCCTGGGCATAGAACCAAGAAATCCACATCTTTTGTGTGGAATTACTTTTACCCAAACCCTGACAACGTTTGTCAAGCCATTTGTAGCCTCTGTGAGACCACAGTTAGTAGAGGTAGGGACGTTAAACATCTAGGAACCTCTACGCTATTACGTCATCTGCAGCGAGCTCATGACAGGTGTTTGATAACAGAAACTACTGCAAAAAAAATAACAACAAGCAGTCCAGCATTAGCTAGATGCCTTCTCTCTACTAAATCCCAGCACCTGCAATCTCCACCGACAACACCTTCCTCCTCAATATCCTCAGGAATGATCAGTGGTAGTACAACATCCAATTTATTAGTGCTAAGTCACGGTGACTCCTCCAATTTCCAGGACACCTCAGAAGAAACTGAATCTTTGAGCGCTAGGCCTGCTGCTGCTGCTGCTGGTGGATCTTCATCCCAGAAGTGGACAAAGAAGACTACTAGTAGTATACCAAAAAAACAATTGACTGTTAAAGAATCTCTTGCAAGGGGAAGCAAGTATGACAGCTCTCACCCTGTCGCACAGCGGATCACTGACGCCATGACAGCTATGCTAATATTAGATCTGCGTCCAATATCCTCAATTAATGCAGTGGGATTTACACAGCTAGTTGAGGTCATGTGTCCCCGGTACCAAATTCCATCTCGGTTTCATTTTACCCGAAAAGCCATTCCTCGGCTGTACCAGGACGTTAAACAGAACCTAATTATTGGTCTGCAAAATGCTATTGTACCCACTGTCCACTTAACCACAGATATGTGGACAAGCGGTAGTGGACAAACTAAAGATTACATGACTGTGACAGCCCACTGGGTGGGTGAATCGCCTTCAGCAGCAGCAGTATCTAACAAACAACACCAGCTCATTCAGAGGCAGGCAACTCTGTGCATCACCGGATTCAATAAGAGGCATACCACTGACAACCTCTTAGAAAAACTAAGAGATGTCATAGAAACATGGCTTACCCCACTTGGACTCTCCTCAGGATTTGTGATTTCTGACAATGCTACAAATATAGTGAAAGCATTACAGCTGGGTGAATTCCAACACATCCCCTGTTTTGCTCACACAATAAACTTAGTGGTGCAGGGTTTTTTAAAAAACGACAGGGGCGTTCAGGAGATGCTGTCTGTGGCCCGAAAAATTTCGGGACATTTTCGGCATTCAGCAACAGCGTGCAGGAGATTGCAGCACCTGCAAGAGCAGTTTAATTTGCCCTGCCATCAACTGAAGCAAGAAGTGGTAACGAGGTGGAACTCAACCCTGTATATGCTTCAGCGGATGGAGGAGCAGCAAAAAGCCATCCATAGCTATACGACAAGCCATGACATTGGGAGAGGAGGGGGAATGTACCTTACCCCAGCACAGTGGAGAGTACTTTCTGTCTTGTGCAAGGTGCTCAAACCATTTGAAGTTGCCACTTGTGAAGTGAGTGCTGACACTGCTAGCTTGAGTAAGGTGATTCCCCTGATTTCGCTTTTGGAAAAGCAGCTGGAGAAATTGAAGGATGATATTAAACAAAGTGATTCCGCAAAGTATGCTGGACTGATAGATCAAGTCCTTTGTTCGCTTCGCCAGGATCCACGGGTGGCCAAGATCTTGAAATCTGATCATTATATTTTAGCAACCATTCTTGATCCTAGGTTCAAGTCATATGCTGTGTCTTTCTTTACAACTGACCCAGATCTTAAAAGAACCAAAGCGCTCCTGGTGAGCAAGTTGGCAGCTGAAGTGACACATGGCACTACGATGACGTCTCCTCCTTCGGTTTCTGCAGCAGCAGCCAGAAAAAAATGCACCTTTTCCAAAAGACCCAGTGGTGATGCAGATAAGTCAAGTCAACATTTTGACATCTGGTCGGGTCTAAAAGATTTGCCCAACACCAGTGACACCTCTACCGCAACTCCATCTAATACGATTACCATCCAAAGAATGGTGGAGGATTATTTTCAGGACACCATACACGTAGACATGTCACAGAGTCCCTTCGAATATTGGAAGAAAAAAAAGGCAATTTGGAGACCCTTGTATAAACTGGCTTTGCATTATTTAAGCTGCCCACCCTCCAGTGTGTACTCGGAGAGAGTTTTCAGTACAGCCGGGAACCTTGTGAGTGAACGACGAAGGAGGCTACTTCCACAAAATGTAGAAAAAATGATGTTCATTAAAATGAACTGGAAATTTCACGAGGAAAACCTTTCCCACCAATCACGTCACAGTACAGATACTTCTGTAATGGTAGATTCCAGCGGGGATGAACTGATATTGTGTGAGGAATCGGATGATGTACACACTGATGAGGGTGAGGATGGCAATGATGGTGACATCATGCCACTGTAGACCTGTTGCCTTTAGTAGATTGGAAGATTTTTTTGTGGGGGCCCAAACAAACCAAGCACTTCAGCCACAAAGTGGCAGTACCTGTCGCTGAAATGCTTTGTTTGTTAAAGTGTGCATGTCCTTTTTAAGATCCAACATAAAGGGTGGGTGGGAGGGCCCAAGGACAATTCCATCTAGCACTACCTTTCATTTCTGCCACTGCTGTGTGGCATAGTTTCATAGATGTGCTTTAAACTGTGGTGTCTGTGCCACTGCGCCGCTGCTCTGACGCTTGGTCACCAGTCAGCTCACTGCAACCTTTGGCCAATAATGGTGAAACCAATAATTTAAGCTGTGAGGTGGTCTAAATTGACTGTAAATGACTGGAAATTAATGTTATTGAGGTAAATAACACTCTAGGAAGAAAAAAAAGCCCAATTTATGTAATTTTAGCTTTTTTTGCCAATTTTGGCAAAAAATCCAAATCCAAATCCAAAGCCAGTCACCGCAGTTTGGCAAATCCAAATCCAAATCCAAAGCCGGATGACGAATTAGAACCAAATCCAAATCCAAATCCGGCAAAAATGGTCCGGCGCACATCCCTACTTTAAACAAGTCTCCACCTTCCTGTCCGTGGGATCCTTCAAAGAGGAGATAGACGGCAATGGCAGCGTCGCGCTTTTGATCAAGCGGGTAACGTGGGAATCCACTGCCGGCGGAGTCTCCCATTTCCTGCAATGAGCTTCAGGAAAAGGATAGTTCGCCGCCAACCTCTTCTGTGGATGGAACCTCTTACTGGGTGATTGCCAGGCCGCCGCCATATGATCCGATAATTGATCAGACAGGGGGAACACAGTTGAAGTCACCTTGGCCTTTTTAAAATTAGGAAACTTCGACCTAGGAGCCGGCGCATCATCCTCAACATGTAGGATAGCCCACACCGCCCTAACTAAGGCTGGAACATTAATGGGGGACTTAGCTTCCACCTCCTGCCCCATGGCATCAGAGTCAGAGTCCTCATGGATTTCTCCATCATCTGAGGACACTTCCGAGTCCGACAACTGCGCAGCTAGTGAACTCACAACCAGACGTTTAGACGCCCTTGGTGGCACATCACCTTGCAACATGGACTGAAACGCCGAGGATGAAGCCGCCAGACTCTGTACGGAGCTGGAGAGAACATCCACCCAAGGCGGAGGAGCCGTCGGAGCACAACTCTGCAAAGGCACTACAGACTGACGCGTCCCTGGGGAAGACTGCACATACACAGGCAGTCCCGAGTAAGGACCCACAGTCTGGGCCCCGGGGGGAGACCGCAACATTTGTGGAACACCCGGGGAATGGGGGATGGTGGGCTGCGGCAACGCCCTAGAAGGGACCGCTGATGGGACCGATAACCGGTCCGCAATAGACGCCAGCACCTGTGAAAACATAGCCCAAGGAGGGTCCTGTGATAGAGGGGGTTGGAGGGGCCCGGTACCAGCTGGCACCGCCCGCACAGACCATCCTGAGATAAGTCCTCCCCATCAACTCCAGCAGCACAGCGTCTGCAGGAAAATAGCACAGGAGCCACAGAGCGCTCAGTCTCCTCATCAGACATGATACCGTAACTCACAAGAAATACGTATCACCAGAGGAATTACGGTTTTAACACCCGCGCACTCACCAGTATGCGACACAACAGCCCAGATATGGTACTGTGTAGCACACAACAGTATGTGACTGACCCCACAAATACGTGTTTTATATAAGTGAGGGTCTCAGAAAACGCCCTTCCCCCACACACCTGCCGGGTCGTAGGAGAAGGAAAGGGATAGTTATAAGCTGACAGCAAGGAGAATAAGTCACAGACAGGCAGCACTAGCAATAGTCACATACAATGCAGAAAAGTTAGTACTCACTGCACCTTCCGCTACAATCAACCGCCCAGATTCAGTGTCTGAGAGGGCTATAGCGCTGTGTACACTGTCCTTTAGCAGGGGAGAGGTACACAGGGGGACCGGTCCACTTGATACCGCCTGGGAGTCTGCGATGCCTGCCAGTAAAGATGGCCGCCGGAGACCTCAGAGGAGGAGTGGCCGTAAGATAAGAGCAGCTCAGCAACGCCAGACTGCTTGTTGAAAGGCGCGCTGAGCTGAGGGGAGGAGCCGCTAGACAGGGAAGGCTGCCTCCCCTGGCTAGCAATTAACCCCCGGGTTGCCGGTCCCGCTACCAGCCTGTTACCCTGGTGGTCTAGCGGACACGCGGGGTATTCCTCAATTGAGGGGGAGCCCGCCGCCGCCGCTAGCACCTCCGGTCTGTCCCCAGAGACCGGAGGCTTGTGACTGCATAAAAAGTATCGGCGGCCCGCGGCTTACCTGATCCCCGTCGCGTCCGGCAGCAGTCAAGGGAGTCCCCAGAGCCCGGCTAGTACAGGCTCTGGGGTCCTGCCGCGATCCCCAGAGCTGTACTGGCGTCGCGGCGCCAGCGGGGAGAAGGAGCGGCAGCGTGGACGTCCTAAAGGACAGTCTGATGCTGCCGCTCTAAAAGTGTAAAAAAAAGTAGAAAAAAATAAAAAATTTCTCTTTTAAAATAAAGCTTAGGGGCTGCTCCTGCAGCCCCACTGCGACAGGGTGACCCGACTCCGGCCGGGCACCAACTAAAACTGAGGTGCCTGTGGCCGGGGGCGGGGTATAGAGGAGGACGGACCCAAGTGCATCCTGGGAGCAGCAAAGCTTTAACTGCGTGGTGCCCGTGGATCCAGATCCAGCTATACCCTAAGGTCAACCCTGTGGACCCCCTATGGACCCTGAAGTAGAAACTGACAATAATATAAAGCCTGTATAGGAAGCACAACATAAAGAAATATAGAGACATCGAAGCTGAACATAAAATATTTTAACACAGCAATATGATGAATGAGATTTTTTCTTCAATGCAGGGTATATTACAAGCATAATTTCAATGCTAAGTATTACTACACCCCTGCAATATATATGCTATGTATTACTACACCCCTGCAATATATATGCTAAGTATTACTACACCCCTGCAATATATATGCTAAGTATTACTACACCCCTGCAATATATATGCTATGTATTACTACACCCCTGCAATATATATGCTTTGTATTACTACACCCCTGCAATATATATGCTAAGTATTACTACACCCCTGCAATATATATGCTATGTATTACTACACCCCTGCAATATATATGCTATATATTACTACACCTCTGCAATATATATGCTAAGTATTACTACACCCCTGCAATATATATGCTAAGTATTACTACACCCCTGCAATATATATGCTAAGTATTACTACACCCCTGCAATATATATGCTATGTATTACTACACCCCTGCAATATATATGCTATATATTACTACACCTCTGCAATATATATGCTATGTATTACTACACCCCTGCAATATATATGCTAAGTATTACTACACCCCTGCAATATATATGCTATGTATTACTACACCCCTGCAATATATATGCTAAGTATGACTACACCCCTGCAATAACAAGAGATATGGTAAGAACTTACCTTTGTTATCTCTGTTTCTACTAAGTCCATAGGGTCCACAGGGTTGACCTTGGGGTTGGGAACCAAATCCGGGCACCACGCAGTTAAAGCTTTTAGCTCCCAGGATGCACTGGGTCCACTCTCCCTATAACCCCACCCCCAAGCCAGAGGCACCTCAGTTTGTAAGTAGCCAAAGGCCGGAGGAGGAGAGAAAAAGAGAGAGAAAACTGGAACACTCAATAACCATACTCACAGAAATGGGAGACGGAAAACCGGTGACCAGCCACACAGCCCATATGAAGCCAGGTGCGTCAGGGCGGGCGCCCTGTGGACCCTATGGACTTCGTAGAAACAGAGATAACAAAGGTAAGTTCTTACCATATCTCTTGTTTTCTACTTCAGGGTCCATAGGGGGTCCACAGGGTTGACCTTGGGGATGTCCCAAAGCAGTTCAACCAAGGGTGGGGACGCTCCTGTGCTGAGAGGAGAATCCGTCGCCAAAAAGGAAGCATCCTGAGAGGCAAAGGAAACCAATGCCTAGAACCTTAAAAAGGTGTGGACAGAAGACCACGTGGCCACCTAGTAAGGCAAAACAGCCGAGGCGCCACAGCGAGCCGCACACGAGGGTCACATGGCCCGAGAAAAAACAAGCATCAACAACAGGAAGGCCTACCCATGGGTAGGCCCCTGAGGAAGACCTACGAGGCCATCCAGCCAACATTTCATTATAGGCCGGCCATCCTTTCCTGTGAAAACCAGAAATCTCAGACCACCAATAAGGAGTCCGATTTCCGTAAGGAACCTGAACGGATCACATAAATCCAAAGAGGCCAGACCACAGTCAATGAGGCCACACCAGCCGAGAGGACTGGGGACAGAATGGCCGTACCATAAGTTCCAGAATAATATGGAACCTGAAAACCACTAAGAAGAAACACAGGGCGAGAGCAACTCCCACCCTGACATGATGCCCTCCAGAAGAGGGAGCCACATGAGAACGCTCCCAATTCAGACACTCTCCTGGTTGATATAAACACCCTGAGAGAAAGAGAGAGCCTAAGCAATAGACCATGTAATGGCTATCACAACCAGCGGTTCCATTGACTGTCCCCGGAGGTAACGAAGAACCACTACTTACTCCCAAGGAGTCCCTAGGGAGTACAAATGGAGGCATAATCAAGAAAACACTCCAAAGGATGAACTGGATACCAGAGTGGAGCAATTCCATATCTTAACCATACTGACAGTGTAGAGATCCGCACTGTCAGGAAGACCAGGCCAAGTGTGAAACCCAAGCCAGCCGGAAGGAATGCCAGAATATCTGGAAATCCTGGACACCGGAGGATTGTATCGACAGGTACAATACCATAAGATTTATGGCTGCCACAGTTTGTGGTAGGTCCCAGCAAAAGCTGATCCATGTGCTCTAATCATTCCAACGATGACAAAGCCAGGGAAGCCGTAAGACCACTGTAAGGACACAGTCAAAGACAAATGACCCAGGTCCAAGGCAAAACCAAGGACCCTGAGACAACAGGTCCGGGCAGTGAAGCATCAGGGATGGAGTATCGATGTAGAGACTCCGAAGATCCAAGTACCCCTGACATCTGGGGCAATCAGGAGCCACCAGCAGGAAAGCATCTCCGTCTCGATTGAAAACACTTCCAAAGACCTCGAGGAAGAAGGGAGACCGGAGAACACAGGTACACAAAGTGGAAGGACCACTTCACCGACAAAGAGTCGCTGAAGGTTGCTTCAGAATCCCCAGAGCTGGACTGTAACACCATAGTGTGATAAAGTCAGAAGGCCATGAGGGTCACCTCAGGGGGGCCCCCCCTGCTCACCAGGAGATGAAACCTCTCTTGGGGAAGAGACTAGTCCCCGGGATGCACGGCGTGACGGCTGAGGACTCCCGCTTCCCAATGGAGAGCTCCTGAAATGAACGCTGCCGAGATGGTCGGGAGGAGACCCTCGGACTATGTCCGAATATGTGACATACCTGTCACTGCCACCCAACGAACAGTGTTGCTAAAAAGGAAGCCACTGTCCTGACCCTGTCGGACTGAACCTTTTCAGGTTCACCGGGAAACAAGAGTTATGCCAGAGTAAGTTAATTGACAGGGTGGAATCGACAGACGTCCAACTGCACTGAAAAGGATTCGATCCAGACACTGTCCATAGCAAAGAAAACCCTGGACGAGATGGCCATAGCCACCCGGACAGGGACCGACTTGCCTCCGGAGAGAGCATCATCGTTTGAACAGTTATCCGACAGAAAAAACTCGTTCCATCTGGAGATGAGCCAATTATGGAAAGGCCTGGAATGGAACTGAGCCCATTCCACCATGCATCCCAGAGTGTAAAGACATCTGTCGACTGCGCAGACAACCATGTACTCCTAATGGAAGAGAGGAGATTCCGTCTTACGCCAGAAGAATTCTCAGATTCTGAGAATCCAGCAGGGATCCTAGATGAAGAATACCCAGAGAGGGATGCAGGGAGGACTTTTTCCCCGTTGATTAAACGTCTGCACCCTGAAGAAGCCACAGTCATCCTGACCTGGCCGTAAAGTACCCCGGTGATCCCGCTAAGAGCAGGAGGCCGTCCAGGTACAGGAGCATTGGGATATACTGAACAGAAGAACTGTCAGAAAATCCAAAACGCTGGTAAACCCCTGTGGGGCTGAGGACAGTCCCAACAGGCAGAGCCCGAAAAATTGTAAGTGTTGCTGTGATACAGCAAACCTCAGCCCATGCTGAGGAAAGGTCTCTGTAAGTACCCGTAGGCACGCGTCCTGTATATCCAGTGATACCATAAAGTCCCCAGGTTCCAAACATCGTATGATGGAGCATAGGGATTTCCTCCTGAGCCCAGGTAGCTTTAGGAACTGGTTCAGGGAATTGAGACAGAGAATAGGCCAAAGAGGACCATTCAGCCACCGCACCAGAAAGAAAGCAGAACAACCAGTCCCTCACTGAGATAGTGGGGATGGCCTAATTAGCTCCGCTTACCGCAACAACAGCATAGCTTTCTGGATCTGTAAGGCCCTTGTAAAGAGGGCGTACCCTCCTACCCACGTAGCCGCGGCAACTTGACACTAATACCGGGCGAACTGAGAAAATCGGTATCTCCCAGTTGTAGGCCTGTCCCGTCAGGCTGAAGAGATATCCGTAGGTTCAGAAGCAGGATCGGCTGGCAGTCCAGGCCTGCTCGGTACTGGATATGTCGGCCCTTGTAGATGCCGACAGTCTACGAAGAAACAGACCTTTAGGCTGACCCAGAGGACAAAAAAGACTTAACAGACTTAGTCTGAGGCCTTGTAGTGGGCATAGCTGAAAGCGGTAAACTTGTCGTTAGTAATACTGCCAATGTTACTACAATCTTGTCAAGGTCAGGACCAAACAATATCAACCCTAAAGATGGTATCTGCACCTCTGCATTCCCAGAGCGCAGCCATAGGGTATTACGGAGGATACAGTCGCAGCCGGAACTCTGAAAGTTAGGAGACTGGTATCCAATATAGGCATTTCCACCTATGACAACAGCATATATTACGTGAGCGACCAAATACATTTGAACCCCCGACGTGTTGGAGGGGAAAAAACGTTACAAATGCATCAACCCAATATGCAATAGTATTAACCAACCATGCTATAGCCATGGTAGGATGGATAACAACTCCTGAAAGCAAGTATACTGATTTCAGGCAGAGTTACCACCTACGGATCAGAAGAATCTGACCACGCAGAAATGGGAGGCGTAGTAACGTCTGTAATCAGACGAGTAACACGCCCATCCCCCCCAGGAGGGGCTCGTGATGACCCTCAGGGAATTTGGGACAGGAGGCCAAACACTGTTGTAACACCTCCTATCTGGCAACAGCCAGAGTCCCGCTATGCGATCCACCCGCTAGTCAGCAACAGGTAACCCGAAGGCACGCAATACTGAGGGTGTACGATACAGGTGCAGGTCAACATTCACTCTAACCAGAATGGACCTGCTACCAGCCCTAAAGCAGGGATAATAATACCTGAAATAGGCTTCCCCCCGTGTAAGAGGGAAAGAGCCCCGAACAGTACCCAGTTCACGGCAGAGCCAACTGGGAAGTAACCACAGGGCGTCAACCACGCCAATTAGCGTTTCGTAGAAAACGACATTCACCCAGGGTGGCTGTTGTGGTAATCCCTGCAAGGGGAATGACAGACTATTGTAGCACCAGGGGGAATTCATATACTGCGAAAAAACCCCTGCAGGGAGCGGTAGTCTGTGTCACAGGGGAAGAGAGCAAGAAGCTGCGAGATACCCTGAGATGAAAAGGGCAGTATGGTGAAGTAACCCCAAGTGAGGTACAACAATGGGGCCCGCCCGGCGATCCGCAATTGAGAGGATCCCGAGAAAACAAACCGCCCAAGGGGGTCGTGAAAGAGGCCGGCACCAGATGACGCCACATACAGAACCCTTTATGAGTCAAATCCTCCGCACTAACACCTGCAGCACATGACTTGCAGGATAGTAAAAATGGGTGCAGTATAACGCTCTATCTCCTGGTCAGACATATCTGACCAATCTTGGCGGAAATATTAAGCAGCACTATACTTGTCCTGACTGATGCCAAAAATTAGCTGCAGGGACCCATTTTCAGCGTATGCAACACACAGTTCCATCTAAAATATGGCAACGTGCAGCACGCAACAGTATGTGACAAACCACACAAATATTAACAAGTATATAAATGTGAGCTCTCAGAACCACCCTAAGTACAGCTGTATTAGGGCAGATAAAGAAAAGGGATAGATATACACTGACAGGTGAGAGAATAAAGTACAGTCAGCACTAGCATAAGTCACATATAATGCAGATATATACATATATACATAAACATGTCATATAATATACTGCACTATTACACTGCATTCAACTTACCCAGATTCAGTGTCTGGGAAGGCTACAGCGCTGTGTACACTGACCTGATGGTGAGGTACGCAGGGGGACTGGACTCACTGCCATCCTGAGAGATTTCTGCTGCACCACAGAGATAAAATGGCCGCTGGAGACCTCAGAGGAAGCGTGGCCCGCGGAGGAAGCAGCTCAGCGACGCCAGACTATAGATACTGAAAGGCGCGCTGAGCTGAGGGGAGGAGCCGCTGTAACAGGGAAGGCTGCCTCCCCTGGCCGGCTATTAACCCCCGGGACGCCGGCTCCCTGCACCGATCGTTAAGTCCCTGGTGGTCTAGTGGACACACGGGGTATGGGGGGCCCGCCGCCACTGCCAGCGCCTCCGGTCTGTCCCCTGAGACCGGAGGCACAGGACTGCATTTGAAATGCGCGGATCACCGCAAGCGGTGATCCGCGACCTTACCTGCTCCCCGTGGATCCGGCAGCAGTCCTGGGCGCCCGCAGAGTCCGGCTAGTACAGACTCTGGGGTCCCGCTGAGATCCCCAGATCTGTACTGGCGTCTCAGCGCCAGCGGGGTGACGGAGCGGCAGCTTAGACGTCCTATGGACAGTCCGACGCTGCCGCTCTGAAGAGTCCAAAGTCCATGAAAAAACTTTGTCCCTAAAAAAATAAAATAAGCTTAGGGGCTGCTAATCAGCTCCCCCTGCGCTAACGGTGACCCGACTCCGGCCGGGCACCAACTTAAACTGAGGTGCCTCTGGCTTGGGGGTGGGGTTATAGGGAGAGTGGACCCAGTGCATCCTGGGAGCTAAAAGCTTTAACTGCGTGGTGCCCGGATTTGGTTCCCAACCCCAAGGTCAACCCTGTGGACCCCCTATGGACCCTGAAGTAGAAATATATGCTATGTATTACTACACCCCTGCAATATATATGCTAAGTATTACTACACCCCTGCAATATATATGCTATATATTACTACACCTCTGCAATATATATGCTATATATTACTACACCTCTGCAATATATATGCTATGTATTACTACACCCCTGCAATATATATGCTAAGTATTACTACACCCCTGCAATATATATGCTATGTATTACTACACCCCTGCAATATATATGCTATGTATTACTACACCCCTGCAATATATGTGCTATGTATTACTACACCCCTGCAATATATGTGCTATGTATTACTACACCCCTGCAATATATGTGCTATGTATTACTACACCCCTGCAATATATATGCTAAGTATTACTACACCCCTGCAATATATATGCTATGTATTACTACACCCCTGCAATATATATGCTATGTATTACTACACCCCTGCAATATATGTGCTATGTATTACTACACCCCTGCAATATATGTGCTATGTATTACTACACCCCTGCAATATATGTGCTATGTATTACTACACCCCTGCAATATATGTGCTATGTATTACTACACCCCTGCAATATATGTGCTATGTATTACTACACCCCTGCAATATATATGCTAAGTATTACTACACCCCTGCAATATATATGCTATGTATTACTACACCCCTGCAATATATATGCTATGCATTACTACACCCCTGCAATATATGTGCTAAGTATTACTACACCCCTGCAATATATATGCTATGTATTACTACACCCCTGCAATATATGTGCTATGTATTACTACACCCCTGCAATATATATGCTATGTATTACTACACCCCTGCAATATATGTGCTATGTATTACTACACCCCTGCAATATATGTGCTATGTATTACTACACCCCTGCAATATATGTGCTATGTATTACTACACCCCTGCAATATATGTGCTATGTATTACTACACCCCTGCAATATATATGCTATGTATTACTACACCCCTGCAATATATATGCTATGTATTACTACACCCCTGCAATATATATGCTATGTATTACTACACCCCTGCAATATATATGCTATGTATTACTACACCCCTGCAATATATGTGCTATGTATTACTACACCCCTGCAATATATGTGCTATGTATTACTACACCCCTGCAATATATGTGCTATGTATTACTACACCCCTGCAATATATGTGCTATGTATTACTACACCCCTGCAATATATATGCTATGTATTACTACACCCCTGCAATATATATGCTATGTATTACTACACCCCTGCAATATATGTGCTATGTATTACTACACCCCTGCAATATATGTGCTATGTATTACTACACCCCTGCAATATATGTGCTATGTATTACTACACCCCTGCAATATATATGCTATGTATTACTACACCCCTGCAATATATATGCTATGTATTACTACACCCCTGCAATATATATGCTATGTATTACTACACCCCTGCAATATATATGCTAAGTATTACTACACCCCTGCAATATATGTGCTATGTATTACTACACCCCTGCAATATTTATTGTGTTTCTGATACAATTTGCAGAATTACGCTATAGCACATAAAGTAACGGATATCTAGGTTTAGGTATACAGTGCATCATAGGAAGATTCTATAAATAAGGCATACAGTGTCATTTTATACACATTTTATACCTTTTTCACTATTTATTTATCTTTCCTCTTTTTTATATTTTGCTATTCATGTATGTAGATTAATATGAAATTTTAGAGTGATTAAATAAAGGTTAAGGGGGGGGGGGGGGGGATATTTGGTCTACGCACAGCAGACTTCCTGTCAGTGATCCCATGGAGTAACACTGCAGAAATAGGGCAGATATCCTGATAGAGTGTATGTGTCATCCTCTGACATTATTCTCTCCTATATTACATTTCCTTTATGTAACTTCCCCTCAACTCAGGGAAGGACATGCAGAGACTTGTAGTTCCACAACATGCAGATATAGCCACAGGTGGGCCACCATATACAGGAATTTCAAGTACTTTTAAGCTGCACATTGTAAATACACCATACAGGGAACAAAATAAACGAGGAGAGCGGCTGCAGCCGTAACTCACCTCCCTGTTGTCTCTGTCCGCCTGCACCAAAATCCCCTTGAAACACGGCTCGATGTAATGGACGTAGTCGTTGTACTGAGGAACAGGACACAAAGTAACACTCAGCAGTATGAACAGGTCTGAGAGGACTTAGGGGTCTAGTTACTAAGCTGTGTTAGGAGACGAATGAAAAGTGATAAGAAAGTGATAAGGTACCAGCCAATCAGCTCCCAACTGTCATTTCTCAAACACAGCCTGTGAGATGACAGTTGGGAGCTGATTGGCTTGTACCTTATCACTTTCTTATCACTTTTCGTTCTGTCCCCTAACACTGCTTAGTAAATAGACCCCTTAAAGGTGGAGAAGAAGTCACTGATTTCTTGTCTGTGATTGTGTAACACAGAGACTGAGAGGCTGGAGACCCCGGAGGGAATCCCAGGGGAGAATATTTACTAAAGTGAGAGTTTTTAGAAGTGGAGATGTTGTCCATAGCAACCAATCAGATTCTACTTAACAATTAAGTACCACCTAGAAGATAATAGCTAGAATCTGATTGGTTGCTAGGGGCAACATCTGCACTTCTAAAAACTCTCACTTTAGTAAATATCCCCCGTTGTGTCTGCAACTTAGAGCCTAATTCAGAGATGCACGTAAAGTCAATATTCTCAGATGTTTTGCAGATCTGCGCATGCTGCTGGCGTTTGGGGCGGCAACAGGCAGCGTTCCAGATAATGGGGGGGTGTCAGCGCCGTTTTCTGGGCGTGCCGAAGTCAGCTTTACAGGCAGCGTGATTTAACTGAACATTCTGAGTAACATGAGGGTTACTCAGATGTCCGATGGTCACACATTGGATGCTGAGCGTTCAGACGCAGCGGCGGGTCACAGAAGCCGGCAGTGGGCGTCTTATTACACTAGACGCCTCCTGCGGCTTCTGTATACTGTAGCATAGCCACTATAGCGTCCATCTCTGAAGCAGCACTTAGTCTCCCAGGCCACAAACATCGGTCGTATGATCAGTTTGTCAGGGAAGCTGTATGTACATTTATAAGTACATCCCTGTATCATATATGTACATTTATAAGTACATCCCTGTATCATATATGTACATTTATAAGTACGTCCCTGTATCATATATGTACATTTATAAGTACATCCCTGTATCATATATGTACATTTATAAGTACATCCCCGTATCATATATGTAAATGTGAAATATAATTAATAATAAAATGAACAATATGGGCCTGTGAGCAGCAGCCGTCATTAACAAAGGGCAAAGAAATTGCGGAGTAAGATGGCCGCCTTTGCCGAGCGACAGAAGCTTAAACTGGGTGATAGGAGTTGGGCTGAACAACTGCGCAATTACAGTGGGCGCTCTGGTGCGCATATAAGTATGGGGCATTCGTTGATGTGAGGGATTATAGAAATGAGATAAAGGGGCTCATAGGCCACACGTGGACACTACAAATGGCGCCCTCATCATGACATAATAAATGTCGTCCCCGTCCTACATAAATTCTTACTACCCACATTATAAATCAAATAGTATTGCCCCAGTATTAAAATAATAAATTAATTATTACCCCTGCAATAAAATATAAAAATAATAATATTGGCTCATTTCGAATGTAATTTTGTTGAATTGTATTCTCTGGAGGTGTAAAAATGGGGGTAAGTGTTTTCAGAACTGGCACTCTGCCGTAATAATCGCTTTCTAACCCCAAATATAATAAGGCGAATGGAGCGGCTAATTTAGTGCCGTGAAAACACTACTGGCTTCTAAACACATTGATAACACCCTGACGACCTACAGGCTGAATATACATAAAGTAACATCCACAGAGGGAGATATGGGGGGGAGCTCGGGGGGCAATAAATATTTTACACGCATCCTCTCCAGTATAACAGGAGAGAAAGTCACTCCCACTACTTCAGCCTGTAACCATAACAGCGACGAAGGGCGATGAATGCTGCGCTTTTCGCAAAGTATTAGCTTTTGGTGCCATTTGACGCCCGCCTGTCGCGGAGCACTGGATTTAGACTTGTTGCGCCCGATTCAGATCCAGGAGCAAATTTAAAAAAAGATGCACATTTGTACCTTGGTAAAACCATGTTGCGTTGCAGAGGGGAGGAGGGCACAGATGTAACATGTGAGAGGTATATAGATGGGAGGGGGGTGTCCTATCCTAGCTTTATTCTAAACTGCAATGTAAACACAAAGCTGTTCAGCATTTATGGGCTACATGCAAAAGCCGACAATATTTACCCTGCATGCACAATAATAAAAGTTCCCCCCCCCCTGCATTGCAGCATGGCCGGCGGTTCAAATCCCGACAGCGTCAGCCCGGCAAGGGTGAAAATCCAGATCGTCAAAAGGTAAGAATCACTAACCTAATTCCCCCCCTCCTTAGGGGTGCCTAACCCTAACCTCCCCCCCAGTGTCTAACCCTAACCCCCCCTAAGTGCCTAAACCTAAGTCCCCCTTCCCCACAGCCTAAACCTAAGTCCCGGTTGGGTGCCTAACCCTAACCTCCCCGGGGGTGCCTAACCCTAACCTCCCCCCCAGTGCCTAACCCTAAACCCCCCCTAAGTGCCTAAACCTAAGTCGCCCTTCCCCACAGCCTAAACCTAAGTCCCGGTTGGGTGCCTAAGCCTAACCCCTCCTTCCCCTAGCCTAACCCTCCCGGGGGGGTGCCTGACCCTAACCCCCACTTCCCCTAGCCTAAACCTAACCCTCCCGGGGTGGGGGGGTTGGCTAACCCTAAGTCCCCCCCCCCACAGCTGTCCACGCCTGGCGCCCGGCTTACCTTCATTCGGTATGCCGGACGTCAGGCTTCGACGCCTGTCATTAGTACCACGCCGGGATTAGAGAGTCGGGAAGCCGGCGGTCGGCATTCAGACCGTCGGCTTCCTGACTACATCCCAGGCCCATTTATTGCGGCTCCTTGAGAATCAATGGCCAGCAGACCAACGCCAGTCAATGCGGTATAAGCTACAAATATATAAAGAGACCTGGAAACCTGCTCACCCATGTACTTACTGATTAGTATCATTAGTATTATTACTGCCACTGGCCCTTTTATGGAATCTATTACGGGAAGACTCACTGCAATAATATTGACAAAGTCGTTCTCTCCCAGGGTGTCCAGTAGGGTGTTGATTGTGTGTTTGGCAATGGTCATTCTCAGTCCCTTCATGCTGCCGCTGATGTCCACCACAATGACGATGTCCTTCGGGGAGGTGGCGGCCTGGATGTACCTTGAATCGTGGAGAAACAGACAGAAAAGTAAATGTCACAGCGGGAGATGCAGAAGATGGGGATATAGATAGGGAAGAGGCGCTGGCACAGCTTAGTGACGGGGGCTTCGGTGATACAATTTAGGGAAAGGAGTTACAGAGTCACTGTGCAGGGGGGAGGAGAGCTCAGGGTCACAGTTATATAAGAGACAATGAAACATTAACGACCGGATAACGTCAGATTGGGCCACACAAGTGTATAAAGAAATCTGACAAAGATCCGGATGACTGGTGCTGGACCGGACCAAGACTCGGGTCTCCATATACAGAGGGGCTCCAGCGTCTATAACTACAGAGAGGGGCTACGGACGGAGAGGGTTAATAAACATGGAAATGGACAGTAGACGTAACAGTAGACGTGCAGTAACATTCTCACCATCCGCGGTTTCTGCAGTCAAATGAGATGACCCCATTTTCATCGGACACCCATTTTATACCTAGAACACATACAAGGGACATGGCAGGTTATAATAAAAATAAATGAATAAATCCCCCCAAATAATGGAAATTCACAAGTAAATCGGATGATTTGCACATATGGCCTGTACACGCAGTCACCGCGGGTTGCACGGCTGCGACCAGTAATCTCTACAGCGGGCGCTGTGTCAGTAACCGCCCACCCGCCCTGGACTAAACGGAAGGGACGTTAGGAAATGAGTCTGAGCAGTTTGCCAGGTCTGAATCACAGTCAGGTAACGGGTTCCAGCAAGTAGTCGGTGACTGGTGTATTTCTCAAGATCACAGAGAACCCGCATTACCTGGATAGAGCCGAAAGAATCCAGTGGAGCTGCCAAAATACTGCCAGGTCAGGGTAGGGTCCCGGTGGAAGTTATCCACAAAGACGGGGTTCAGGGCTTCGGACATGTACACCCCATTGAGAATATCAGGATCTGCGGAGGGTTATGGTGGAGAAAGCAAATTGTTACAATAAATCAAAGCGATCAGGAAAGTGGAAAGTGACAGACAGAGACTCACCCACAGATCAGAGACAGAGGCAACAAGATTTCTCCTCATAAAGACATTTTCTGACCTCATATAACGTTCATTCCATTATTTGTTCGTCTTCCTGTTACTGTTACTAAATGCACTGCTTTATCTATTTCGTTCAATCCTGTGTTTTTCACCAAGTATTCTATATCAAACAGACAGTGCTGGACATTTGTGCCGCCCTAGGGTATGGCACAGCACGGAGTTATGACCTGGTAACTATTTTATCTGTGCAGCAGTTTTGTGCTGTTCTCAAACGCCACCAAAAACAAGAGATATGGTAAGAACTTACCTTTGTTATCTCTGTTTCTACGAAGTCCATAGGGTCCACAGGGTTGACCTTGGGGTATAGGTTGGGAACCAAATCCGGGCACCACGCAGTTAAAGCTTTTAGCTCCCAGGATGCACTTGGGTCCACTCTCCCTATAACCCCACCCCCAGCCAGAGGCACCTCAGTTTGTAAGTAGCCAAAGGCCGGAGGAGGAGAAAAAAAGAGAGAAAACTGGAACACTCGATAACCATACTCACAGAAATGGGAGACGGAAAACCGGTGACCAGTCACACAGCCCATTTGAAGCCAGGTGCGTCAGGGCGGGCGCCCTGTGGACCCTATGGACTTCGTAGAAACAGAGATAACAAAGGTAAGTTCTTACCATATCTCTTGTTTTCTACTTCAGGGTCCATAGGGGGTCCACAGGGTTGACCTTGGGGATGTCCCAAAGCAGTTCAACCAAGGGAGGGGACGCTCCTGTGCTGAGAGGAGAATCCGCCGCCAAAAAGGAAGCATCCTGAGAGGCAAAGGAAAACAATGCCTAGAACCTTAAAAAGGTGTAGACAGAAGACCAGGTGGCCACCTAGCAAGGCAAACCAGCCAAGGTGCCACCGCGAGCCACCCACGAGGGTTACATGGCCCGAGAAAAAAAACAAGCAGCAACAACAGAAAGGCCTACCCATGGGTAGGCCCCTGAAGAAGACATACGAGGCCGTCCAGCCAACATATGGCCATAGGCCGGCCATCCTTTCCTGTTAAAACCAGAAATCTCAGACCACCAATAAGGAGTCCGATTTCCGTCAGGAACTTGAATGGATCACATAAATCCACAGAGGCCGGACCACAGTCAATGAGGCCACACCAGCCGAGAGGACTGGGGACTGAATGGCCGCACCATAAGTTCCAGAATAATATGGAACCTGAAAATCACTAAGAAGAAACACAGGGTGAGAGCAACTCACACCCTAACAAGATGCCCTCCAGAAGAGGGAGCCACATGAGAACGCTCCCAATTCCGACACTCACCTGGTTGATATAAACTCCCTGATAGAAAGAGAGAAAGCCAAAGCAATAGACCATGTAATGGCTATTACAACCAGCGGTTCCATTAACTTTCCCCGGAGTTAACGAAGAACCACTACTAACTCCCAAGGAGACCCTAGGGAGGACAAATGGAGGCATAATCCAGAGAACACTCCAAAGGATGAACTGGATATCAGAGCGGAGCAATTCCATAACCTAATCATACTGACAGTGTAGAGATCTGCACTGTCAGGAAGGCCAGGCCGAGGGAGAAACCCAAGCCAGCCGGAAGGAATGCCAGAAAATCTGGAAATCCTGGACACCAGAGGATCGTATTGATAGGTATAATACCATAAGAATTATGGCTGCCACAGATTGTGGTAGGTCCCAGCAAAAGCTGATCCATGTGCTCCAATCATTCCAACGATGACAACGCCATGGAAGCCGTAAGACCACTATAGGGACGTAGTCAAAGACAAACGACCCAGGTCCAAGGCAAACCCCAGGACCCTGAGACAACAGGTCTGGGTAGCGAAGCATCAGGAATGGAGTATCGATGGAGAGACTCCGAAAAACCAAGTACCCCTGACATCTGGGGCAATCAGGAGCCACCAGCAGGAAAGCATCTCTGTCTCTATTGAAACACTTCCCTCGAGGAAGAATGGAGACTGGAGAACACAGGTACGCAAATTGGAAGAACCCCTTCACCGACAAAGAGTCACTGAAGGTTGCTTCAGAATCCCCAGAGTTGGACTGTAACACCATAGTGTGATAGAGTCAGAAGGCCATGAGTGTCACCTCAGGAGGGCCCCCCCCCCCTGCTCACCAGGAGATGAAACCTCTCTTGGGGAAGAGACTAGTCCCCGGGATGCACGTCGTAACGGCTGAGGACTCCCGCTTCCCAATGGAGAGCACCCGAAATGAACACTGTCGAGATGGTCGGGAGGAGACCCTCAGACAATTCCCGAATGTATGACATACCTGACATTGCCACCCAACGAACAGTATTGCTAAAAAGGAAGCCACTGTTCTGACCCTGTCGGACTGAACTTTTTCAGGTTCACCTGGAAACAAGGGCTATGCCAGAGTGAAGCCCAAGACAGGCTAAAGTTCCAACAAGTTAATTGACAGGGTGGAATCGACAGACATCCAATTGCACTGAAATGGATGCGAACCAGACACTGTCCTTAGCAAAGAATACCCTGGACGAGATGGCCATAGTCACCCGAAAAGGGACCGACTTGCCTCCGGGGAGAGCATCATCGTTTGAACAGTGATCCGACAGAAAAAACTCGTTCCATCTGTAGATAAGCCAATTATGGAAAGGCCTGGAATGGAACTGAGCCCATTCCACCCTTCCAAAGGCAGACACTGAATAGTGGACCATGCATCCCAGAGTGTAAAGACATATGGCGACTGCGCAGACATCCATGTACTCCTAATGGAAGAGTGGAGATGCCGTCTTAAGCCAGAAGAATTCTCAGATTTTGAGAATCCAGCAGGGCTCCTAGGTGAAGAATACCCAGAGAGGGATGCAGGGAGGACTTTTTTCCCCTTGATTAAACGTCTGCACCCTGAAGAACCCACAGTCAACCAGACCCGGCTGTAAAGTACCCCGGTGATCCTGCTAAGAGCAGGAGGCCATCCAGGTACAGGAGCATTGGGATATACTGAACAGAAGAACTGTCAGAAAATCCCAAATGCTGGTAAACCCCTGTGGGGCTGAGATCAGTCCCAACAGGCAGAGCCCGAAAAATCGTAAGTGCTGTGATACAGCAAACCTCAGTCCATGCTGAGGTAAGGTCTCTGTAAGTACCCGTAGGCACGCGTCCTGTATATCCAGTGATACCATAAAGTCCCCGGGTTCCAAACATAGTATGATGGAGCATAGGGATTGCTTCCTGAACCCAGGTAGCTTTAGGAACTGGTTCGGGGAATTGAGACAGAGAATAGGCCAAAGAGGACCATTCAGCCACCGCACCAGAAAGAAAGCAGAACAACCAGTCCCTCGCTGAGAAAGTGGGGATGGCCCAATTAGCTCCGCTTACCGCAACAACTGTATAGCTTTCTGGATTTGTAAGGCCCTGTTCCGAATAAGGGCCTGCGTACCATCACATGGAAATAGGCCGCCTGAGCAAAGAGAGGGCGTACCCTCCTACCCACGTAGCCGCGGCAACTAGACACTAGTACCGGGCAAACTGAGAAATCGCCATCTCCCAGTGGTAGGCCTGTCTCGTCAGGCTGACGATATATCCGTTGGTTCAGAAGCAGGATCGGCTGGCAGTCCAGGCCTGCTCGGAACTGGATATGTCAGCCCTTGTAAAGGCCGACAGTCTATGAAAAAACAGACCTTTAGGCTGACCCAGAGGACAAAAAGACTTAATAGTCTGAGGCCCCGTAGTGAGCATAGCTGACGGCGGGAAATTTGTACTGCCACTGTCAAGGTCAGATATACCCTATAGATGGTATCTGCACCTCTGCATTCCCAGAGCGCAGCCATAGGGTATTACGGAGGATACCGTCGCAGCCGGAACTCTGAAAGTTTGGAGCTGGTATCCAATATAGGCATGTCCACCTATGACAACTGCATATATTACGTGAGCGACCAAATACACTTGAACCCCAGACGTGTTGGAGGGGAAAAACATTACAAATACATCAGCTCAGTATGCAATAGTATTACCCATCCTACCATGGCTATAGCATGGTTGGTTAACAACCCCTGAAAGCGAGTATACTGATTTCAGGCAGAGTTACCACCTACGGATCAGAAGAATCCGACCACGCAGGAATGGGATGCGTAGTAACGTCTGTAATCCGACGAGTAACACGCCCATCCACCCCAGGAGGGGCTCATGATGACCCTCAGGGAATTTGGGACAGGAGACCAAACACTGTTGTAATACCTCATATCTGGCAACAGCCAGAGTCCCGCCCTGCGATCCACCCGCTAGTCAGCAACAGGGACCCAGAATGCACGTAATACTGAGGGTGTATGATACAGGTGCAGGTCAACATTCACTCTAACCAGAATGGACCTGCTACCAGCCCGAAAGCAGGGATAATAATACTTGAGATAGGCTTCCCCCCCGTGTAAGAGGGAAAGAGCCCAAAACAGTATCCAGTTCACGGTAGAGCCAAGTGGGAAGTAACCACAGGGCGTCAACCACGCCAATTTGCGTTTCATAGAAAAACGACTTCCACCCAGGGTGGCTGTTGTGGTAATCCCTGCAAGGGGAATGACAGACTATTGTGGCACCAGGGGGAATTCATATACTCGAAAAAACCCCTGTAGGGAGCGGTAGTCTGTGTCACAGGGGAAGAGTGCAAGAAACTGCGAGATACCCTGAGATGAAAAGGGCAGTATGGTGAAGTAACCCCAAGTGAGGTACAACAATGGGGCCCGCCCGGCGATCCGCAATTAAGAGGATCCCGAGAAAACAAACAGCCCAAGGGGGTCGTGAAAGGGACCGGCACCCGATGACGCCACATACAGAACCCTTTAAGAGTTAAATCCTCCGCACTAACACCTGCAGCACATGGCTTGCAGGATAGTAAAAATGGGTGCAGTATAACGCTCTATCTCCTGGTCAGACATATCTGACCAAGCCTTGTGATCAAGCAGCGCTATACTGGTCCTGACTGAAACTAAAAATTAGCTGCAGGGACCCATTTTCAGCGTATGCAACACACAGTTCCACTCAAAATATGGCAACGTGCAGCACGCAACAGTATGTGACAAACCTCACAAATATTAACAAGTATATAAATGTGAGGTCTCAGAACCACCCCAAGTACAGCTGTATTAGGGCAGATAAGGAAAGGGATAGATATACACTGACAGGTGAGAGAATAAAGTACAGTCAGCACTAGCATAAGTCACATACAATGCAGATATACACATATATACATAAACATGTCATATAATATACTGCACTATTACACTGCATGCAACTTACCCAGATTCAGTGTCTGGGAAGGCTACAGCGCTGTGTACACTGACCTAATGGTGAGGTACGCAGGGGGACTGGACTCACTGCCATCTCCAGAGATTTCTGCTGCACCACAGAGAAAATGGCCGCTGGAGACCTCAGAAGAAGCGTGGCCCGCGGAGGAAGCAGCTCAGCGACGCCAGACTATGGATACTGAAAGGCGCGCTGAGCTGAGGGGAGGAGCCGCTATAACAGGGAAGGCTGTCTCCCCTGGCCGGCTATTAACCCCCGGGACGCCGGCTCCCTGCACCGAACACTAAGTCCCTGGTGGTCTAGTGGACACACGGGGTATGGGGGGCCCGCCGCCACTGCCGGCGCCTCCGGTCTGTCCCCAGAGACCGGAGGCACAGGACTGCATTTCAAATGCGCGGATCACCGCAAGCGGTGACCCGCGCCTTACCTGCTCCCCGTGAATCCGGCAGCAGTCCTGGGCGCCCGCAGAGTCCGGCTAGTACAGACTCTGGGGTCCCGCTGAGATCCCCAGATCTGTACTGGCGTCTCAGCGCCAGCGGGGTGACGGAGCGGCAGCTTAGACGTCCTATGGACAGTCTGACGCTGCCGCTCTGAAGAATCCAAAGGAAAAATAAAAAACTCTGTCCTTTAGAAAAAAATAAAGCTTAGGGGCTGCTAATCAGCTCCCCACTGCACTAAACGGTGACCCGACTCCGGCCGGGCACAACTTAAACTGAGGTGCCTCTGGCTGGGGGTGGGGTTATAGGGAGAGTGGACCCAAGTGCATCCTGGGAGCTAAAAGCTTTAACTGCGTGGTGCCCGGATTTGGTTCCCAACCTATACCCCAAGGTCAACCCTGTGGACCCCCTATGGACCCTGAAGTAGAAATGAGCAACTCTGTCTGGTAGCTGTAAAGTCCTCAGTGAAAGGCACAGATGGAAGAAAATAAAAGTTGTGTATTTAGTCAATGTTGCAGATTGGCGAATATACGTTTATATGGTCTGCAAGGTGGATAACGTCCTTAAAAACCACTAAGCCTCATATACAACTTGCCTATAATACAACAGGCAATAATACACTCGCAAACATATATGTGTAACCGTTTTCATACCTTTTCAGAACGTAATATATCTGACACCCTATTTCCATTTACTTTGCAGTTACGTGCTATATGTTATATGTGTTATCAGACATTCTGCTAAAAGTGGCTCCAACGTCTCTCCAAGGGAAAACTTTAAAATGGGAAAATATACTCCCAAAATCATAGCCCTTATCTGTATACAGGGCATACTGGCCAATGACCTGCATCCCGGGCTGGAGAATTATCCATGTACGTCTGATAATTCGCCAAACTACAAGCAATGGTGCAAAAAACAAGAGATATGGTAAGAACTTACCTTTGTTATCTCTGTTTCTACGAAGTCCATAGGGTCCACAGGGTTGACCTTGGGGGTATAGGTTGGGAACCAAATCCGGGCACCACGCAGTTAAAGCTTTTAGCTCCCAGGATGCACTGGGTCCACTCTCCCTATAACCCCACCCCCAAGCCAGAGGCACCTCAGTTTGTAAGTAGCCAAAGGCCGGAGGAGGAGAGAAAAAGAGAGAGAAAACTGGAACACTCAATAACCATACTCACCGAAATGGGAGACGGAAAACCGGTGACCAGCCACACAGCCCATATGAAGCCAGGTGCGTCAGGGCGGGCGCCCTGTGGACCCTATGGACTTCGTAGAAACAGAGATAACAAAGGTAAGTTCTTACCATATCTCTTGTTTTCTACTTCAGGGTCCATAGGGGGTCCACAGGGTTGACCTTGGGGATGTCCCAAAGCAGTTCAACCAAGGGTGGGGACGCTCCTGTGCTGAGAGGAGAATCCGTCGCCAAAAAGGAAGCATCCTGAGAGGCAAAGGAAACCAATGCCTAGAACCTTAAAAAGGTGTGGACAGAAGACCACGTGGCCACCTAGTAAGGTAAAACAGCCGAGGCGCCACAGCGAGCCGCACACATGGCCCGAGAAAAAACAAGCATCAACAACAGGAAGGCCTACCCATGGGTAGGCCCCTGAGGAAGACCTACGAGGCCATCCAGCCAACATTTGGTTATAGGCCGGCCATCCTTTCCTGTGAAAACCAGAAATCTCAGACCACCAATAAGGAGTCCGATTTCCGTAAGGAACCTGAACGGATCACAAAAATCCAAAGAGGCCAGACCACAGTCAATGAGGCCACACCAGCCGAGAGGACTGGGGACAGAATGGCCGTACCATAAGTTCCAGAATAATATGGAACCTGAAAACCACTAAGAAGCAACACAGGGCGAGAGCAACTCCCACCCTGACATGATGCCCTCCAGAAGAGGGAGCCACATGAGAACGCTCCCAATTCAGACACTCTCCTGGTTGATATAAACACCCTGAGAGAAAGAGAGAGCCTAAGCAATAGACCATGTAATGGCTATCACAACCAGCGGTTCCATTGACTGTCCCCGGAGGTAACGAAGAACCACTACTTACTCCCCAGGAGTCCCTAGGGAGGACAAATGGAGGCATAATCAAGAAAACACTCCAAAGGATGAACTGGATACCAGAGTGGAGCAATTCCATATCTTAACCATACTGACAGTGTAGATATCCGCACTGTCAGGAAGACCAGGCCAAGTGTGAAACCCAAGCCAGCCGGAAGGAATGCCAGAATATCTGGAAATCCTGGACACCGGAGGATTGTATCGACAGGTACAATACCATAAGATTTATGGCTGCCACAGTTTGTGGTAGGTCCCAGCAAAAGCTGATCCATGTGCTCTAATCATTCCAACGATGACAAAGCCAGGGAAGCCGTAAGACCACTGTAAGGACACAGTCAAAGACAAACGACCCAGGTCCAAGGCAAAACCAAAGACCCTGAGACAACAGGTCCGGGCAGTGAAGCATCAGGGATGGAGTATCGATGTAGAGACTCCGAAGATCCAAGTACCCCTGACATCTGGGGCAATCAGGAGCCACCAGCAGGAAAGCATCTCCGTCTCGATTGAAAACACTTCCAAAGACCTTGAGGAAGAAGGGAGACCGGAGAACACAGGTACACAAAGTGGAAGGACCACTTCACCGACAAAGAGTCGCTGAAGGTTGCTTCAGAATCCCCAAAGCTGAACTGTAACACCATAGTGTGATAAAGTCAGAAGGCCATGAGGGTCACCTCAGGGGGGCCCCCCCTGCTCACCAGGAGATGAAACCTCTCTTGGGGAAGAGACTAGTCCCCGGGATGCACGGCGTGACGGCTGAGGACTCCCGCTTCCCAATGGAGAGCTCCTGAAATGAACGCTGCCGAGATGGTCGGGAGGAGACCCTCGGACTATGTCCGAATATGTGACATACCTGTCATTGCCACCCAACGAACAGTGTTGCTAAAAAGGAAGCCACTGTCCTGACCCTGTCGGACTGAACCTTTTCAGGTTCACCGGGAAACAAGAGTTATGCCAGAGTAAGTTAATTGACAGGGTGGAATCGACAGACGTCCAACTGCACTGAAAAGGATTCGATCCAGACACTGTCCATAGCAAAGAAAACCCTGGACGAGATGGCCATAGCCACCCGGACAGGGACCGACTTGCCTCCGGAGAGAGCATCATCGTTTGAACAGTTATCCGACAGAAAAAACTCATTCCATCTGGAGATGAGCCAATTATGGAAAGGCCTGGAATGGAACTGAGCCCATTCCACCATGCATCCCAGAGTGTAAAGACATCTGTCGACTGCGCAGACAACCATGTACTCCTAATGGAAGAGAGGAGATTCCGTCTTACGCCAGAAGAATTCTCAGATTCTGAGAATCCAGCAGGGATCCTAGATGAAGAATACCCAGAGAGGGATGCAGGGAGGACTTTTTCCCCGTTGATTAAACGTCTGCACCCTGAAGAAGCCACAGTCATCCTGACCTGGCCGTAAAGTACCCCGGTGATCCCGCTAAGAGCAGGAGGCCGTCCAGGTACAGGAGCATTGGGATATACTGAACAGAAGAACTGTCAGAAAATCCAAAACGCTGGTAAACCCCTGTGGGGCTGAGGACAGTCCCAACAGGCAGAGCCCGAAAAATTGTAAGTGTTGCTGTGATACAGCAAACCTCAGCCCATGCTGAGGAAAGGTCTCTGTAAGTACCCGTAGGCACGCGTCCTGTATATCCAGTGATACCATAAAGTCCCCAGGTTCCAAACATCGTATGATGGAGCATAGGGATTTCCTCCTGAGCCCAGGTAGCTTTAGGAACTGGTTCAGGGAATTGAGACAGAGAATAGGCCAAAGAGGACCATTCAGCCACCGCACCAGAAAGAAAGCAGAACAACCAGTCCCTCACTGAGATAGTGGGGATGGCCTAATTAGCTCCGCTTACCGCAACAACTGCATAGCTTTCTGGATCTGTAAGGCCCTTGTAAAGAGGGCGTACCCTCCTACCCACGTAGCCGCGGCAACTTGACACTAATACCGGGCGAACTGAGAAAATCGGTATCTCCCAGTTGTAGGCCTGTCCCGTCAGGCTGAAGAGATATCCGTAGGTTCAGAAGCAGGATCGGCTGGCAGTCCAGGCCTGCTCGGTACTGGATATGTCGGCCCTTGTAGATGCCGACAGTCTACGAAGAAACAGACCTTTAGGCTGACCCAGAGGACAAAAAAGACTTAACAGACTTAGTCTGAGGCCTTGTAGTGGGCACAGCTGAAAGCGGTAAACTTGTCGTTAGTAATACTGCCAATGTTACTACAATCTTGTCAAGGTCAGGACCAAACAATATCAACCCTAAAGATGGTATCTGCACCTCTGCATTCCCAGAGCGCAGCCATAGGGTATTACGGAGGATACAGTCGCAGCCGGAACTCTGAAAGTTAGGAGACTGGTATCCAATATAGGCATTTCCACCTATGACAACAACATATATTACGTGAGCGACCAAATACATTTGAACCCCCGACGTGTTGGAGGGGAAAAAACGTTACAAATGCATCAACCCAATATGCAATAGTATTAACCAACCATGCTATAGCCATGGTAGGATGGGTAACAACTCCTGAAAGCAAGTATACTGATTTCAGGCAGCGTTACCACCTACGGATCCGAAGAATCCGACCACGCAGGAATGGGAGGCGTAGTAACGTCTGTAATCAGACGAGTAACACGCCCATCCCCCCCAGGAGGGGCTCGTGATGACCCTCAGGGAATTTGGGACAGGAGGCCAAACACTGTTGTAACACCTCCTATCTGGCAACAGCCAGAGTCCCGCTATGCGATCCACCCGCTAGTCAGCAACAGGGAACCCGAAGGCACGCAATACTGAGGGTGTATGATACAGGTGCAGGTCAACATTCACTCTAACCAGAATGGACCTGCTACCAGCCCTAAAGCAGGGATAATAATACCTGAAATAGGCTTCCCCCCGTGTAAGAGGGAAAGAGCCCCGAACAGTACCCAGTTCACGGCAGAGCCAACTGGGAAGTAACCACAGGGCGTCAACCACGCCGATTAGCGTTTCGTAGAAAACGACATCCACCCAGGGTGGCTGTTGTGGTAATCCCTGCAAGGGGAATGACAGACTATTGTGGCACCAGGGGGAATTCATATACTGCGAAAAACCCCTGCAGGGAGCGGTAGTCTGTGTCACAGGGGAAGAGTGCAAGAAGCTGCGAGATACCCTGAGATGAAAAGGGCAGTATGGTGAAGTAACCCCAAGTGAGGTACAACAATGGGGCCCGCCCGGCGATCCGCAATTGAGAGGATCCCGAGAAAACAAACCGCCCAAGGGGGTCGTGAAAGAGGCCAGCACCAGATGACGCCACATACAGAACCCTTTATGAGTCAAATCCTCCGCACTAACACCTGCAGCACATGACTTGCAGGATAGTAAAAATGGGTGCAGTATAACGCTCTATCTCCTGGTCAGACATATCTGACCAATCTTGGCGGAAATATTAAGCAGCGCTATACTGGTCCTGACTGATGCCAAAAATTAGCTGCAGGGACCCATTTTCAGCGTATGCAACACACAGTTCCATCTAAAATATGGCAACGTGCAGCACGCAACAGTATGTGACAAACCACACAAATATTAACAAGTATATAAATGTGAGGTCTCAGAACCACCCTAAGTACAGCTGTATTAGGGCAGATAAAGAAAAGGGATAGATATACACTGACAGGTGAGAGAATAAAGTACAGTCAGCACTAGCATAAGTCACATACAATGCAGATATATACATATATACATAAACATGTCATATAATATACTGCACTATTACACTGCATTCAACTGCCCAGATTCAGTGTCTGGGAAGGCTACAGTGCTGTGTACACTGACCTGATGGTGAGGTACGCAGGGGGACTGGACTCACTGCCATCTCCAGAGATTTCTGCTGCACCACAGAGATAAAATGGCCGCTGGAGACCTCAGAAGAAGCGTGGCCCGCGGAGGAAGCAGCTCAGCGACGCCAGACTATGGATACTGAAAGGCGCGCTGAGCTGAGGGGAGGAGCCGCTGTAACAGGGAAGGCTGCCTCCCCTGGCCGGCTATTAACCCCCGGGACGCCGGCTCCCTGCACCGATCGTTAAGTCCCTGGTGGTCTAGTGGACACACGGGGTATGGGGGGCCCGCCGCCACTGCCGGCGCCTCCGGTCTGTCCCCTGAGACCGGAGGCACAGGACTGCATTTGAATGCGCGGATCACCGCAAGCGGTGATCCGCGACCTTACCTGCTCCCCGTGGATCCGGCAGCAGTCCTGGGCGCCCACAGAGTCCGGCTAGTACAGACTCTGGGGTCCCGCTGAGATCCCCAGATCTGTACTGGCGTCTCAGCGCCAGCGGGGTGACGGAGCGGCAGCTTAGACGTCCTATGGACAGTCCGACGCTGCCGCTCTGAAGAGTCCAAAGTCCATGGAAAAAACTTTGTCCCTAAAAAAATAAAATAAGCTTAGGGGCTGCTAATCAGCTCCCCCTGCGCTAACGGTGACCCGACTCCGGCCGGGCACCAACTTAAACTGAGGTGCCTCTGGCTTGGGGGTGGGGTTATAGGGAGAGTGGACCCAGTGCATCCTGGGAGCTAAAAGCTTTAACTGCGTGGTGCCCGGATTTGGTTCCCAACCTATACCCCCAAGGTCAACCCTGTGGACCCCCTATGGACCCTGAAGTAGAAAGGGGCAGATTGTGGCTTCTCTCCCAAAGGAGAATGGACCTTGTAAGGAACAAATGACAATGACATCGCCAGGAATTGGTGACATCACCAGGAGCTAGTGACATCACAGAGCACAAAGTGACTTATCCAAAGCCACAAGTATCTGACACTGGGATTATAACCAGAGCATACCCTCCAACATGACCCACTCCAGGAGGGACACAATGCTCTGGTCCTGGACTTCCCTGGTAAGAGGCGGGGCTGCAGCACAGTTCGAAATTCAAATAGGGGAGTCACACCAACTGTCATCTCACACACTGCCCAACATCACTGGCTGGGACTCACTGGCAGTTGGTGTGACTCCCCTATTTGAATTTTGGACTGTGCTGAAGCCCCACCCCTGGAGCCTCCACCAATCATAACTTACCAGGGAAGTCCAGGACCAGAGCATTGTGTCCCTCCTGGAGAGGGTCATGTTGGGATCTGGTCTCCTGCATGAGTCAGACAATGGCCCTCATTCAGAGCCGTACGCTCTGAGCAGAGCACACGCTCTGAATGAGGGCCGCCCTCCATAATTCTGGAGCGTCCTCCTGGACACTCGTATAGCTTTGGGTCACCACCCACAGCCTATACGAGCGTGCAGTTTGATGGCCGCGATGGTCGTGACCATCGCGACCATCGAAACTGCGAGCCGGAGCCTGCGGTTGAGGTTTTCAACCGCAAGGCCCGGAGTGATTTTGGCTCTATCAGAGCCAAAATCACTCCCACTGACATCACTAGTGATGTCAGTGGGGCCGGCTTCTGACGGTAGGCGTTCCCTTGGGAACGCCCCCGTCAGGGAGGCACGCCCCCGGCACGCCCACCAAAGGGGGCGTGCTGTCAATCAACATCGACAGCACGCCCCCTTTGATCAGACACAACGAGCGAAGGACTTTCCTTCGCTCGTCGCGTCTGGCGCATGCGCACGACGGAGCTCCCGCCGTCGTGCGCATGCGCAGTGCACAACATCGACCCACTTGCGAGCGGACAGCCGCTTGCGAGTGGGTCTGAATCAGGCCCAAAGTTATTTCTGAATTTAAAGCCTTGTAGAGCACAGTGCAAATGCTTATTTGTCATGTCACACGCCGTCTTATGCGCAAGTGTGTCTTGTTTTGCAGCATGCAGACCTGCAGGCCAAGATGGAGGTATAGAAGACTGTGCCGACTGATGACAGAGGTTGGGCAAATTAAGGACCTTATTGGATGCTAAGTGCCCGAGCACGCCTACTTTACCACTCACTGGTGCAAAACTGAGATTTCATTATGCGGAAAGGGGATAATCTGAATAAGATAGAGAACTGGGGAGGACGCAATGTCGCTACCCAGCCATAAAAGACCTTGAATTCTCCACCACCTTAAAGGTCTCAGAGATTGGATCATGTCCCTACATTTATAAACGGAGGCATTTTGTACCATGCGGTTGCACTTTTGCGGGAATGCACGTTTCCAGGTGCTCTTTCTGTAATAAAAATCCTCGAATATTCAAAAGTGATGTAATAAAACCAGTCTTATGGGGGGCATCCACTAGACGATTTTAGCAGGCGATTGAACGATAACGATATCGTTCAATCATTTAAAAATCGTGCAGTAATTGTTTCTAACGATGTACGATGTGCGCTCCCGCTGGTCGTTTGATCGTCTCCTCCATCGACAGAACATGCAGGTCAATTTCACTTGATTGCTTACAAATCGTTTACACATCGTTTACACATCGTTCACGCTGAACGATCAAACGATTAACCCCTATCTGTCCACTATAGCTGAAAGCTGTCAATCACAGATTGAAACGGGAGGCAATCGGGAAGCCGACTGCCTAAATAACGGCAGCCGGCTTCCCGACTGTCTTATCCCGGCAAGGGTGAAATGCCGGGCGTCTAGATGTAGACGCCCGCATTTCCCCGACGCCGAGAGACCGGCGCCCGGCATCACGATCATAGTGATGCCGGGCGCCGCAAGCGGACAGCCGCGGGGGGGGAGGGTTAGGTTTAGGGCTCCTGGGGGGGACTTAGGGTTAGGCTAGGGGAAGGGAGGGTTAGGGTTAGGCTAGGGGAAGGGAGGGTTAGGGTTAGGCACCCCCGGGGTGGACTTAGGGTTAGGCACCCCCCCGGGGGACTTAGGTTTAGGCAGCGGGGAAGGGGGTGGTTAGGGTTAGGCACTTAGAGGGGGGATTAGGGTTAGGCACTTGGGGGGGAAGTTAGGGTTAGGCACCCCTAAGGAGGGTTAGGGTTAGGGGGGTTAGGTTAGGTTAGTGGATACTTACCTATCCACGATCGGGATTTCCAGCGCTGTCGGGCTTCCGCTGCGTCGCACTCTGCTCCTGTCGGCCTGCCGGTGACGGGAATCGAACCGCCGGCCATGCGGCTGGCGGTATTTCATACCAATTCCATTGAAACAACATCGTTTATCGTTAGATCATTTGCAAATCGTTCAGAGTGGAAGATCAAATTTCAAGGGAAAATCGTTTAGAGGTTGGACAGGGATAAAATCGTCTTGTGGATGCCCCCCATAAGTTGTGTTGCAGGAGTCTTGAAAGTGTGCAATTCCCTCTTCATCCAGCAGGTGGAACAGAGCTCTGCTATACCAACATGTCCCCATAAGGGGGAGCAAGTGAGACAGTGGCTAATTACAGGCAGTCTCTTACTTCCAGCAGAGGGCGCTGACACTCACCTTTGTTGTAGACGTTAGTGGGCAGCTGGATGTTACTGAGGGTCGTATTCACCATCAGGTTGTTGAAGTGCTCGTTGTTTTCCAGGATGAACTCACTTCCCAGCTCCACGTAATTATCATTCTCATCTTTCTCATTAATTCGCACTGAATTATAGTACTCAAACTGCAGAGAGAATACAGGCAGTTAACACGCACACGGAGAACATGCTATGTTAATATACTGGAACATGTTTGTCGTTCAATTAGTTGCAATATCATGAATGATAAATAATATATTGTAACTGCCGCTGACTTCATACCGTGAGCCTTATGATCCGTTGATTCCTGATTGATTTATTGCCTATGTTTGTTGTATTATCATGTAGCGCAAATAATTTGTATAAATTGTTACACGTCTCATAATGGAAACAGCAGAACAAAACGTTTACAAAATCCTTTATTCTGTGATTATTTGACTAAAGATTGAATTAATCCACAAGGGGTTTAAAATATGTTTTAACAATATTTAAATGCATACTGATATTTTTTTTAAAGAGATTACACCGATTATTACACTCAATCTGTTACTGTCACCACAATGCCACACCCCAGCTTCTAGGCGGAACCCTTCTGGAACTATATACCCCAATCTGTACCTCCACGGCCCCCTCACTCACCTCCAATGATGAATTAAAATCATGGTTCAGATCAGCGTCCTCCGCAGCCTCCACCAGCCTCTACGGAGTAAGAAAAAAAGTAAATAAAACTTGAGAAAAGCAAAAAGGAGTAGAGAGACCGGGGAGGAGAGTAAGAGGGACAGATAAGGCTCCACAACCGGTGACTGTTTGGGCAATTGAGAGTCAGCTTTAGAGAACTTATTATCAGAGGTTACAAACACGTCTGTGCTGCTGGACAGTGCGCACGGCTGTCGTAGCAAAGTGTTCGGCGAAACAAGGACAAGGGGAAATGGGAACATACACTACACCCCCCGGAACCTGCTCCGTCACCCTGCTTTCCTGGACAGCCGCGAGCACTGCACCAGCCTCTCTCCATAGGGACCATCTGTCTCTAGGTGAGATTCTGCCTCTATCGCCTGGCGCATACTAGCGGAATCAGTTACTATCTGTGTGTAAGAGCCCTGACTCTAATAATATATATGATATAAAGCTCATCACATCGCTGAGAGCAATACATTAATTACACCAACACGAGAGATCATAGAGTAACACTGACACCAAACTGATAAATGATGACAGCAAAATTGTAAGTTCAAATGTTCCACAATATCGGACAACAGAATTATCATCCTACCTCCGCAGCCTTCATCTTCCTCCACAGCCTCCACTTACCTCCACCTTTCTCCACAGCCTCCTACTACCTTCACAGATTCCACCTACCTCCACAGATTCCAACTACCTCCAGTCTACACCATCCCCTGCAGCCTTCTTCTATCTCCACAGCCTCCACCATCCTCTACAGCCTCCTACATCTACAACCTCCACAGCCTCCTACATCTACAGCCTCCACCTTCCTCCACAGCCTCCAACTACCTCCAAAGATTCCACCTACCTCCAGTCTAAACATTCCCCTGCAGCCTTCTTCTATTTCCACAGCCTTCACCTTCCTCCACAGCCTCCAACTACCTCCACAGATTCCACCTACTGCCACAGATTCCACCGACCGCCACAGTATAAATCTTCCTCTACTGCCTTCATCTATCTCCACAGCCTCAACCTTTCTCCACAGCCTCCTACATCTACAGCCTCCTCCTTCCCCCACAGCCTCCAACTACCTCCAAAGCCTCCAACTACATCCACAGATTCCACCTACCTCCACAGTCTAAACCTTCCACTATAGCCTTCATCTATCTTCACAGCCTCCCTCTTCCTCCACAGCCTCCAACTACCTCCACAGATTCCACCTACCGCCAGTCTAAACCTTCCTCTACTGCCTTCAATCTATCTCCACAGCCTAAACCTTCCTCCACAGTCTCCTACATCTACAGCCTCCACCTTCCTCCAGTCTCCAGCAACCTCTAAAGCCTCCAACTGCCTCCACAGTCTAAGCCTTCTACTACAGCCTTCACCTATTTTCACAGCCACCCTCTTCCTCCACAGCCTCCAGCATCTACAATCTCCGACTACATCTACAGTCTCCACTTTTCTCATCAGCACCCACCTACCTCCACAGCCTCCACCTTCCTCCGTAGCATGCTCTCCATCTCCTCCGAGAACTTTCTGACTAGATCCAGTCCGTCCACCTCCTCGATGCTGAGTGTGGGCTCCACGTCCTTGTATTTCTGCCAGAGAGAAGAGAACAGTCACACGACGGCTGTCCCCGATGTACTGATCTAGATCATCGCTGCACTACGTGTTACATGGCTGTGCCGATGACATAGATTTATTACAATGCCGTATAAAATACAATGGATATTAGAAATGTGTGGCCTGCTTCTCTTCTCAGGCAACAGACAGCCTGGGTGACATTCAATATCCTTGTATCTCAGAGAAGGTGACATTAGGCCTTATAACACAGGAGTAATGGTATCTGACAATAATATAAAACATTTACGTATATTAATAGTCAGTATAATACATGACAGCATGGTGGCAAAGTAGTTAGTTATGCTGCCTCACAGCATCAGTGGCAGCAGTTCCACTCCAACCAGGGCGTGAAATGTGTGGAATTTGTACGTTCTCCCTGTTAGCATACGTGTCCTCCACATGATCCAGGTTTTCCCTACACTCCAAAGACACGGGAGCCAGGAGCATGGCCGTGTTATACCTGTCAGAACCAACCCTGTAACTAGATCAAAGGAAATTATTTTAGGTCTCTGCGCCTGGCGCCACCTCCCCGCCCTCGCACGGCAAAAGACTGTCAATTACTGACGTCTGCTGCCAGTTTACTCGCAGACCTGTTCTGCACCTGCGCAGAAAGGATCTAGCGTCTGCGCAGATTCCCAAACATCGGGAATCTGCGATCAGCAGTGCACTTACGTGTAACACTGAATAAGGGCCACAGACTGTTCCATTGCTTTTATTGCGAACCAGCCACCACAATGGGGGGTATCCACTAAGCGATTTAAACAAGCGATTGCACGATAACGATGTCGTTATCGTGCAATCGCTTGCATATCGCGCATGCATCGTGCTTGCATCGGGCATGTTTTGGACAGAAGCGATCCGCGATGCGCGTGCCCGCGAGTCGCTTCCGTCATCCGACATCTCCTGTACAAGCAGGTCAACCTGACGATCTCGTCAGGTTCAGCATGTGCGGGAATGAGGGATATGCCGGGAATGAACGAGTGAACGTTCAGTCTAGGCACATCACTAGCTATACAAACGACAGCACGATTGCAAGGTCGCAATCGTGCTCTATTTTGTATATCGCTAAGTGGATACCCCCCATTAAAATAAATTTTCTAACTCATAATTAATTTTTTTTTTTTTTCGCAGATTTTTTTTTAAATAAGAAGAAATCAATTTATTGTCGCGGCTGGTTGGGGTGGGGATATATCTGAAGAGTAAATAACAATGAATTTGATATCAGGGATTGTTGGAGGAAAGGCAGGATACTGATTAAACGTGGATGCTAATGACTAAAGGTCGGGACTGATTGATTAGGGAGTTTTTAGTGTTATCTCTATGTCCGGATTTCCTGGATGTAAATAGAACCTATTCCTGTTACACACAGGGTTCCCACATTCCAGGTACCAGCAAATGAGCCTTATACAAGAGCAGCATCAGAGAGTCGCAGCTGCAAGGACCGGTATGAGGGAGCAGCACAGGCCGCTATGTACATTGTGGCGTTTGATTGTGGAGGACTGACCTGAGCTGATCCGATCTCCCATACAGCGTTAAGCTCCTCCGCTCATAAAGGAGAAGTCACGGGCTCCTAACAGGGGTTTATTCAATAGGAAAATAATATTTTGTTCTCCCACATAGCTAGACCTAAAGCCAGATATAAAGAATACAGTAGGCCACGCTGCTGTGTCTTCTTGAGGCAATACAGTCAACAATGTATACTTCTATTTAAGATTTATTAATATATATATATACATATATATATATATATATATATATATATATATATATATATATAAGTAAAATGTATAAAAAACATAAAATATAAAAATCATCCCATATGCACACATATTATCCCAGCAATGAATAACAGAACTTCATATTCATCTGTAACATGAAAATAAAATGTAGCAAATGTAAATTGTATCTTTTCTAGACACAGAGCTCAGGATAAACACCTATTCATTCATAAGATACTTGCAAAGTTCTGCATGTGTATACCAACTGGTATAATATAAAAAAAGAAGTATTTCCGGGTATTAACTTGTCATCATATAATTCACATCCAGAGACTCATCAGCACCTGATCCCTCATCATATAATTCCTCTACTGCTACATGGTATCACACCCAGAGACTCATCAGCACCTGATCCCTCATCATATAATTCCTCTACTGCTACATGGTATCACACCCAGAGACTCATCAGTACCTGATCCCTCATCATATAATTCCTCTACTGCTACATGGTATCACACCCAGAGACTCATCAGTACCTGATCCCACATCATATAATTCCTCTACTGCTACATGGTGTCACACCCAGATACTCATCAGCCGCTGATTCCTCATCATATAATTCCTCTACTACTACATGGTATCACACCCAGAGACTCATCAGCACCTGATCCCTCATCATATAATTCCTCTACTGCTACATGGTATCACACCCAGAGACTCATCAGCACCTGATCCCTCATCATATAATTCCTCTACTGCTACATGGTATCACACCCAGAGACTCATTCAGCACCTGATCCCTCATCATATAATTCCTCTACTGCTACATGGTATCACACCCAGAGACTCATCAGTACCTGATCCCTCATCATATAATTCCTCTACTGCTACATGGTATCACACCCAGAGACTCATCAGTACCTGATCCCACATCATATAATTCCTCTACTGCTACATGGTGTCACACCCAGATACTCATCAGCCGCTGATTCCTCATCATATAATTCCTCTACTGCTACATGGTATCACACCCAGAGACTCATCAGTACCTGATCCCTCATCATATAATTCCTCTACTGCTACATGGTATCACACCCAGAGACTCATCAGCACCTGATCCCTCATCATATAATTCCTCTACTACTACATGGTATCACACCCAGAGACTCATCAGCACCTGATCCCTCATCATATAATTCCTCTACTGCTACATGGTATCACACCCAGAGACTCATCAGCACCTGATCCCTCATCATATAATTCCTCTACTGCTACATGGTATCACACCCAGAGACTCATCAGCACCTGATCCCTCATCATATAATTCCTCTACTACTACATGGTATCACACCCAGAGACTCATCAGCACCTGATCCCCCATCATATAATTCCTCTACTGCTACATGGTATCACACCCAGAGACCCATCAGTACATGATCCCTCATCATATAATTCCTCTACTGCTACATGGTATCACACCCAGAGACTCAACAGCACCTGATCTCTCATCATATAATTCCTCTACTGCTACATGGTATCACACCCAGAGACTCATCAGCACCTGATCCCCCATCATATAATTCCTCTACTGCTACATGGTATCACACCCAGAGGCTTATCAGCACCTGATCCCTCATCATATAATTCCTCTACTGCTACATGGTATCACACCCAGAGACTCATCAGCCACTGATTCCTCATCATATAATTCCTCTACTGCTACATGGTATCACACCCAGAGACTCATCAGCACCTGATCCCTCATCATATAATTCCTCTACTGTTACATGGTATCACACCCAGAGACTCATCAGCACCTGATCCCCCATCATATAATTCCTCTACTGCTACATGGTATCACACCCAGAGACTCATCAGCACCTGATCCCCCATCATATAATTCCTCTACTGCTACATGGTATCACACCCAGAGACTCATCAGCTCCTGATCCATATCAGATGGTTAATAATAGATACATATTTTATTTTATATATAACGTATGAAAACCATGTGATAAGTCATTAGTCAGATAACATTAGGTCTCTGTTCCAGTCGCTCTCTCCTGTCTGAGCAGAGGATTATGGGAAACGCTTGGCACATGACACAGACCACAGTCACCGCCTGTCAGATTATGTGTTTCCCTAGTGACCTATTAATCCCCATGTAATAGAGACATGAGCACAGTAACAGAGGCATGTAATATCAGATACAATATAATAACCTTATCCCTGTCACCACCGAACAGTATTGACTTCTCCCATGTAATATAGGGATCACCGGGTACACGTATGTTGCATTTCGCCTTTACCAAATCCTGCCTGATGCTCACTGGACTTATTTACAGTTTGGTGTAATGTATTTGTTACATTTGCACATTAAGGGGGATATTTACGAAAGTGAGAGTTTTTAGAAGTTTAGATGTTGCCAATAGCAACCAATCAGATTCTATTTAACATCTACCTAGCACCTTCTAGAAGATAATAGCTAAAATCTGATTGGTTGCTATGGGCAACACCTCCACTTCTAAATACCCGCACTGTTTTACTGCACTCTACTTACACTTCCCCGCCCCTGTTCTTTCTCTCCATACGTAAAGGGCAGCAACTCCAATACAATATACATGGGACACTTTAGTACACAGGCTCAGTATTGCAATGTGTATATTCACTGCACAAACATGGACACACTTCCCAGAGGCCCCCTGAGGGATGCCAGGCATACAGGGCTCCCTGTCAGTCACCTGCATTATTATCAGTGCTCTTACTGCACTCTAGTTACACTGAGCGTGCCTCTTACTGCACTCTAGTTACACTGAGCGTGCCTCTTACTGCACTCTAGTTGCACTGAGCGTGCCTCTTACTGCACTCTAGTTACACTGAGCGTGCCTCTTACTGCTCTCTAGTTACACTGATCATGCCTCTTACTGCACTCCAGTTACACTGAGCGTGCCTCTTACAGCACTCTAGTTACACTGATCGTGCCTCTTACTGCACTCCAGTTACACTGAGCGTGCCTCTTACTGCTCTCTAGTTACACTGAGCGTGCCTCTTACTGCACTCTAGTTACACTGAGCGTGCCTCTTACTGTACTCTAGTTACACTGAGCGTGCCTGTTACTGCACTCTAGTTACACTGAGCGTCCCTCTTACTGTACTCTAGTTACACTGAGCGTGCCTCTTACTGCACTCTAGTTACACTGAGCGTGCCTCTTACTGCACTCTAGTTACACTGAGCGTGCCTCTTACAGCACTCTAGTTACACTGAGCGTGCCTCTTACTGCACTCTAGTTACAGTGAGCGTGCCTCTTACAGCACTCTAGTTACACTGAGCGTGCCTCTTACTGTACTCTAGTTACACTGAGCGTGCCTGTTACTGCACTCTAGTTACACTGAGCGTCCCTCTTACTGTACTCTAGTTACACTGAGCGTGCCTGTTACTGCACTCTAGTTACACTGAGCGTGCCTCTTACTGCACTCTAGTTACACTGAGCGTGCCTCTTACAGCACTCTAGTTACACTGAGCGTGCCTCTTACTGCACTCTAGTTACAGTGAGCGTGCCTCTTACAGCACTCTAGTTACACTGAGCGTGCCTCTTACTGCACTCTAGTTACACTGAGCGTGCCTCTTACAGCACTCTAGTTACACTGAGCGTGCCTCTTACTGCACTCTAGTTACACTGAGCGTGCCTCTTACAGCACTCTAGTTACACTGAGCGTGCCTCTTACTGCACTCTAGTTACACTGAGCGTGCCTCTTACTGCACTCTAGTTACACTGAGCGTGCCTCTTACTGCACTCTAGTTACACTGAGCGTGCCTCTTACTGCACTCTAGTTACACTGAGCGTGCCTCTTACTGCACTCTAGTTACACTGAGGGTGCCTCTTACTGCACTCTAGTTACACTGAGGGTGCCTCTTACTGCACTCTAGTTACACTGAGCGTGCCTCTTACTGCACTCTAGTTACACTGAGCGTGCCTCTTACTGCACTCTAGTTACACTGAGCGTGCCTCTTACTGCACTCTAGTTACACTGAGGGTGCCTCTTACTGCACTCTAGTTACACTGAGCGTGCCTCTTACTGCACTCTAGTTACACTGAGGGTGCCTCTTACTGCACTCTAGTTACACTGAGCGTGCCTCTTACTGCACTCTAGTTACACTGAGGGTGCCTCTTACTGCACTCTAGTTACACTGAACGTGCCTCTTACTGCGCTCTAGTTACACTGAGGGTGCCTCTTACTGCACTCTAGTTACACTGAACGTGCCTCTTACTGCGCTCTAGTTACACTGAGCGTGCCTCTTACTGCACTCTAGTTACACTGAGCGTGCCTCTTACTGCGCTCTAGTTACACTGAGCGTGCCTCTTACAGCGCTCTAGTTACACTGAGCGTGCCTCTTACTGCGCTCTAGTTACACTGAGCGTGCCTCTTACAGCGCTCTAGTTACACTGAGCGTGCCTCTTACTGCGCTCTAGTTACACTGAGCGTGAATCTTACTGCGCTCTAGTTACACTGAGCGTGCCTCTTACTGCGCTCTAGTTACACTGAGGGTGCCTCTTACTGCGCTCTAGTTACACTGAGCGTGCCTCTTACTGCGCTCTAGTTACACTGAGGGTGCCTCTTACTGCGCTCTAGTTACACTGAGCGTGCCTCTTACTGCGCTCTAGTTACACTGAGGGTGCCTCTTACTGCACTCTAGTTACACTGAGCGTGCCTCTTACTGCACTCTAGTTACACTGAGGGTGCCTCTTACTGCACTCTAGTTACACTGAGCGTGCCTCTTACTGCACTCTAGTTACACTGAGGGTGCCTCTTACTGCACTCTAGTTACACTGAGCGTGCCTCTTACTGCACTCTAGTTACACTGAGGGTGCCTCTTACTGCACTCTAGTTACACTGAGCGTGCCTCTTACTGCACTCTAGTTACACTGAGGGTGCCTCTTACTGCACTCTAGTTACACTGAGCGTGCCTCTTACTGCACTCTAGTTACACTGAGGGTGCCTCTTACTGCACTCTAGTTACACTGAGCGTGCCTCTTACTGCACTCTAGTTACACTGAGGGTGCCTCTTACTGCACTCTAGTTACACTGAGCGTGCCTCTTACTGCACTCTAGTTACACTGAGGGTGCCTCTTACTGCACTCTAGTTACACTGAGCGTGCCTCTTACAGCACTCTAGTTACACTGAGCGTGCCTCTTACTGCACTCTAGTTACACTGAGCGTGCCTCTTACAGCACTCTAGTTACACTGAGCGTGCCTCTTACTGCACTCTAGTTACACTGAGCGTGCCTCTTACTGCACTCTAGTTACACTGAGCGTGCCTCTTACTGCACTCTAGTTACACTGAGCGTGCCTCTTACTGCACTCTAGTTACACTGAGCGTGCCTCTTACTGCACTCTAGTTACACTGAGCGTGAATCTTACAGCACTCTAGTTACACTGAGCGTGCCTCTTACTGCACTCTAGTTACACTGAGCGTGAATCTTACAGCACTCTAGTTACACTGAGCGTGCCTCTTACAGCACTCTAGTTACACTGAGCGTGCCTCTTACTGCACTCTAGTTACACTGAGCGTGCCTCTTACTGCACTCTAGTTACACTGAGCGTGCCTCTTACTGCACTCTAGTTACACTGAGCGTGCCTCTTACTGCACTCTAGTTACACTGAGCGTGCCTCTTACTGCACTCTAGTTACACTGAGCGTGCCTCTTACTGCACTCTAGTTACACTGAGCGTGCCTCTTACTGCACTCTAGTTACACTGAGCGTGAATCTTACAGCACTCTAGTTACACTGAGCGTGCCTCTTACTGCACTCTAGTTACACTGAGCGTGAATCTTACAGCACTCTAGTTACACTGAGCGTGCCTCTTACAGCACTCTAGTTACACTGAGAGTGTCTCTTACTGCACTCTAGTTACACTGAGCGTGCCTCTTACAGCACTCTAGTTACACTGAGAGTGTCTCTTACTGCACTCTAGTTACACTGAGCGTGCCTCTTACTGCACTCTAGTTACACTGAGGGTGCCTCTTACTGCACTCTAGTTACACTGAGCGTGCCTCTTACTGCACTCTAGTTACACTGAGGGTGAATCTTACTGCACTCTAGTTACACTGAGCGTGCCTCTTACTGCACTCTAGTTACACTGAGGGTGCCTCTTACTGCACTCTAGTTACACTGAGCGTGAATCTTACTGCACTCTAGTTACACTGAGGGTGCCTCTTACTGCACTCTAGTTACACTGAGCGTGAATCTTACTGCACTCTAGTTACACTGAGGGTGCCTCTTACAGCACTCTAGTTACACTGAGCGTGAATCTTACTGCACTCTAGTTACACTGAGGGTGCCTCTTACAGCACTCTAGTTACACTGAGCGTGCCTCTTACTGCACTCTAGTTACACTGAGCGTGCCTCTTAGAGCACTCTAGTTACACTGAGCGTGCCTCTTACTGCACTCTAGTTACACTGAGCGTGCCTCTTAGAGCACTCTAGTTACACTGAGCGTGCCTCTTACTGCACTCTAGTTACACTGAGCGTGCCTCTTACTGCCCTCCAGTTACACTGAGCGTGCCTCTTACTGCACTCTAGTTACACTGAGCGTGCCTCTTACTGCCCTCCAGTTACACTGAGCGTGCCTCTTACTGCACTCTAGTTACACTGAGCGTGCCTCTTACTGCCCTCCAGTTACACTGAGCGTGCCTCTTACTGCACTCTAGTTACACTGAGCGTGCCTCTTACTGCCCTCCAGTTACACTGAGCGTGCCTCTTACTGCACTCTAGTTACACTGAGCGTGCCTCTTACTGTACTCTAGTTACACTGAGCGTGCTTGTGCAGAGATCAGCTGCACCAGGGGGGGACTTATAACACCTGCTCCACGCTCTGCTGTGCTCTGCAACAAGGTGAGGGGGTGGGCTATGCCATGGGGGAGGGGGAGGTAATTGGGGGATATCCTTTGGCACTGGTGGAGTAGGCGTGTGTTATGTTGCCCCACAAAAAGTTATTTTTTTTGGATGGGGAATATATTAAAAATAATTACATAGTGACACATGGGGAAGGGGTCGGGCTAAACTGGGGGCACACTGACCCTGGTGCAGGTTATGGGGGGCACTGCAACTGGATCTATTATCACTAGGGGGGGTGGGGGGTCGATAATGCTGCAGATTCTTTTGCCACTGGGAGGGGGCTATTTCTCATGGGGGGTGGGAAGAGATATTACAATGGGGGCTTATGTGGGCGGGGTTTCATAAAACATATGAATATTTTTTAAAATACTTTTTAAACTTTATTAAATATTAAACAAAAAAAATGTAAAAAATTTTGGTTTTGGTGAAAAGAATTGGCAGTGAAGTGGTTAACCAATTAGGTAAGAGCGCAGGTGAACGCGTGGATTTGCTGGAACGGGCAGCTGCATTATTAGCGACCTTCAAATGGGGACAGATGGGCAGAAATTGCGCTAAACTGAGGAGTATTATAGGAGAGAACATAATAAATTACATGAAGGAAGGGCCGGGATCCTATAGTGTTAGTAAGTTGGAGCTATTACTGTTGTTTCATCCTGCGCATATTAAATATAGGATTCTCCCTGTTATGAGGGATCTGCCCAGGACATGGACCCAGTAATATATGTAATCGCCCAGATATCTCCCGTATACTGATTACCCCTCGTCTGCCTACATGCTGCGCCGATGACTATTGTTCTCCTGGTCTCACATGTGTCAGTAACTCTGCGGCTTGGCAACACGTGCCCATCACCCTAATCCCGGCCCTGACGATTCTTAATCCTGCCAGGCTGCCTATCCTCACAGAGGCGGTATGACCCACTTAATGCCATGGCACACGACCATCAGTGGAGCAGGGAGTATATGGGGCACGTCTCTGCAATGTGTACAGCTAGTGCAAACCCCCGGGCGGAGCTGGGGACCAACGTTCCCAGAAACGTGAGCGTGTCGCCCCTGTTTTCCGGGAGTGCCGAGGCCAGGTTTTGCATCAGCATACTCAGATTTCCCGGCCTTCCACGCTGCAAGGTCTCTATGCTGATCCGAGGAAGCGTCTGCGAACGCTGCACTAGGATCGCTATTGCTGTCAGGAGGCGTCTGCTTCCTATAGGCACCTCCTGCAGTATTTTAATATAAGCTGGACGGAATTGTGCAGCCGGTTCCTCACATCTGTGCGATCCTGCCCGTCCCTGCATCAGGTGCACCTCTTCCTATACAGTAAAAGCAGAATGGCATACAACAGACAAAGGGCCTGGCGCAGGCGTGCTCGCTAACTACACGCAATGCCGATGTTCACGTCGTTCAGCGATTATTTGTTATCTGCACATGCGCAAAATATTCCGAAAACCAATACGATGTCTTGTGGAAGTGTCATGGGCGTGTTATGGGCATGTTATGGGAGTGTCATGGGCGTGTTATGGGAGTGTCATGGGCATGTTATGGTAGTGTCGTGGGCATGTTATGGGAGTGTCATGGGCGTGTTATGGGAGTGTCGTGGGCGTGTTATGGGCATATTGTGGAAGTGTTATGGGAGTGTTGTGGGTGTGGTATGGGAGCGTCATGGGTGTGTTATGGGCATGTTATGGGACTGTCATGGGTGTGTTATGGGAGTGTCGTGGGCGTGGTATGGGAGTGTTATGGGAGTGTTGTGGGTGTGGTATGGGAGTGTCATGGGTGTGTTATGGGCATGTTATGGGAGTATTATGGGTATGTTATGGGAGTGTCATGGGCATGTTATGGGAGTGTTATGAGCGTGTCATGGGCGTGTTATGGGCATGTTATGGGAGTGTGATGGGCATGTTATGGGAGTGTCATGGGCATGTTATGGGTGTTGTGGGCGTGTTATGGGAGTGTCATGGGCGTGTTAAGGGTGTGTCATGGGCGTGTTATGGGAGTGTTATGAGCATGTTATGGGAGTGTCATGGGTGTGTTATGGGAGTGTCGTGGGCGTGGTATGGGAGTGTTATGAGCTTGTTATGGGAGTGTCGTGGGTGTGGTATGGGAGTGTCATGGGCGTGTCATGGGCATGTTATGGGAGTGTAATGGGCGTGTTATGGGAGTGTTATGGGCATGTTATGGGAGTGTTATGGGCGTGTTACGGGAGTGTCGTGGGCGTGTTATGGGAGTGTTGTGGAAGTGTTATGGGAGTGCTGTGGGTGTATTATGGGAGTGTTATGAGCGTGTTATGGGAGTGTCATGGGTGTGTTATGGGAGTGTCATGGGCATGTTATGGGAGTGCTGTGGGTGTTTTATGGGAGTGTTGTGGGCATGTTATGGGAGTGTCATGGACGTGTTATGGGAGTGTCATGGGCATGTTATGGGAGTGTCATGGGTGTGTTATGGAAGTGTTATGAGAGTGCTGTGGGTGTGTTATGGGAGTGTTGTGGGCGTGGTATGGGAGTGTCATTGGCGTGTCATGGGTGTGTTATAGGAGTGTCATGGGCGTGTTATGGGAGTGTCGTGGCATGTTATGGGAGTGTCGTGGGCGTGTTATGGGAGTGTCGTGGGCGTGTTATGGGAGTGTCATTGGGCGTGTTATGGGAGTGTCATGGGCGTGTTATGGGAGTGTCGTGGCCATATTATGGGAGTGTCGTGGGCGTGTTATGGGAGTGTCGTTGGCGTGTCATGGGCATATTATGGGAGTGTCATGGGCGTGTTATGGGAGTGTCGTGGCCATGTTATGGGAGTGTCGTGGGCGTGTTATGGGAGTGTCATGGGCGTGTTATGGGAGTGTCGTGGCCATGTTATGGGAGTGTCGTGGGCGTGTTATGGGAGTGTCATGGGCGTGTCATGGGCATGTTATGGGAGTGTCATGGGCGTGTTATGGGAGTGTCGTGGGCGTGTTATGGGTCTGTTATGCGAGTGCCGTGGCCATGTTATGGGAGTGTCGTGGCAATGTTATGGGTCTGTTATGGGAGTACCGTGGCCATGTTATGGGAGTGTCATTGGCGTGTTATGGGAGTGTTGTGGGCATGTCATAGGTGTGTTATGGGCGTGTTATGGGAGTGTCATAGGCATGTTATGGGAGTGTCATTGGCGTGTTATGGGAGTGTCATTGGCGTGTTATGGGAGTGTTGTGGGCATGTCATAGGTGTGTTATGGGCGTGTTATGGGAGTGTCATTGGCGAGTTATGGGAGTGTTGTGGGCATGTCATAGGTGTGTTATGGGCATGTTATGGGAGTGTCATTGGCGTGTTATGGGAGTGTTGTGGGCATGTCATAGGTGTGTTATGGGCATGTTATGGGAGTTTCATTGGCGTGTTATGGGAGTGCTGTGGGTGTATTATGGGAGTGTTATGAGCGTGTTATGGGAGTGTCATGGGTGTGTTATGGGAGTGTCATGGGCGTGTCATGGGCGTGTTATGGGAGTGTCATGGGCATGTTATGGGAGTGCTGTGGGTGTTTTATGGGAGTGTTGTGGGCATGTTATGGGAGTGTCATGGGCGTGTTATGGGCGTGTTATGGGAGTGTCATGGGCATGTTATGGGAGTGTCATGGGCGTGTTATGGGAGTGTTGAGGAAGTGTTATGGGAGTGCTGTGGGTGTATTATGGGAGTGTTATGAGCGTGTTATGGGAGTGTTGTGGGCGTGTTATGGGAGTGTCGTGGGCATGTTATGGGAGTGTCATGGGAATGTTATGGGCGTGGTATGGGAGTGTCATTGGCGTGTCATGGGCGTGTTATAGGAGTGTCATGGGCATGTTATGGGACTGTTGTGGGCATGTTATGGGAGTGCTGTGGGTGTGTTATGGGAGTGTTGTGGGCGTGGTATGGGCGTGTCATTGGCGTGTCATGGGCGTGTTATAGGAGTGTCATGGGCATGTTATGGGCATGATTTTGGAGTGTTGTGGGCATGTTATGGGAGTGCTGTGGGTGTGTTATGGGAGTGTCATGGGCATGTCATGGGCATGTTATGGGAGTGTCGTGGCCATGTTATGGGAGTGTCGAGGGCGTGTTATGGGAGTGTCATGGGCGTGTTATGGGAGTGTCGTGGACATGTTATGGGAGTGTCGTGGGCGTGTTATGGGAGTGTCGTGGGCGTGTCATGGGCATGTTATGGGAGTGTCATGGGCTTGTTATGGGAGTGTTGTGGCCATGTTAAGGGAGTGTTGTGGGCGTGTTATGGGAGTGTCGTGGGCGTGTTATGGGAGTGTCGTGGGCGTGTCATGGGCATGTTGTGGGAGTGTCATGGGCGTGTTATGGGAGTGCCATGGCCATGTTATGGGAGTGTCGTGGCAATGTTATGGGTCTATTATGGGAGTACCGTGGCCATGTTATGGGAGTGTCATTGGCGTGTTATGGGAGTGTTGTGGGCATGTCATAGGTGTGTTATGGGCGTGTTATGGGAGTGTCATGGGCATGTTATGGGAGTGTCATGGGCGTGTTATGGGAGTGTCATTGGCGTGTTATGGGAGTGTTGTGGGCATGTCATAGGTGTGTTATGGGCGTGTTATGGGAGTGTCATTGGCGTGTTATGGGAGTGTTGTGGGCATGTCATAGGTGTGTTATGGGCATGTTATGGGAGTTTCATTGGCGTGTTATGGGAGTGTTGTGGGCATGTTATGGGAGTGTTATGGGCGTGTTATGGGAGTGTCATGGGCGTGTTATGGGAGTGTTGTGGGCATGTTATGGGAGTTTCATTGGCGTGTTATGGGAGTGTTGTGGGCATGTCATAGGTGTGTTATGGGCGTGTTATGGGAGTGTCATGGGCGTGTTATGGGAGTGTTGTGGGCATGTTATGGGAGTGTTATGGGCGTGTTATGGGAGTGTCAATGGCGTGTTATGGGAGTGTTGTGGGCATGTCATAGGTGTGTTATGGGCGTGTTATGGGAGTGTCATGGGCGTGTTATGGGAGTGTTGTGGGCATGTTATGGGAGTGTTATGGGCGTGTTATGGGAGTGTCAATGGCGTGTTATGGGAGTGTTGTGGGCATATCATAGGTGTGTTATGGGCGTGTTATGGGCGTGTTATGGGAGTTTCGTGGGCATGTCATAGGTGTATTTTGGGCGTGTTATAGGAGTGTCATTGGCGTGTTATGGGAGTGTTGTGGGCATGTAATAGGTGTGTTATGGGCGTGTTGTGGGCATGTCATAGGTGTGTTGTGGGCATGTTATGGGAGTGTCATTGGCGTGTTATGGGAGTGTTATGGGCATGTTATGGGAGTGTTATGGGCGTGTTATGGGAGTGTCATTGGCGTGTTATGGGAGTGTTGTGGGCATGTCATAGGTGTGTTATGGGCCTGTTATGGGAGTACCGTGGCCATGTTATGGGAGTGTCGAGGGCGTGTTATGGGAGTGTCGTGGGCGTGTTATGGGAGTGTTGTGGGTATGGTATGGGAGTGTTGTGGGCATGTTATGGGCGTGTCATGGGCATGTTATGGGAGTGTTGTGGGCGTGTTATGGGAGTGTCGTGGGTGTGTTATGGGAGTGTCGTGGGTGTGTCGTAGGCGTGGTATGGGAGTGTCATGGGCGTGTTATGGGAGTGTCATGGGCATGTCATGGGAGTGCTGTGGGCGTGGCATGGGAGTGCTGTGGGCATGTTATGGGTGTGTCATGGGCATGTTATAGGAGTGTCATAGGCATGTTATGGGAGTATTGTGGGCATGTTATGGGAGTGTTGTGGGCATGTTATGGGAGTGTCGTGGGCGTGGTATGGGAGTGTCATGGGCGTGTTATGGGACTGTCATGGGCATGTTATGGGAATGTCATGGGCATGTTATGGGAGTGTCATTGGCGTGTTTTGGGCATGTCATAGGTGTGTTATGGGCATTTTATGGGAGTGTCATTGGCGAGTTATGGCAGTGTTGTGGGCATGTCATAGGTGTGTTATGGGCATGTCATAGGTGTTATGGGCGTGTTATGGGAGTGTTGTGGGCATGTCATAGGTGTGTTATGGGCCTGTTATGGGAGTACCGTGGCCATGTTATGGGAGTGTCGAGGGCGTGTTATGGGAGTGTCATGGGCGTGTTATGGGAGTGTTGTGGGCATGTCATAAGTGTGTTATGGGCGTGTTATGGGAGTGTCATGGGCGTGTTATGGGAGTGTTGTGGGCATGTTATGGGAGTTTCATTGGCGTGTTATGGGAGTGTTGTGGGCATGTCATAGGTGTGTTATGGGCATGTTATGGGAGTGTCATGGGCATGTCATAGGTGTGTTGTGGGCATGTTATGGGAGTGTCGAGGGCGTGTTATGGGAGTGTCGTGGGCGTCTTATGAGAGTGTTGTGGGCATGTTATAGGTGTGTTATGGGCATGTTATGGGAGTGTCATTGGCGTGTTATGGGAGTGTTGTGGGCATGTCATAGGTGTGTTATGGGCATGTCATAGGTGTGTTATGGGCGTGTTATGGGAGTGTTGTGGGCATGTCATAGGTGTGTTATGGGCCTGTTATGGGAGTACCGTGGCCATGTTATGAGAGTGTCGAGGGCGTGTTATGGGAGTGTCGTGGGCGTGTTATGGGAGTGTTGTGGGCATGTCATAAGTGTGTTATGGGCGTGTTATGGGAGTGTCATGGGCATGTTATGGGAGTGTTGTGGGCATGTTATGGGAGTTTCATTGGCCTGTTAAGGGAGTGTTGTGGGCATGTCATAGGTGTGTTATGGGCGTGTTATGGGAGTGTCATGGGCATGTCATAGGTGTGTTGTGGGCATGTTATGGGAGTGTCGAGGGCGTGTTATGGGAGTGTCGTGGGCGTCTTATGGGAGTGTTGTGAGCATGTCACAGGTGTGTTATGGGCGTGTTATGGGAGTGTTGTGGGCATGTCATAGGTGTGTTGTGGGCATGTTATGGGAGTGTCATTGGCGTGTTATGGGAGTGTTGTGGGCATGTTATGGGAGTGTTATGGGCGTGTTATGGGAGTGTCATGGGCGTGTTATGGGAGTGTTGTGGGCATGTCATAGCTGTGTTATGGGCCTGTTATGGGAGTACCGTGGCCATGTTATGGGAGTGTCGAGGGCGTGTTATGGGAGTGTCGTGGGCGTGTTATGGGAGTGTTGTGGGCGTGGTATGGGAGTGTTGTGGGCATGTTATGGGAGTGTTGTGGGCATGTTATGGGAGTGTCGTGGGTGTGTTATGGGAGTGTCGTGGGTGTGTCGTAGGCGTGGTATGGGAGTGTCATGGGCGTGTTATGGGAGTGTCATGGGCGTGTCATGGGAGTGCTGTGGGCGTGGTATGGGAGTGCTGTGGGCGTGTTATGGGTGTGTCAAGGGCATGTTATGGGAGTGTCGTGGGCGTGTTATGGGAGTGTCATGGGCGTGTTATGGGAGTGTCATTGGCGTGTTGTGGGAGTGTTGTGGGCATGTTATGGGAGTGTTATGGGCGTGTTATGGGAGTGTCGTGGGCATGTCATAGGTGTGTTGTGGGCATGTTATGGGAGTGTCATTGGCATGTTATGGGAGTGTTGTGGGCATGTCATAGGTGTGTTATGGGCCTGTTATGGGAGTACCGTGGCCATGTTATGGGAGTGTCGAGGGCATGTTATGGGAGTGTCGTGGGCGTGTTATGGGAGTGTTGTGGGCGTGGTATGGGAGTGTTGTGGGCATGTTATGGGCGTGTTATGGGCGTGTCATGGGCATGTTATGGGAGTGTTGTGGGCATGTTATGGGAGTGTTGTGGGCATGTTATGGGAATGTCGTGGGTGTTTCATGGGCGTGGTATTGGAGTGTCGTGGGCGTGTTTTGGGAGTGTCGTGGGCGTGTTTTGGGAGTGTCGTGGGCGTGTTATGGGAGTGCTGTGGGCGTGGTATGTGAGTTTTGTGGGCGTGTCATGGGCATGTTATGGGAGTGTCATGGGCATGTTATGGTAGTGTTGTGGGCATGTTATGGGAGTGTTGTGGGCATGTTATGAGTGTCGTGGGCGTGGTATGGGAGTGTCATGGGCGTGTTATGGGAGTGTCATGGGCGTGTTATGGGTGTGTCATGGGCATGTTATGGGAGTGTCATGGGCATATTATGGGAGTGTCATTGGCGTGTTATGGGTGTTGTGGGCATGTCATAGGTGTGTTATGGGCGTGTTATGGGAGTGTCGTGGGCATGTCATAGGTGTGTTATGGGCATGTTATGGGAGTGTCATTGGCGTGTTATGGGAGTGTTGTGGGCATGTCATAGGTGTGTTATGGGCATGTCATAGGTGTGTTATGGGCCTGTTATGGGAGTACCATGGTCATGTTATGGGAGTGTCGAGGGCGTGTTATGGGAGTGTCGTGGGCGTGTTATGGGAGTGTTGTGGGCATGTCATAAGTGTGTTATGGGCGTGTTATGAGAGTGTCATGGGCGTGTTATGGGAGTGTTGTGGGCATGTTATGGGAGTATTATGGGCGTGTTATGGGAGTGTTGTGGGCATGTCATAGGTGTGTTATGGGCGTGTTATGGGAGTGTCGTGGGCATGTTATGGGAGTGTTGAGGGCGTGTTATGGGAGTGTCGTGGGCGTGTTATGGGAGTGTTGTGGGCATGTCATAGGTGTGTTATGGGCGTGTTATGGGAGTGTTATGGGCATGTCATAGGTGTGTTGTGGGCATGTTATGGGAGTGTCATTGGCGTGTTATGGGAGTGTTGTGGGCATGTCATAGGTGTGTTATGGGCCTGTTATGGGAGTACCGTGGCCTTGTTATGGGAGTGTCGAGGGCGTGTTATGGGAGTGTTGTGGGCGTGTTATGGGAGTGTTGTGGGCGTGGTATGGGAGTGTTGTGGGCATGTTATGGGCGTGTCATGGGCATGTTATGGGCGTGTCATGGGCATGTTATGGGAGTGTTGTGGGCATGTTATGGGAGTGTTGTGGGCATGTTATGGGAGTGTCGTGGGTGTCTCGTGGGCGTGGTATGGGAGTGTCATGGGCGTGTTATGGGAGTGTCATGGGCGTGTTATGGGAGTGCTATGGGCGTGGTATGGGAGTGTTGTGGGCATGTTATGGGAGTGTCGTGGGTGTGTCGTGAGAATGTTATGGGAGTGTCATGGGCATGTTATGGGAGTGTCATGGGCGTGTTATGGGAGTGCTGTGGGCGTGGTATGGGAGTGTCGTGGGCGTGTTATGGGTGTGTCATGGGCATGTTATGGGAGTGTCATGGGCATGTTATGGGAGTGTTGTGGGCATGTTATGGGAGTGTTGTGGGCATGTTAAGGGAGTGTCGTGGGTGTGTCGTGGGCGTGGTATGGGAGTGTCATGGGCGTGTTATGGGGGTGTACCGGGCGTGTTATGGGAGTGTCATGGGCATGTTATAGGAGGGCTGTGGGCGTGTTATGGGAGTGTCATGGGCGTGTTATGGGAGTGTCATGGCCATTTTATGGGCATGTCATGGGCGTGTTATGGGAGTGTCGTGGCCATGTTATGGGAGTGTTGTGGGCATGTTATGGGAGTGTCGTGGGCGTGTTATGGGAGTGTCGTGGGCATGTTATGGGAGTGTCGTGGGCGTGTCATGGGCATGTTATGGGAGTGTCATGGGCGTGTTATGGGAGTGCTGTGGGCGTGTTATGGGAGTGTCGTGGCCATGTTATAGGAGTGCCGTGGGCGTGTTATGGGAGTGTTGTGGGCATGTTATGGGAGTGTTATGGGAGTGTCATAGGTGTGTTATGGGCGTGTTATGGGAGTGTCGTGGGGTGTCATGGGCCTGTTATGGGAGTACCGTGGCCAAGTTATGGGAGTGTCGAGGGCTTGTTATGGGAGTGTCGTGGGCGTGTTATGGGAGTGTTGTGGGCGTGGTATGGGAGTGTCATGGGTCTGTTATGGGCGTGTCATGGGCATGTTATGGGAGTGTCATGGGCGTGTTATGGGAGTGCTGTGGGTGTGTTATGGGAGTGTTGTGGGCGTGTTATGGGAGTGTTGTGGGCGTATTATGGGAGTGTTGTGGGCGTGGTATGGGAGTATCATGGGTCTGTTATGGGAGTGCCGTGGCCATGTTATGGGAGTGCTGTGGGCGTGTTATGGGAGTGTTGTGGGCGTGTTATGGGAGTGTTATGGAAGTGTCATGAGCGTATTATGGGAGTGTTGTGGGCGTGGTATGGGAGTGTCATGGGTCTGTTATGGGAGTGCCGTGGCCATGTTATGGGCGTGTTATGGGAGTGTTGTGGGTCTGTAATGGGAGTGTCGTGGGTGTGTTATGGGAGTGTCGCGGGCGTGTTATGGGAGTGTCATGGGCGTGTTATGGAGTGTCACGGGCGTGTTATGGAGTGTTGCGGGTGTGTTATGGGAGTGTGGGGGGCGTGTAATGGAGCGTTATGGGCATGTTATGGGAGCATCGCAGAGCCGCAGCCCCAGAGGCCACGGTCAGATGCAGACACTGCACCTGCCATAGAGCTGGTACAAGTAGCGGTGGTGCATGCAATAGTGGAGTGTCAGGAATCACCGGCTGCAACGCTGAAAGTGGGCGTGTCAGTGCTGTACATTCAGGTGAGCGCTAGTATACGAGGGGAGGGCAGAGAGTAGCGTTTGCATATTAGTTTGCGTCGCTGCAGCACAGGAAAAAGACGCAGCCATGGCGTTGGACTGCGCACAATCCTCACTCCCAGTAATCCTAATCCCCTCTCCCAGTAACCTGACGGCCTTACATTCCATCAGATATCACAGAGCAGGTAACACTGGGGATCTGCGCCCCAGTAACTCAGTCACCTACCTTCTGTAAGAGGAGGGAGCCGGAGTACTTGGTGACAATTCCGTACATCTCGCTGCCAAATGTATCAGCCCAGAGCTTCACCCTAAGATGGCAAAAGAGAGAAGGTTAATAGGGTCATAAATGTATCACGTATCGAAGGAGAGGAATTCTCTGTCTATCATAGCGGCCTAACGTGGCGACCCTTATACCCCATCACTGCGGGAAATCAGGGATCATGGGTCCAATGACAAAGAAATATTGTCCTGTCTGCTACTCTAATAGTAAGGAATAAAGGTCCACGGAAAACGGGGGGGGTTTGGGATTAGGTTGCAGGGAGAGGGATGTCGACAATTATGATGCCGATATTGTTGTAATTACGACTTGGAAAATGTTGACATCTGCAGAATGTGAACATTAGAGTTAGGCTGCAGGGGGAGGGTTGGAGTTAGGCTACAGGGGAGGGTTAGGGTAAGACTGCAGTTGGAGGGTTGGGTTTAGGCTGCAGGGGGAGGGTTGGGGTTAGGCTGCAGGAGAGGGTTTGGGTTAGGCTGCATGGGGAGGGTTGGGGTTAGGCTGCAGGGGGAGGGTTGGGGTTGGGCTGCAGGGGAGGGTTGGGGTAAGACTGCAGGGGAGGGTTGGGGTTAGGCTGCAGGGGGAGGGTTGTGGTTAGGCTACAGGGGGAGGGCTGGGGTTAGGCTGCAGGGGGAGGGTTGGGGTTAGGCAGCAGGGGGAGGGTTGGGGTTAGGCTACAGGGGGACGGTTAGGGTGAGGCAGCAGGGGAGGGTTGGGGTTAGGCAGCAGGGGAGGGTTGGGGTTAGGCTGCAGGGGGAGGGTTAGACTACAGGGGGAGAGTTGGGGTTAGGCTGCAGGGGGAGGGTTGGGGTTAGGCTGCAGGGGAGGGTTGGGGTAAGACTGCAGGGTAGGGTTACGATTAGGCTGCAGGGGGAGGGTTGGGGTTAGGCTGCAGGGGGAGGGTTGGGGTTAGGCAGCAGGGGGAGGGTTGGGGTTAGGCTACAGGGGGACGGTTAGGGTGAGGCAGCTGGGGAGGGTTGGGGTTAGGCTGCAGGGGGAGGGTTAGGGTTAGACTACAGGGGGAGAGTTGGGGTTAGGCTGCAGGGGGAGGGTTGGGGTTAGGCTGCAGGGGGAGGGTTAGGCAGCAGGGGGAGAGTTGGAGAGGCTGCAGGGGGAGGATTAGGGTTAGGCTACAGTGGAAGGGTTGGGGGTTAGGCTGCAGGGGGAGGGTTGGGATTAGGCTGCAGGGGGAGGGTTAGACTGCACATTGAGGGTTGGGATTAGGCTGCAGGGTAAGGTTAGGGTTAGGCTGCAGGGGGAGGGTTGGGATTAGGTTGCAGGGGGAGGGTTAGGCTGCACGTTGAGGGTTGGGGTTAGGCTGCAGGGGGAAGGTTGGGGTTAGGCTGCAGGGAGAGGGTTAGGGTTAGGCCGCAGGGGGAGGGTTGGGGTTAGGCTGCAGGGAGAGGGTTCGGGTTAGGCTACAGGGGGGGTTGGGGTTAGGCAGCAGGGGGAGGTTTGGAGTTAGGCTGCAGGGGGAGGGTTAGGCAGCAGGGGGAGGGTTGGAGAGGCTGCAGGGGGAGGGTTAGGGTTAGGCTACAGTGGGAGGGTTGGGGTTAGGCTGCAGGGGGAGGGTTGGGATTAGGCTGCAGGGGGAGGGTTAGGCTGCACGTTGAGGGTTGGGATTAGGCTGCAGGGGTAAGGTTAGGGTTAGGCTGCAGGGGGAGGGTTGGGATTAGGTTGCAGGGGGAGGGTTAGGCTGCACGTTGAGGGTTGGGGTTAGGCTGCAGAGGGAGGGTTGGGGTTAGGCTGCAAGGAGAGGGTTAGGGTTAGGCAGCAGGGGGAGGGTTGGGGTTAGGCTGCAGGGAGAGGGTTAGGGTTAGGCAGCAGGGGGAGGGTTGGGGTTAGGCTGCAGGGGGAGGGTTGGGGTTAGGCAGCACTGGGAGGGATGGAGTTAGGCTGCAGGGGGAGGGTTGGGGTTAGGCTACAGCGGGAGGGTTGAGGTTAGGCTACAGGGGGAGGGTTGGTATTAGGCTGTAGCGGGAGGGTTAGGCTGCACTTTGAGGGTTGGGATTAGGCTGCAGCGGTAGAGTTAGGCTGCAGGAGGAAGGTTAGGGTTAGGCTGCAGGAGGAGGGTTGGGGTTCGGCTGCAGGGGGAGGGTTGGTATTAGGCTGTAGGGAGAGGGTTAGGGTTAGGCTGCACGTTGGGGGTTGGGGTTAGGCTCCAGGAGGAGGGTTAGGGTTAGGCTGCAGGGGGAGGGTTGGGGTTAGGCTGCAGGGAGAGGGTTTGGGCTAGGCAGCAGGGGGAGGGTTGGGGTTGGGCTGCAGGGGAGGGTTGGGGTAAAGCTGCAGGGGGAGGGTTGGAGTTAGGCTGCATGTTGAGGTTTGGGATTAGACTGCAGGGGGAGGTGAGGATTAGGCAGCAGGGCGAGGGTTGTGGTTAGGCTGCAGGGGGAGGGTTGGGGTTAGGCTGCAGGGGGAGGGTTGGAGTTAGGCTACAGGGGGATGGTTAGGCAGCAGTGGGAAGGTAGGGGTTAGACTACAGGGGGAGGGTTGGGGTTAGGCAGCAGGGGGAGGGTTAGGCTGCAGGGTGAGGGTTGGGGTTGGGCTGCAGGGGAGGGTTGGGGTAAGGCTACAGGGGGAGGGTTGGGGATAGGCTGCACGTTGAGGGTTGGGGTAGGCTGCAGGGGGTGGGTTAAGGTTAGGCTGCAGGGGGAAGGTTGGGGTTAGGCTACAGGGGGAGGGTTGGGGTTAGGCTACAGCGGAAGGGTTGGGGTTAGGCAGCAGGGGGAGGGTTGGGGTTAGGCAGCAGGGGAAGGGTTGGGGTTAGGCTACAGTGGAAGGGTTGGGGTTAGGCTGCAGGGGGAGGGTTGGGGTTAGGCTGCAGGGGGAGGGTTGGGGCTAGGCAGCAGGGGGAGGGTTGGGCTGCAGGGGAGGGTTGGGGTTAGGCTGCAGGGAGAGGGTTAGGCTGCAGGGGGAGGGTTGGGGTTAGGCTGCAGGGGGAGGGTTGGGGCTAGGCAGCAGGGGGAGGGTTGGGCTGCAGGGGAGGGTTGGGGTAAGGCTGCAGGGGGAGGGTTGGGATTAGGCTGCACTTTGTGAGTTGGGGTAGGCTGCAGGGGGAGGTTTAGGGTTAGGCTGCAGGGGGAAGGTTGGGGTTAGGCTAAAGGGGGAGGATTGGAGTTACTGTAGGCTGCAGGAGGAGGGTTGGGGTTAGGCTGCAGGGGGAGGGTTAGGGTTATGCTGCAGGGGGAGGGTTAGGCTGAGGGTTAGGGTTTGTTTGAGGGTTAGGGGTTAGCATACCGGAAATCTGCATCACCTGACACCCGGAAGATACCACTGCACCGCTAGAGCTGAACGGAGGTAAGTGATTGCCGCACCGCCGGGACGCACTATTTTATCAACAATCTGAGCATATCCACATTTCATCTGTCATTATGAATGTCTACTAAACATAATGAACCCAAAATACACTGGATCTAATGCTGAACGGAGTAACCAAGTACATACGTGTGTACTAAGCATCGGCCAGAGAAGAGTCCTATGGACATATTTGGGGTGGTTTCTTGCGTGCACTGGCAGCACAGTGGTAGCACACGGGCAGCACACAGGCAGTACGCGGGCAGCACGTAGCGCATAGGCACGCCATTGCCACCATTTGCTCTGCTACAGCTTCCCTGCTCCCTGCGCCAGGAAGTGATGTCACATGTAAGTAAGAGGGAATATGAGGTGATACTGAACGTGCATTAACCAACAGGCGCTACCAAGCTGGCACTGGCCCATTTACTTATGGTTTGTTCCTCATTACAAAAAGCCAAACGGAGAAATAGCCTTAAAATTAAGGAGCTAAAATCAGAGACAGCATGGTGTCACAGTGGTTAGCATTACTGTCTCACAGTGCTGGGGTCATGGGTTTGATTCTAATAATAAAAGCCTGTTAGGGAGGAAATGGGAGTCACTGCACCCAAAGTCTCCAGCGCTTACGTCCTTTGTGGCCTAAATATCTGTAAGTCCCACTGTGTGGCCAAATTGTAAGCAAATCCTGTACAGCAATGCCTCGGCCATGTGACAGGACCTTTGGTCAGCGCCTCGGCCATGTGACAGGACCTTTGGTCAGCGCCTCGGCCATGTGACAGGACGTGTGGTCAGCGCCTCGGCCATGTGACAGGACCTTTGGTCAGCGCCTCGGCCATGTGACAGGACATGTGGTCAGTGCCTCGGCCATGTGACAGGACCTTTGGTCAGCGCCTCAGCCATGTGACAGGACCTTTGGTCAGCGCCTCAGCCATGTGACAGGACGTGTGGTCAGTGCCTCGGCCATGTGACAGGACCTTTGGTCAGCGCCTCGGCCATGTGACAGGACATGTGGTCAGTGCCTCGGCCATGTGACAGGACCTTTGGTCAGCGCCTTGGCCATGTGACAGGACATGTGGTCAGTGCCTCGGCCATGTGACAGGACATGTGGTCAGCGCCTCGGCCATGTGACAGGACATGTGGTCAGCGCCTCGGCCATGTGACAGGACCTTTGGTCAGCGCCTCGGCCATGTGACAGGACATGTGGTCAGTGCCTCGGCCATGTGACAGGACCTTTGGTCAGCGCCTCGGCCATGTGACAGTACCTGGGGTCAGCGCCTCGGCCATGTGACAGGATGTGTGGTCAGCGCCTTGGCCATTTGGAAGAACGTGTGGTCAGAGCTTCGGCCATGTGACAGGATGTGTGGTCAGCACCTCGGCCATGTGACAGGACCTTTGGTCAGCGCCTCGGCCATGTGGAAGGACGTGTGGTCAGCACTCCGGCCATGTGACAGGACCTTTGGTCAGCGCCTCGGCCATCTGGAAGGACATATGGTCAGAGCTTCGGCCATGTGACAGGACGTGTGGTCAGCGCCTCGGCCTTCTGACGGGATGTGTGAGCAGAGATCCAGCCATAGACGCTAAGGCCATTTATAGACTGTAAAACGTGCGACCTACTCTGTTTCTTTATTCACACAAATGCTCTTACTTATCCGTATTACACAATGCAAGCAGTGCGCTCACTTCCCAATCTGTGCAGCTGCTCCCTGGGAATACATCTGCAAGAACACTTTTGGGTTGGTGGATATTCCGGAAAATGCGCAAATGTCACATCCAAGTCTAGCCTACGACCAGTTTAGAATAGGCCCTCTTTAATATAAACGTTTCACGTTTTCCCCTAAAACGCGGCTTGGAATTACCTTATATATGTCTTATATGATCTTTAGAGGAAGGGACGTCGGTTTTGTGTTTATCATATGCAGAACTTTTATTTCTTTGTTATTACATTGGTCGAAAGTGCGCCTAGAAAAGCGATTGTCAATGAAGTGCAAATAGATGAGTTAAATGTGGTCCCTTAATCGACAAGGACAATATCTGATGTCCGGAACGCAGAGGACGCCCTGTATCGCCATCTCCACACCTTCGTCTCACCTTATTGTTGCATGTAAAAGTGAGCAGTCCGGTGTCATCACTAAGCCCCGCACTGTATGATGCTGCAATCTGTGTCAATGCACAACAAGTAGCCGACATAATGACGCAATAATGTGGTCGCCTCCTGGACCTCCCTCCAGGGATCTCCGAGAGGGGAGACGTACAATTTAATGGTTCTCTGAGGCATATGCCCCTCTGTTATGTAACATTCCGGTTCCAGTTGCTCAGTCAAAGGAGTAATTACCATGGTTGGAGGGGCTGCACTGCTATATAGCCCCCAGTAGAGGAAGCCCACCTTCCCAGTGAAAGCTCCATGTGCACATCTACCCAAGGTATCAATTTACCCCTATGGGCCCAGATACTGAAAAAAACAATCAATGTATCCGTATAGTGCAGCGTTACCCATCCCCAGTCCCATGGTACCCCCAACATCTCATGTTTGTGAGTGCAGGTGGGACCAGCCCAGACCCGGCCACACACACATAACTCACCTGTGCTCATTTAAAAATCCCACTAGTCTAGTGCAAGTTACAACAATGCATCTGATTGGTCACTGTGGTATAACTCTTACACCAATATCTACTGGGATTCCCACTATTCCTGGTATGTTCCAGGCATGATGGTATACCCGGGATACCAACATCCCTGATGTGGGGGGTATGGAGGGCACCCATTCAGGTACCCGTCAGCTCTATGAGTTTACAATCAGAGCTATGCCTGGAACATACCGGGATATCCCCCATAATGCTCTCCAGTGTCCTAACCTCAAACAGCCAAAAAATAAATAGGCCTCATAGAGGGGGGTCTATGAGTTGACCTCCAGCACAGTGCAAGGTACTGCAGAAATATTTTGGACGGCTGTCCTCCTTAAACAAAGCACCCATTTAGCCCATGTGGCTGTTTAAAGGGACAAAATAAACATTCTGTTTTTAGGAGTCACCGGTGACATCACTAGGCAGTAGGTAGTGACAGTTAATAATTTGGCCATAAGGGGGCACTGTAGCACTGAATTCTATATATAGGTATATTTATCAGAGGGCCTGACACTAAAGCCCCGTACACACTGGACGATTTTTATGATTTTTTTATGAACGATAACGATATTGTTGATCGATATATCGTTCAAATCATCAAATCAATTTTCCAGTGTGTATGAACTTAGGGGGTCATTCAGACCCGTTCGCGAGCAAAGGACGCTCGCAAACGGGTCGATGTTGCCCCACTGTGCATGCGCACGATGGAGGGAGCTCCGTCGTGCGCATGCGCGAGACCCGGATAGCGACGGGCTCTCTGTCGCTCCGGGTCTCGCACCAAAGGGGGCGTGCTGTCGATGTTGATTGACAGCACGCCCCCTTTGGTGGGCGTGCCGGGGGCGTGACTGCCAGACGGAGGTGTTCCCATGGGAACGCCTACCGTCTCAGTCCGGCCCCACAGACATCACTCCCACTGACAGTAATGATGTCAGTGGGAGTGATTTTGGCTCTGATAGAGCCAGAATCACTCCAGGGCTTGTGGCAGGGAGACCCTACCGCAGGGTCTCGTCGCAAGCCCGATGGTCGCGATGGTCTTTGACCATCGCGACCATCTTTTTGGCCGCTTGCATAATCTGTGGGTGGTCACCCCCAGCTATGCGAGCGGCCAGGAGGCCGCTCCAAATTTAGCTGGGACGGCCCTGAAATTTGGAGCGGCCTCCTGGCTTCTCGCTTCCGCAAGCCCTGGAGTGATTTTGGCTCTATCAGAGCCAAAATCACTCCCACTGACATCATTACTGATGTCAGTGGGGCCGGACTGAGACGGTAGGCGTTCCCATGGGAACGCCTCCGTCTGGCAGTCACGCCCCCGGCACGCCCACCAAAGGGGGCGTGCTGTCAATCAACATCGACAGCACGCCCCCTTTGGTGCGAGACCCGGAGCGACGGGAGAGCCCGTCGCTATCCGGGTCTCGCGCATGCGCACGACGGAGCTCCCTTGCGCAGTGGGGCAACATCGACCCGTTTGCGAGCGTCCTTTGCTCGCGAACGGGTCTGAATGACCCCCTTAATGCTCTCCCGCGGGTTGTTAACGATATCAATGATATTAACGATATCCCCAGTCGCTGTGCTATTAGCATATTAGTTGGGCTGATTAACATGTTGGTCTCCACAGTGTATATATTTTCACAGAGCGTTTCTATCGATCTTTATCTACTATAAGATGTCAGAGAAAAGAACCCGACTGATTATTTGGCAGGGAATTCCCCACAGGCTTTTCCGCCTCTGATTGCAGTTACTTTCCTGGTTCACTATATAGGCCCGTATTCAAATTGAGTAAAAAAGTCAGTTGCTGGACTTTTCGCCGTCATCAGAGATTTTGCGCGTCCCCGCGTATCCCTGTATTCAATTGAAAATCGGCGAAAACGGGACCCGGCGAAAGTGAAATCACCGAAAAGTGCTGTCATTTTTGGGGAAATCAGCCTGACACCCCCCAAAAGATGCTCTGACATGGGGAATCACTCTGGATACCCCCGAATAGCCCCGCTAAAGGTATTTGGCCACTTTAAATGGTCTCAATAGGCGCTATTTTGCGTGTTGTAAAAAGTGGTGAAGAATGGCATTTTGGAGGGTTTTTTTGGCAAAACAAGTAGTCCCATCAAATTTGGGGTACATGAAAATGGGTGCAAGCATATTTTAAAGTTGCTAATGTGAAGTTTTAAAAAACTTGAAAAATCCACCTGCAGCAACTACTTGCAATCAAAAAAACACCTGGGGCATACTTGGGGACCCCCCTGGAGTCTATTTAGATAGTTTTTAAATTTGTCCCCCAACTTTGAATCCCCCCCAAAAAAAAAAAACTTAAGTACTTTTTTGGGGTGTCCTGAAGTATTTTTTTTTTAAATTGAGATGCAGTTATCCTTAGGGGGGCTTTGCCATGGTGCTGGGTGTTTTTTTTTTCTCATTTGTGCGGCCAAATTGAATACGGGGAAAAGTGGTATTGGTGAAAATTACGTCATCGCCGACAAAGTTTCACCGAGAACAGCTTTTCGCTCCAAATTTAATTCAGCCCATAGCGTAAATCTATTTTTTAAATTGCCGTAAACTCGGATATATGCGATCATCTGTCTGTAGTGCTTTATACTTCAGTGATAATGTAATTCCTTTCTACACTTTATGCTGTTAAACGCTGGTAGTTTATAGATATTGCATAATAAGCCATCAGCATGGTAGCTACTACTTTGTGGCAATAATTACATAGAAATCTGGAGCATTTTACCGTTAATGATATATTTCGAATATGACAGCCAGTATAAACCAATATAATTGTTACTTTATTAATGGTGGGTCATCAGTAATTAGCAGGAGGGGCTGGAGTACTTCATCTGCGTAAATGCATGACACTCGCCATTTTAGGACCGGGCGCAATTAAAGGCGACATCCGCTCACGGACATTTTCCCTGCCATTTCCTAGCGGCAGTGTTGCGATATACCAATAACAATCAGGCTCCACCAAATCGCTAAGGAGGGGTAAAGGGTCACATGGCGGATTCCGGAATAACCAAATCCCAATCTACAACCATGAAACACGCAAATAAACCGCGGTCTGAACCAATGTCTCTCTTTTACTTTAAGTTGCAGTAATTGGGTCTCAGTTGAAGTAATCCAAAAACGCCTTCTCCATCAGCTCCAGTCACTGTGATAGGGGGGTTATTGGAGGAAACGGGAGCAGAACATTGTGTCGCGGATTAGACAGGTCATGATGAAGGGTCTGCCAATATCGATTCCGTAAAGAAATGATTTCCAGTCTAATCCCCCTGTCGTGTCTGCCCCCCGTGTGTTGCTATGCACTCGGTACATGTGTGTGCGTGTTCTTGCTACCACCATGTCCCCAATGCGTGAGTGTGGGCCAAATGTCCCAGTTGGGAGCACTGCCCTCCCCCATGTTTCTCACTTGCACACCTCCCAGGCTCTGTGCGAGCTGAGACGAGGACTCGCAGGATGTAGGCAGGAAACAGCCGGTCCTATTCCCGCAGCTGCCAAATTATGTTTTTACTCAGAAACATTAACAATAATAATTCAGTGAAAAACAAGTTAAGGGAACCTCACATGGATGGGGGGGGGGGCGCCCAGATTACACCGCGCGGCATCTGTAGCGTCATGGGACCAGCAGAAAAAGAGTTAACAATCTAACACAGCCCCGTCTTCATTTAACCCACATCTTGCAGAATGATAAAAGCAAACAGCGTAAAAGAGTGTCACAAACCAGCAGCATTTCCTCTCCCTGAATACGTCGCTGCGACACCGACGTGCGGTAATGACAGGGTACACGGCACCTGGGGATCAGGCGCAGACAGAACACTGAGAGTAAGCGGCTGGAAGAGGGGTAATGGGAGATTTATGTACAGCAGGGGTATGTGGACGAGAACGGGGGCATCTAATGGAGACTGTCTGTGGGCGGGCTCGGAGCGGCTCACAGGTAGGTGTTGGACACCTGGCAGGCAGGTGAGTGTACAGACAGAGAAGAATAGCCCGTCAGGGATGTGCTGGATAGATTGTAGGGCAGAAAGCAATATGTCAGGTGGACAGACAGGTAAGAGCGCCACTGACACAAGGGTCCTGCAATGTATAATAGGTATACATATTATTCTATAAGGGACTGGACCTATATAATGTCAATCATTCATATAATACGAGAAGTGTGTACTGTAGGTGCTTTGTAGGTGACCAGAGCCAGGACGCAGGCCAGACTGTGCAGTAATCACTTTAACACATAAGAGGGCGCCAGTGTGTATATCCCAGGACAGGTAAATGGGCACGCTACAATACAGGCAGTGACTGGGAGGGGAGCATATAAGGTTACAGCATGGGGATGAGGGATGACGCACAGACGTGCACTGGTGGCTACAATTTACAGGGGTAATAAATGCAGTGTTAGAGGTAAATAGATATATGTTAGAGGTAAGTATATATATATATATATATATATATATATATATATATAGTGTGACCAGAAGGGTAGTACAGCAAATAATAGGGTGATGGGGTAGATGGCCAGAGAATAAGCAAAGGTGAGAAGTTATAGGTTCTAGATCATTAGGGCTGGTAGGTAGTTGATGTGGGACAGATGAATAGTTGGGGCACGTGAGCAGTCAGTGGGGCAGATGAATAGTTGGGGCACGTGGGTACATGATGAGCAGTCAGTGGGGCAGATGAATAGTTTGGGCATGTGGGTAGATGATGAGCAGTCAGTGGGGCAGATGAATAGTTGGGACAGGTGGGTAGATGTTTGGGCAGTCAGTGGGAAAGAGGAGAAGTTGGGGCAGGTGGGTATATGAGGTGCAGTCAGTTGGATAGAGGAGTAGCTGGGGTAGGTGGGTAGATTCGGTGCAGTCAGTTGGACAGAGCAGTAGTTGGGCAGGTGGGTAGATGATGAGCAGTTAGTGGGACAGATGAATAGTTGGAGCAGGTGAGTAGATGATGAGCAGTCAGTGGGGCAGATGAATAGTTGGGGCACGTGGGTACATGATGAGCAGTCAGTGGGCAGAGGAATAGTTGGGGCAGGTGGGTAGATGATGAGCAGTTAGTGGGACAGATGAATAGTTGGAGCAGGTGAGTAGATGATGAGCAGTCAGTGGGGAAGATGAATAGTTGGGGCAGGTGGGTAAATGATGAGCAGTCAGTGGGGCAGAGGAATAGTTGGGACAGGTGGGTAGATGATGAGCAGTCAGTGGGGCAGAGGAATAGTTGGGACAGGTGGGTAGATGATGTGCAGTCAGTGGGGCAGATGAATATTTGGAGATGATGAGCAGTCAGTGGGGCAGAGGAATAGTTGGGGCAGGTGGGTAGATGTTGAGCAGTCAGTGGGGCAGAGGAATAGTTGAGGCAGGTGGGTAGATGATGAGTAGTCAGTGGGGCAGAGGAATAGTTGGGGTAGGAGAGTAGATGATGAGCAGTCAGTAGGGCAGAGGAATAGTTGGGGCCGGAGGGTAGATGATGAGCAGTCAGTGGGGCAGAGGAACAGTTGGGATAGGAGAGTAGATGATGAGCAGTCAGTGGGGCAGAGAAGTAGTTGGGGCAGGTGGGTAGATGATGAGCAGTCAGTGGGGCAGAGGAATAGTTGGGGCAGGTGGGTAGATGATGAGCAGTCAGTGGGGCAGAGGAATAGTTGAGGCAGGTGGGTAGATGGTCAGCAGTTAGTGGGGCAGAGGAATAGTTGGGGCAGGTGAGTAGATGGTGAGCAGTTAGTGGGGCAGAGGAATAGTTGGGGCAGGTGAGTAGATGGTGAGCAGTCAGTGGGGTAAAGGAATAGTTGGGGCAGGTGGGTAGATGTTGTGCAGTCAGTGGGGCAGAGGAATAGTTGAGGCAGGTGGGTAGATTATGAGCAGTCAGTGGGGTAAAGGAATAGTTGGGGCAGGTGGGTAGATGATGAGCAGTCAGTGGGGCAGACGAATAGTTGGGGCAGGAGGGTAGATGATGAGCAGTCAGTGGGGTAAAGGAATAGTTGGGGCAGGTGGGTAGATAATAAGCAGTCAGTGGGGAAGAGGAGTAGTTGGGGCAGGTGGGTAGATGATGAGCAGTCAGTGGGGAAGAGGATTAGTTGGGGCAGGTCTGTAGAAGAAGCGCATTCAATTTGACAAAGGAATAGTTGGGGCAGGTGGGTAGATGTTTGGGCACTCAGTGGGAAAGAGGAGTAGTTGGGGCAGGTGGGTAGATGTTTGGACAGTCAGTGGGAAAGAGGAGAAATTGGGGCAGGTGGGTATATGAGGTGCAGTCAGTTGGATAGAGGAGTAGTTGGGGCAGGTGGGTAGATTCGGTGCAGTCAGTTGGACAGAGCAGTAGTTGGGCAGGTGGGTAGATGTTGAGTAGTCAGTGGGGCAGAGGAATAGTTGGGGCAGGTGGGTAGATGATGACCAGTCAGTGGGGCAGATGAAAAGTTGGGACAGGACCGTATATGATAACCAGTCAGTGGGGCAGAAGAATAGTGAGGGCAGGTGGGCAGATGATGAGCAGTCAATGGAGCAGAGGAATAGTTGGGGCAGGTGGGTAGATAATGAGCAGTCAGTGGGGCAGAGGAATAGTTGGGGCAGGTGGGTAGATGGTGAGTAGTCAGTGGGGCAGAGGAATAATTGGGGCAGGTGGGTAGACGATAAGCAGTCAGTGGGGCAGAGGAATAGTTGGGGCAGGTGGGTAGATGATGAGCAGTCAGTGGGGAAGAGGATTAGTTGGGGCAGATCTGTAGAAGATGCGCAATCATTGGGACAAAGGAATAGTTGGGCCAGGTGGGTAGATGTTTGGGCAGTCAGTGGGAAAGAGGAGAAGTTGGGGCAGGTGGGTATATGACGTGCAGTCAGTTGGATAGAGGAGTAGTTGGGGCAGGTGGGTAGATGATGAGCAGTCAGTGGGGAAGAGGATTAGTTGGGGCAGGTCTGTAGAAGATGCGCAATCACTGGGACAAAGGAATAGTTGGGCCAGGTGGGTAGATGTTTGGGCAGTCAGTGAGAAAGAGGAGAAGTTGGGGCAGGTGGGTATATGACGTGCAGTCAGTTGGATAGAGGAGTAGTTGGGGCAGGTGGGTAGATTCGGTGCAGTCAGTTGGACAGAGTAGTAGTTGGGCAGGTGGGTAAATGATGAGCAGTCAGTGGGCAGAGGAATAGTTGGGGCAGCAGGGTAGATGATGTGCAGTCAGTGGGACAGAGGAATAGTTGGGGCAGGAGGGTAGATGATGACCAGTCAGTGGGGCAGATGAAAAGTTGGGACAGGAGCGTATATGATAACCAGTCAGTGGGGCAGAAGAATAGTGAGGGCAGGTGGGCAAATGATGAGCAGTCAGTGGAGCAGAGAAATAGTTGGGGCAGGTGGGTAGATAATGAGCAGTCAGTGGGTCAGAGGAATAGTTGGAGCAGGTGGGTAGATGATGAGCAGTCAGTGGGGCAGAGGAATAGTTGGGGCAGGTGGGTAGATGATGAGTAGTCAGTGGGGCAGAGGAATAGTTGGGGCAGGTGGGTAGATGATAAGCAGTCAGTGGGGCAGAGGAATAGTTGGGGCAGGTGGGTAGATGATGAGCAGTCAGTGGGGAAGAGGAATAGTTGGGGCAGGTCTGTAGAAGATGCGCAATGAATGGGACAGGAATATTTGGGGCACGTGGGTAGATGTTGTGTAGTCAGTGGGGCAGAGGAATAGTTGGTGCAGGTGGGTAAATGTTTGGGCAGTCAGTGGGGAAGAGGAGTAGTTGGGGGAGGTGGGTAGATGAGGTGCAGTCAGTGGGACAGAGGAGTAGTTGGGGCAGGTGGGTAGATGAGGTGCAGTCAGTGGGAAAGAGCAGTAGTTGGGTATGTGGGTAGATAATGAGCAGTCAGTGGGGCAGAGGAGTAGTTGGGGAAGGTGGGTAGATGATGAGCAGTCAGTTGGACAGAGCAGTAGATGGGCAGGTGGGTAGATGATGAGCAGTCAGTGGGATAGAGGAGTAGTTGGGGCAGGTGGGTATATGAGGTGCAGTCAGTGGGGCAGAGGAGTAGTTGGGGCAGGTGGGTAGATGATGAGCAGTCAGTGGGGCAGAGGAGTAGTTGGCAAGGTGGGTAGATGAGGAGCAGTCAGTGGGACAGAGCAGTAGTTGGGCAGGTGGGTATATGAGGTGCAGTCAGTTGGACAGAGGAGTAGTTGGGGCAGATGGGTAGATGAGGTGCAGTTAGTCAGTGAGACAGAGGGACAGATAGAAAGTTGAGAGGGACAGCGAGCAGGTTGAGGGGAGCAGTTGAGCAGTTAGTGGGTTGAGGGGGCTAGTTGGTGCAGTTATCAGGGTGAGGGGGATAGATGGGAAGTTAGCAGTAAGTTATTTGGGGAAGAGAGGCAGTTAGCGGGGTGACAGGGACAGTAAGCGGATTAAGGGGCTCAGTTAGTTAGGTGATGGGGAGTTAGCGGGGTGATGGGGCAGTAAACAGGGTGATGGACGCAGGTAGTGGGATGAGGGAGGCAGTTAGCGTTTTGAGGGATTAGATAGCTGTGAGGGAGGGGCAATTAGCGGTGAGAGACCGGCAGTTAGCAGTATGAAAGGGACAGATATTGATGTGAGGGTTAATTTGCGGGTTAAGTGAAGCAGTTAGCAGTGTGAAGGGGCAGTTAGCCGTGTGAGGGGGTCAGTTAGCTGTGTCAGGGGGCAGTGAGCAGTGTGAGGGGGCAGTGAGCAGTATGAGGGGGCAGTCAGCAGTGTGAGAGGGCAGTGAGCAGTGTGAGGGGGCAGTTAGCAGTGTGAGGGGGCAGTGAGGGGGGCAGTCAGCAATGTGAGAGGGCAGTGAGCAGTGTGAGGGTTCAGTTAGCTGTGTGAGAGGACAGTTAGCAGTGTGAGAGAGCAGTTAGCAGTGTGAAGGGGCAGTTAGCTGTGTGAAGGGGCAGATAGCAGTGTGAGAGGGCAGTTAGCAGTGTGAAGGGGCAGTTAGGAGTGTGGGAGGGCAGTTAGCAGTGTCAGAGGGCAGTTAGCAGTGTGAGAGGGCAGTTAGGAGTGTGGGAGGGCAGTTAGCAGTGTGAGAGGGCAGTGAGCAGTGTGAGTGGTCAGTTAAGAGTGTGGGAGGGCAGTTAGCAGTGTCAGAGGGCAGTTAGCAGTGTGAGGGCAGTTAGGAGTGTGGGAGGGCAGTGAGCAGTGTGAGAGGGCAGTTAAGAGTGTGGGAGGGCAGTGAGCAGTGTGAAAGGGTAGTTAGGAGTGTGGGAGGGCAGTTAGCAGTGTCAGAGGGCAGTTAGCAGTGTGAGAGGGCAGTTAGGAGTGTGGGAGGGCAGTTAGCAGTGTGAGAGGGCAGTGAGCAGTGTGAGTGGTCAGTTAAGAGTGTGGGAGGGCAGTTAGCAGTGTCAGAGGGCAGTTAGCAGTGTGAGGGCAGTTAGCAGTGTGAGAGGGCAGTGAGCAGTGTGAGGGGCAGTTAAGAGTGTGGGAGGGCAGTGAGCAGTGTGAAAGGGTAGTTAGGAGTGTGGGAGGGCAGTTAGCAGTGTGAGAGGGCAGTTAGCTGTGTGAGAGGGCAGTGAGCAGTGTGAGGGGCAGTTAAGAGTGTGGGAGGGCAGTGAGCAGTATGAGAGGGCAGTTAGCTGTGTGAGGGGGTGTTTGCAGGGTAAGGGAAGCAGGGGGCAGCTAGTGATGTGAAGGGGGCAGTTGTTAGCAGTGTGAAGGGTGTTAGCAGTGTATTGGGGCAATTTGCTAGGTGAGGGTATTAGTTGGAGCAGTTTATGGGGTGCGGGATTAGCACTGAGAGGGGCTGTTAGCGGTGTGAAAAACGTCATGAGAAGAGTGAGAGGGGCAAGTAGCGGGGGGAGAGGGGCACATAGAGGGGTGAGAGGGGCAGGTAGCGGGGTGCCGGAGGGGCAGGTAGCGGGGTGCCGGAGGGGCAGGTAGCGGGGTGCCGGAGGGGCAGGTAGCGGGGTGCCGGAGGGGCAGGTAGCGGGGTGCCGGAGGGGGTAACACAGTCCGGGGAAGTCTCTCACGTGTCAGGGGGGATCCTCCTGTCGGCTCCGGGCCCCGCATACACCGGGAGGAGAAGGCAGAGCAGCAGCCAGCGCCCCCACATCGTGCCCCGGGGGGTCAGGCCATGAGGGTCCGCTCAGAGTCTCCCCGGAGCCGGCGCCGCTCTCCTCACACAGATCCCTCTGATCGCAGATAATCTGCCCGATCCGATCCCGGGATTACCGGCTCCGGCCGCCCAATCACAGCCCGGGGCCGCCCCCTGCCTACCCCCCGCTGCTGGCAGCCTAATCCCGGGCACTTTATAGATCACTCTGCCGCCGTGTACATACTGTCCATACATTACTGTGTATTATCATTATATCACTGTACCACCTATATATAATATATCACATTACTCTGTATTATCATTATATCACTGTACCACCTATATATAATATATCACATTACTCTGTATTATCATTATATCACTGTACTACATATATATAATATATCACATTACTCTGTATTATCATTATATCACTGTACTACATATATATAATATATCACATTACTCTGTATTATCATTATATCACTGTACCACCTATATATAATATATCACATTACTCTGTATTATCATTATATCACTGTACTACATATATATAATATATCACATTACTCTGTATTATCATTATATCACTGTACTACATATATATAATATATCACATTACTCTGTATTATCATTATATCACTGTACTACATATATATAATATATCACATTACTCTGTATTATCATTATATCACTGTACCACCTATATATAATATATCACATTACTCTGTATTATCATTATATCACTGTACTACATATATATAATATATCACATTACACTGTATTATCATTATATCACTGTACTACATATATATAATATATCACATTACTCTGTATTATCATTATATCACTGTACTACATATATATAATATATCACATTACTCTGTATTATCATTATATCACTGTACCACCTATATATAATATATCACATTACTCTGTATTATCATTATATCACTGTACCACCTATATATAATATATCACATTACTCTGTATTATCATTATATCACTGTACTACATATATATAATATATCACATTACTCTGTATTATCATTATATCACTGTACTACATATATATAATATATCACATTACTCTGTATTATCATTATATCACTGTACCACCTATATATAATATATCACATTACTCTGTATTATCATTATATCACTGTACTACATATATATAATATATCACATTACTCTGTATTATCATTATATCACTGTACTACATATATATAATATATCACATTACTCTGTATTATCATTATATCACTGTACTACATATATATAATATATCACATTACTCTGTATTATCATTATATCACTGTACCACCTATATATAATATATCACATTACTCTGTATTATCATTATATCACTGTACTACATATATATAATATATCACATTACACTGTATTATCATTATATCACTGTACTACATATATATAATATATCACATTACTCTGTATTATCATTATATCACTGTACTACATATATATAATATATCACATTACTCTGTATTATCATTATATCACTGTACCACCTATATATAATATATCACATTACTCAGTATTATCATTATATCACTGTACCACCTATATATAATATACCACATTACTCTGTATTATCATTGTACAGGGGGGGTACATATAGCACCTTATATATCACTGTACCACCTATATATAATATATCACATTACTCTGTATTATCATTATACAGGGGGGTACATATAGCACTTATATATCACTATACCACCTATATATAATATATCACATTACTAGTATTATCATTATACAGGGGTACATATAGTACCTTATATATCACTGTACCAACTATATATAATGTCTCACATTACTCTGTATTATCATTATACAGGGGGGTACATATAGCACCTTATATATCACTGTACCAACTATATATAATATATCACATTACTAGTATTATCATTATACAGGGGTACATATAGCACCTTATATATCACTATACCACCTATATATAATATATCACATTACTCTGTATTATCATTGTACAGGGGGTACATATAGTACCTTATATATCACTGTACCACCTATATATAATATATCACATTACTCTGTATTATCATTATATCACTGTACCACCTATATATAATATACCACATTACTCTGTATTATCATTATATCACTGTACTACATATATATAATATATCACATTACTCTGTATTATCATTATATCACTGTACTACATATATATAATATATCACATTACTCTGTATTATCATTATATCACTGTACCACCTATATATAATATATCACATTACTCTGTATTATCATTATATCACTGTACTACATATATATAATATATCACATTACTCTGTATTATCATTATATCACTGTACTACATATATATAATATATCACATTACTCTGTATTATCATTATATCACTGTACTACATATATATAATATATCACATTACTCTGTATTATCATTATATCACTGTACCACCTATATATAATATATCACATTACTCAGTATTATCATTATATCACTGTACCACCTATATATAATATACCACATTACTCTGTATTATCATTGTACAGGGGGGGTACATATAGCACCTTATATATCACTGTACCACCTATATATAATATATCACATTACTCTGTATTATCATTATACAGGGGGGTACATATAGCACTTATATATCACTATACCACCTATATATAATATATCACATTACTAGTATTATCATTATACAGGGGTACATATAGCACCTTATATATCACTGTACCAACTATATATAATGTCTCACATTACTCTGTATTATCATTATACAGGGGGGTACATATAGCACCTTATATATCACTGTACCAACTATATATAATATATCACATTACTAGTATTATCATTATACAGGGGTACATATAGCACCTTATATATCACTATACCACCTATATATAATATATCACATTACTCTGTATTATCATTGTACAGGGGGTACATATAGTACCTTATATATCACTGTACCACCTATATATAATATATCACATTACTCTGTATTATCATTATATCACTGTACCACCTATATATAATATACCACATTACTCAGTATTATCATTATACAGGGGGGTACATATAGCACTTATATATCACTATACCACCTATATATAATGTCTCACATTACTCTGTATTATCATTGTACAGGGGGGTACATATAGTACCTTATATATCACTGTACCACCTATATATAATATACCACATTACTCTGTATTATCATTGTACAGGGGGGTACATATAGCACCTTATATATCACTGTACCAACTATATATAATATATCACATTACTAGTATTATCATTATACAGGGGTACATATATCACCTTATATATCACTATACCACCTATATATAATATATCACATTACTCTGTATTATCATTGTACAGGGGGTACATATAGTACCTTATATATCACTGTACCACCTATATATAATATATCACATTACTCTGTATTATCATTATACAGGGGGGTACATATAGCACTTATATATCACTATACCACCTATATATAATATATCACATTACTAGTATTATCATTATACAGGGGTACATATAGCACCTTATATATCACTGTACCAACTATATATAATGTCTCACATTACTCTGTATTATCATTATACAGGGGGGTACATATAGCACCTTATATATCACTGTACCAACTATATATAATATATCACATTACTAGTATTATCATTATACAGGGGTACATATAGCACCTTATATATCACTATACCACCTATATATAATATATCACATTACTCTGTATTATCATTGTACAGGGGGTACATATAGTACCTTATATATCACTGTACCACCTATATATAATATATCACATTACTCTGTATTATCATTATATCACTGTACCACCTATATATAATATACCACATTACTCAGTATTATCATTATACAGGGGGGTACATATAGCACTTATATATCACTATACCACCTATATATAATGTCTCACATTACTCTGTATTATCATTGTACAGGGGGGTACATATAGTACCTTATATATCACTGTACCACCTATATATAATATACCACATTACTCTGTATTATCATTGTACAGGGGGGTACATATAGCACCTTATATATCACTGTACCAACTATATATAATATATCACATTACTAGTATTATCATTATACAGGGGTACATATATCACCTTATATATCACTATACCACCTATATATAATATATCACATTACTCTGTATTATCATTGTACAGGGGTACATATAGTACCTTATATATCACTGTACCACCTATATATAATATATCACATTACTCTGTATTATCATTATACAGGGGGGGTACATATAGCACCTTATATATCACTATACCATCTATATATAATGTCTCACATTACTCTGTATTATCATTATACAGGGGTACATATAGCACCTTATATATGACTGTACCAACTATATATAATATATCACATTACTCAGTATTATCATTATACAGGGGGGTACATATAGCACCTTATATATCACTATACCACCTATATATAATATATCACATTACTCTGTATTATCATTGTACAGGGGGTACATATAGCACCTTATATATCACTATACCACCTATATATAATATATCACATTACTCTGTATTATCATTGTACAGGGGGGTACATATAGTACCTTATATATCACTGTACCACCTATATATAATATATCACATTACTCTGTATTATCATTATACAGGGGGTACATATAGTACCTTATATATCACTGTACCAACTATATATAATATATCACATTACTCTGTATTATCATTATACAGGGGGATACATATAGCACCTTATATATCACTGTACCACCTATATATAATGTCTCACATTACTCTGTATTATCATTATACGGGGGGTACATATAGCACCTTATATATCACTGTACCACCTATATATAATGTCTCACATTACTCTGTATTATCATTATACGGGGGGTACATATAGCACTTATAGATCACTGTACCACCTATATATAATATATCACATTACTCTGTATTATCATTATACAGGGGGATACATATAGCACCTTATATATCACTGTACCAACTATATATAATATATCACATTACTCTGTATTATCATTCTACAGGGGGTACATATAGCACCTTATATATCACTGTACCACCTATATATAATATATCACATTACTCTGTATTATCATTATACAGGGGGTACATATAGCACTTATATATCACTGTACCAACTATATATAATATATCACATTACTCAGTATTATCATTATACAGGGGGTACATATAGTACCTTATATATCACTGTACCACCTATATATAATATATCACATTACTCTGTATTATCATTAAACAGGAGGGTACATATAGCACTTATATATCACTGTACCACCTATATATAATGTCTCACATTACTCTGTCTTATCATTATACAAGGGGTATATATAACACCTCATATGTCACTGTACCACCTACATATAATATACCACATTACTCTGTATTATCATTATACAGGGGGATACATATAGTACTCATTGTACCACCTATAATGTCTCACATTACTCTGTATTATTGTACAGTGGGTACATACAGTATATAACCTTATATATCACTGTACCACCTGTATATAATGTCTCACATTACTCTGTATTATTGTACAGTGGGTACATACAGTATATCACCCTATATAATCACTGTACCACCTATATATAATGTCTCATATTACTATGTATTATACAGGGGGTACATATAGTATAGCATATTATATATCGCTGTACCACCTATATATAATGTCTCACATTACTATGTATTATACAGGGGGTACATATAGCACCTTATAGAGCACTGTACTCCCTTTATATAATGTCTCATATTACTCTGTATTATTGTATAGTGGGTACATACAGTATATCACCTTATATATCAATGTACCACCTATATATAATGTCTCACATTACTCTATTATCATTATATAGGGTGGTTACATATTTATGTTGCCTTTTATATCACTGTACCACCTATATATAATGTCTCACATTACTCTGTATTATCATTTTACAGTGGCTACATACAGTATAGCACATTATATATCACCGTAATACCTATATATAATGTCTCACATTTCTCTGTATTATTGTACAGTGGGTACATACAGTATATCACCTTATGTATCACTGTACCACCTATATATCATGTCTCACATTACTCTGTATTATTATACAGTGGGTACATACAGTATACCACATTATATATCACTGTACCACCTATATGAAATTTCCCACATTACTCTGTATTATTGTACAGTGGGTACATACAGTATAGCACATTATATATCACTGTAATACCTATATATAATGTCTCACATTACTCTGTATTGTAAAGTGGGTAAATACAGTATATCACATTATATATCACTGTACCACCTATATATAATGTCTCATATTACTCTGTATTAATGTACACTGGGTACATACAGTATAGCACATTATATATCACTGTACCACCTATATATAATGTCTCATATTACTCTGTATTATTGTACAGTGGGTACATACAGTATAGCACATTATATATCACTATAATACCTATATATAATGTCTCACGTTACTCTGTATTATTGTAAAGTGGGTACATACAGTATATCACATTATATATCACTGTACCACCTATATATAGTGTCTCATATTACTCTGTATTATTGTACAGTGGGTACATACAGTATAGCACATTATATATCACTGTACCACCTATATATAATGTCTCACATTACTCTGTATTATACAGGGAGTACATATAGCACCTTATAGAGCACTGTACTCCCTTTATATATAGGAGGGTACATATAGCACCTTATATATCACTGTACCACCTATATATCATGTCTCACATTACTTTGTATTATTATACAGTGGGTACATACAGTATAGCACATTATATATCACTGTACCACCTATATGAAATTTCTCACATTACTCTGTATTATTGTACAGTGGGTACATACAGTATAGCACATTATATATCACTATAATACCTATATATCATGTCTCACATTACTCTGTATTATTGTACAGTGGGTACATACAGTATATCACCTTATATATGAAAGTTCTCACATTACTCTGTATTATTGTACAGTGGGTACATACAGTATAGCACATTATATATCACTATAATACCTATATATAATGTCTCACATTACTCTGTATTATTGTACAGTGGGTACATACAGTATATCACATTATATATCACTGTACCACCTATATATAATGTCTCATATTACTCTGTATTAACGTACACTGGGTACATACAGTATACCACATTATATATCACTGTACCACCTATATATAATGTCTCATATTACTCTGTATTATTGTACAGTGGGTACATACATTATAGCACATTATATATCACTGTAATACCTATATATCATGTCTCACATTTCTCTGTATTATTGTACAGTCGGTACATACAGTATATCACCTTATATATCACTGTACCACCTATATATCATGTCTCACATTACTTTGTATTATTATACAGTGGGTACATACAGTATAGCACATTATATATCACTGTACCACCTATATGAAATTTCTCACATTACTCTGTATTATTGTACAGTGGGTACATACAGTATAGCACATTATATATCACTATAATACCTATATATAATGTCTCACATTACTCTTTATTATTGTAAAGTGGGTACATACAGTATATCACATTATATATCACTGTACCACCTATATATAGTGTCTCATATTACTCTGTATTATTGTACAGTGGGTACATACAGTATAGCACATTATATATCACTATAATACCTATATATCATGTCTCACATTACTCTGTATTATTGTACAGTGGGTACATACAGTATATCACCTTATATATGAAAGTTCTCACATTACTCTGTATTATTGTACAGTGGGTACATACAGTATAGCACATTATATATCACTATAATACCTATATATAATGTCTCACATTACTCTGTATTATTGTACAGTGGGTACATACAGTATATCACATTATATATCACTGTACCACCTATATATAATGTCTCATATTACTCTGTATTAACGTACACTGGGTACATACAGTATACCACATTATATATCACTGTACCACCTATATATAATGTCTCATATTACTCTGTATTATTGTACAGTGGGTACATACATTATAGCACATTATATATCACTGTAATACCTATATATCATGTCTCACATTTCTCTGTATTATTGTACAGTCGGTACATACAGTATATCACCTTATATATCACTGTACCACCTATATATCATGTCTCACATTACTTTGTATTATTATACAGTGGGTACATACAGTATAGCACATTATATATCACTGTACCACCTATATGAAATTTCTCACATTACTCTGTATTATTGTACAGTGGGTACATACAGTATAGCACATTATATATCACTATAATACCTATATATAATGTCTCACATTACTCTTTATTATTGTAAAGTGGGTACATACAGTATATCACATTATATATCACTGTACCACCTATATATAGTGTCTCATATTACTCTGTATTATTGTACAGTGGGTACATACAGTATAGCACATTATATATCACTGTACCACCTATATATAATGTCTCACATTACTCTGTATTATACAGGGAGTACATATAGCACCTTATAGAGCACTGTACTCCCTTTATATATAGGAGGGTACATATAGCACCTTATATATCACTGTACCACCTATATATCATGTCTCACATTACTTTGTATTATTATACAGTGGGTACATACAGTATAGCACATTATATATCACTGTACCACCTATATGACATTTCTCACATTACTCTGTATTATTGTACAGTGGGTACATACAGTATAGCACATTATATATCACTATAATACCTATATATAATGTCTCACATTACTCTGTATTATTGTACAGTGGGTACATACAGTATAGCACATTATATATCACTGTACCACCTATATATAATGTCTCATATTACTCTGTATTAATGTACAGTGGGTACATACAGTATAGCACCTTATATATCACTGTACCACCTATATATAATATATCACATTAATCTGTATTATCATTATACAGGGGGGTACATATAACACACTATATATCACTATACCACCTATATGTAATGTCTCACATTACTCTGTATTATCATTATACTGGGGGGGGGGTTACATATAACACACTATTTATCACTGTACCACCTATATATAATATATCCCATTATTCTGTATATCATTATACAAGAGGGGGTACATATAGCACCTTATATATCACCTGTATATAACATATAACATTATTCTGTATATCATTATACAGAAGGGGATACATATAGCACCTTATATATCACTGTACCACCTATATATAATGTCTCACATTACTCTGTATTATTGTACGGTGGGTACATACAGTATATCACCTTATATATAATTGTACCACCTATATATAATGTCTCACATTACTCTGTATTATACAGTGGGTACATATAGTATAGCAGATTATATATAGCTGTACCACCTATATATAATGTCTCACATTACTCTGTATTATTGTACAGTGGGTACATACAGTATATCACCTTATATATCACTATACCACCTATATATAATGTCTCACATTACTCTGTATTATACAGAGAGTACATATAGCACCTTATAGAGCACTGTACTCCCTTTATATATAGGAGGGTACATATAGCACCTTATATATCACTGTACCACCTATGTATAATGTCTCACATTACTCTGTATTATAATTATACAGGGGGGTACATATAGCACCTTATATATCACTGTACCACCTATGTATAATGTCTCACATTACTCTGTATTATAATTATACAGGGGGGTACATATAGCACCTTATATATCACTGTACCACCTATATATAATGTCTCACATTACTCTGTATTATACAGGGAGTACATATAGCACCTTATAGAGCACTGTACTCCCTTTATATAATGTATTATCATTATACAGGGGGAGGGTACATTTAGCACCTTATATATAATGTCTCACATTACTCTGTATTATCATTATACAGGGGGTACATATAGCACCTTATAGATCACTGTACCATCCATATATAATGTCTCACATTATTCTGTATTATCATTATACAGGAGGGTACATATAGAACCTTATATATCCCTGTACCATCTATATATAATGTCTCACATTACTCTGTATTATCATTATACAGGGGGGATACATATAGCACCTTATATATCACTGTACCATCTATATATAATGTCTCACATTACTCTGTATTATCATTATACAGGGGGGATACATATAGCACCTCATATCACTGTACCACCTATATATAATGTCTCACATTACTCTGTATTATCATTATACGGGGGGTACATATAGCACTTATAGATCACTGTACCACCTATATATAATGTCTCACATTACTCTGTATTATCATTATACGGGGGGTACATATAGCACCTTATATATCACTGTACCACTTATATATAATGTCTCACATTACTCTGTATTATCATTATACAGGGGGGTACATATAGCACCTTATATATCACTGTACCAACTATATATAATGTCTCACATTACTCTGTATTATCATTATACAGGGGGGTACATATAGCACCTTATATATCACTGTACCAACTATATATAATGTCTCACATTACTCTGTATTATCATTATACTGGGGGGTTACATATAACACACTATATATCACTGTACCACCTATATATAATGTCTCACATTACTCTGTATTATACAGGGAGTACATATAGCACCTTATAGAGCACTGTACCATCTATATATAATGTCTCACATTATTCTGTATTATCATTATACAGGAGGGTACATATAGCACCTTATATATCACTGTACCACTTATATATAATGTCTCACATTACTATGTATTATCATTATACAAGGGGTACATATATCACCTTATATATCCCTGTACCATCTATATATAATGTCTCACATTACTCTGTATTATCATTATACAGGGGGAATACATATAGCACCTCATATATCACTGTACCACCTATATATAATGTCTCACATTACTCTGTATTATCATTATACAGGGGGGGTACATATAGCACCTTATATATCACTGTACCACCTATATATAATGTCTCACATTACTCTGTATTATCATTATACAGGGGGGTACATATAGCACCTTATATATCACTATACCACCTATATATAATGTCTCACATTACTCTGTATTATCATTATATGGGGGGTACATATAGCACCTTATTTATCACTGTACCACTTATATATAATGTCTCACATTACTCTGTATTATCATTATACAGGGGGGTACATATAGCACTTATAGATCACTGTACCACCTATATATAATGTCTCACATTACTCTGTATTATCATTATATGGGGGGTACATATAGCACCTTATATATCACTGTACCACCTATATATAATGTCTCACATTACTCTGTATTATCATTATACGGGGGGTACATATAGCACTTATAGATCACTGTACCACCTGTATATAATGTCTCACATTACTCTGTATTATCATTATACAGGGGGGTACATATAGCACTTATATATCACTATACCACATATATATAATGTCTCACATTACTCTGTATTATCATTATACGGGGGGTACATATAGCACCTTATAGATCACTATACCACCTATATATAATTTATCACATTACTCTGTATTATCATTTTACGGGGGGGTACATATAGCACTTATATATCACTGTACCACTTATATATAATGTCTCACATTACTCTGTATTATCATTATACGGGGGGGTACATATAGCACCTTATAGATCACTATACCTCCTATATATAATATATCACATTACTCTATTATCATTTTGCAGGGGGGGGAGAGGAGGGGGCACATATAGCACCTTACTGTATATCACTCGGACATAAAGATAATTGGCTGAGCGTTCAAAATCACTTAAGATCCCACAGAAAAAATAAAAAACATTTATTAAGCTTCGAATAATAATAATAAATACACAATACACTGTACTAGGTAATTGTTAATATTCACTTATCACATACAATGTATCTAAATACAGAATTATATCTCATAATAATAAAAGTAATATTGTATCTTAATTCTAATGCACTAAAGAGTGATTTAAAATGAATAGCAATCCGATATTCTGCACAAAAATCATCCTCTCCACCTAAAGAGTGATTTACTGTATATCACACAATGCCACACACGCACATATGACACCTGTATGTATATCACACAATGCCACACACGCACATATGACACCTGTATGTATATCACACAATGCCACACACATATGACACCTATATGTATATCACACAATGCCACACACGCACATATGACACCTATATGTATATCACACAATGCCACACACGCACATATGACACCTGTATGTATATCACACAATGCCACACACATATGACACCTATATGTATATCACACAATGCCACACACGCACATATGACACCTGTATGTATATCACACAATGCCACACACGCACATATGACACCTGTATGTATATCACACAATGCCACACACATATGACACCTATATGTATATCACACAATGCCACACACGCACATATGACACCTATATGTATATCACACAATGCCACACACGCACATATGACACCTGTATGTATATCACACAATGCCACACACGCACATATGACACCTGTATGTATATCACACAATGCCACACACATATGACACCTATATGTATATCACACAATGCCACACACGCACATATGACACCTATATGTATATCACACAATGCCACACACGCACATATGACACCTGTATGTATATCACACAATGCCACACACATATGACACCTATATGTATATCACACAATGCCACACACGCACATATGACACCTGTATGTATATCACACAATGCCACACACGCACATATGACACCTATATGTATATCACACAATGCCACACACGCACATATGACACCTATATGTATATCACACAATGCCACACACGCACATATGACACCTATATGTATATCACACAATGCCACACACGCACATATGACACCTGTATGTATATCACACAATGCCACACACGCACATATGACACCTATATGTATATCACACAATGCCACACACGCACATATGACACCTATATGTATATCACACAATGCCACACACGCACATATGACACCTATATGTATATCACATGAATCTGTATTATTATTATACAGGGGTGTACATATAGCACCTTATCTATCACTGTGACACTTATATATATCTATACTAATATAATAGGAACATTGTATCTCTCTGTTCCAAGTTGACACAAAAACTATTAAACCGATAGTCATGAAAACGGCGTCATGTGTAGAGGAAACTCCTAGAAATAACCTGCACTTTGTATCATCTCCATCTGTCACGTTAAAGCTGAGCAATAACTAAAACAAATTGTATTGGCATCATCAATGAAAGCGATAGGTGTGGCACCATGTGTGTGGCTGGTAAGGGGTGGGGGGAGAGGGGCTTTGTGCCCGCGATCACATGAATAGGAGAGGCTACATAGCAGTCTGTGCACAGGGCACATAGTGACATTGGTGAGATAGGTGTGGCACCATGCGTGTGGCTGGTAAGGGGTGGGGGGAGAGGGGCTTTGTGCCCACGGTCACATGAATAGGATAGGCTACATAGCAGTCTGTGCACAGGGCACACAGTGACATTGGTGAGATAGGTGTGGCACCATGCGTGTGGCTGGTAAGGGGTGGGGGGAGAGGGGCTTTGTGCCCGCGGTCACATGAATAGGATAGGCTACATAGCAGTCTGTGCACAGGGCACACAGTGACATTGGTGAGATAGGTGTGGCACCATGTGTCGGGCGGCTCTGCAGGTTGCGCTCATGTAAATAAGTTTGGAACTGGGAGAGGGCTGGAGTGCTGTGGTGCTCACTGCTGGGAGAGGGGTGCTCACTGCTGGGAGAGGGGTGCTCACTGCTGGGAGAGGGCTGGGGTGCTGTGGTGCTCACTGCTGGGAGAGGGCTGGGGTGCTGTGGTGCTAACTGCTGGGAGAGGGGTGCTCACTGCTGGGAGAGGGCTGGGGTGCTGTGGTGCTCACTGCGGGGAGAGGAGTGCTCACTGCTGGGAGAGTGGTGCTCACTGCTGGGAGAGGGCTGGGGTGCTGTGGTGCTCACTGCTGGGAGAGGGCTGGGGTGCTGTGGTGCTCACTGCTGGGAGAGGGCTGTGGTGCTCACTGCTGGGAGAGGGCTGGGGTGCTGTGGTGCTCACTGCTGGGAGAGGGGTGCTCACTGCTGGGAGAGGGGTGCTCTGCTGGGATTGCGGTGGTTGGGCAGCAGCTGTTATATCACCAGTTTATATTTGCCAGCATTCTAACTCCCTCCCCTGGAGAAGCCCCGGATATACTCACGGCCAGGTCACCACGTTCCAGCTGATGAGAGTATCCAGGATATGACTCTGTATTAGGCACAATATCCAGAACGTACTTTGTTACTATTGCAGTTAATTCTGAAAATGTTATCAGCTCAGCTCCTATCATTTGCATACATATCTTTAAGAGTTTTGTTAGTGCATCTCGTAGTCCAAACCATGCTCATTATACACATAAAAGTGTAATAAATTTAGTTGATATAATCTGGTCTCAAATTTTGGTCAAAGGGCAATTAGCGCTCGCTCGTCCAGAGAATAGGGGTGGCTATTCAAATGAACCGTTCGCTCTTTGCGGTCTGTTCACGCCTCTAGGTCTGAACAAGCGAACCAAACTTGCGGTCGTTTTTCGGAAAACTACACTCCCTGGCCACTCGCATCCTATGTCATGTCCGCTATTTATTAGATTAATCGAGTACATCGACCAGCGTATGAACTGCTCGCTATTCTTGTGGTTAGTTTTTGCTACCACAAATTTGCGAGCAGTTCTGACTATAAAATAACCCAGTGACGTGGTCAGTGACGCTGCTGTATTAATTATGCACACCCATAAAACGCCCGTTATGACCTTTAAGCACGCCTGCGTTCGGATCTCCACTCCCCGTTTTCAAGCACCTTCCCCTGTTACCACCCACATACGCCTCCTCCTGTCACTCATATTAGCAGGCATTCGCTATTTAGCGAGCACACTATTTTCGGGCCGCACTGACTGGTTCGCGCATGCGTTTTACGATCCGTACACATGCGCAGTTGGGCAAACATCGCTCGGAGTGAACGAGTGGCCGCTTACGAGCGGCTCTGAATCAGGCCCAAAGTTTGTTCAACTGTTTGATTAACTGTTATGTATATCACACTTCTATACTTGCCACACTTTATATCTTTCCACATGCAGCTGACCCTTCTAATTCTAAAGATGACTGCAATCGCAGAGCAGCATAGAGACGCCCACTACCGCTATCTCACATCCGTCTTACCTTGCACACCTCCATAAACATCGGCAACATCGAGTACCATCGGAGCCTCAGGCACAATTACAGCAGGTCAGACCTTACTTTCATGTGCGCAATGAGAGCTCTGGCTGCGTATGCCGTCACAGTGGCTAATTAATGCACGCCAATGCCTCGGCATTCAATCGGCCAGGCATGCCTGCGTTTGGTCGACCACCCCCCCTCACCGCCCCCAAATGTTCACTGTCAATTACGCTGCGATCGCTCTCCGGTGCCTGCGTGATCGCAGTGCGATCGCAGTGATGCCTTTGTGCATGCGCACTGTGTTGCACACGCATGTGCAGTACGCAACGATCGTCCGTCTGCGTACACCTTGGCAGTCGCCATCCGTGCTGAATCAGGGGCAATGTGTGCGTGTGTTTATTTTCTTGTAGGGAACAATTTGTGTGTTTGATTTTTTTTTTTGTGGGGGACATTGGGCCTCATTCAGCACGGATCGCAATTGCAACGGCATACGCAGATCAAGTACTCACGGTGTGCGACGGGACTCACAATCTCTGTGGCGAATCAGAGCTGCTGTAATTGTATGTGTGGAGGACAATATGTGTGTTTTTATTTAATATAATCATGATAAAAGTATTAATTATGGATATGATTGGAATGGGTCAGGGTAAGGGGGGGGCATACCATCAAAACTTTCCCACATCCATACTAGTTCCATCCCACACTGCAGACAGCGCCCCCTGGTGCCTGCTGTCACACTTGCTGCCTCATTAGGGTAAGGTGACGTGTGTGTGTGGCAGTAGGTTAGTGGATTATCCCTTTAATGCTGTAAAGCAGCCCTCACCACACCGGAAGCATGTTGTGGATACGCCGCGTCACTTTAATCTGGGACAAACATAAAAATAGACACTGCAGGTGCCTCTGATAATGGGAGACGTAGAATACTTCTATCCTATGCAGCTGCGAGGCTCCTCTCTCTTACAGGACCTCGGCACAGCACCATCCAGAACATCGCACTGGCTCCTCTTTACTTTGTGTACTGATCACTTTCAGATTCTTAGTTAGCAATTAGCTAGGAGTTATGGGTCTGGTGCAGAGAGGGGCGGAAATTGGGCGCATTTTGCTCCCGCACTGTGGGCCATATTCATCAAGGATCGCAATAGCAACAGCGTACGCAGATCAGTCGATGGTGCGTACTACTCATGCATTGCAGTGCGCGTGCGTAAGTTAGCATTGCGATCGCACTGTGAACACTTACGCAGAAAGAAAGCCATCGCAGAGTGAGTGACAGGAGGTCAGCGTTTGAGGGAGGTGACGGGGGGAGTGGTCGGAGAAACACAGGAGTGCCTGTCCCTTTGAACGCCGTTGCATGGGCGCCGCGTGCATAAATTTGTCACGGCGACGGCATACGCAGCTTGTGTGCTCACTGCGTGCGACGAGGTTAGCAATGTCTGAGTAACGTCAGAACTGTTGTAATTGTGCGAGAGGAGCCGATGTTACTCGATGTTACCGATGTACACGCAGGACTGCGAGGTATTACGGGTGTGAGATAGCGGTAGTGGGTGTCCAGCATCCCCCTTTTTCCGGTGCAAGGTGATACTAGGAGAGCGCTGTCCCTATTTCTCATTTTCTCAGTAGTGGGAGGTAGTCGGTATCTCTACGCTGGCTGTGCGACGGCTTTGCGATTACATTCATTAACGTATTTTCGCTGCAGACTTGCGTGCGTAATCCCAGCTGCTTGCTACTAGTTGTCATCAGGGCGCACTTGCACCTACCTAGGCGCAATTTACCTCCAATTTTGGGCGGCTACATTGCGCTTTACGTGCGCCGCCTTACCTACCCTTACTTTTTCAGTCGGCATTTATTTGGTTTTGTACGTCCCAGAATTAGTTTTGCACTTATTTTTCTTACTGGCCGAAGCTGCGGAGCACTGCGGCGCCTTACAAATCTGCAATAACGAGCGTTTGGCTGATGAGATAGCGAAGCTGTACTTGTGGAACCGTAATCTCACCACCATAGGGGCTCTAAATGAAGACATAGTGTATCAAGAAATGTTTAACATAAAGGGTATAAAGTGCATCTGGGGTCCCAGAAAAGCTGCACATTGACACTTTAGTGATATCACTGAGGCATGAGATGAGGCACAAGGTGCCTCATGGCTCTATGAAGTAACATGTTAATAGGCTGCAATCTCGTGTTAGCCTGTGGATGGGTAGGATACCGACGCCTGTCGGTCGGTATCTTAACTCTTCCCCTCTCTTTACCCCTCCCTTCCTGGTGGCCTTAACCTAACCTCCCTCCCATTGCCTAAACCTATCCTCCTCCTCCCCGCACCCTAAACTTAACCCTAATCCCTAGTTCCTAATCCTAACCCTCTCCCCCTTAGTGCCTAACCCTAAACCTCCCTCCCCGGTGCCTCAACTTAACCTCTCCCTCCTCGCACCCTAAACATAACCCTCCCCCTAGTCCCTAACCCTCCCCCTAGTGCCTAACCCTAACCCTCCCCCTAATGCCTAACCCTAACTGCTAACCCTCCCCCTAGTGCCTAACCCTAACTGCTAACCCTCCCCCTAGTGCCTAACCCTAACCCCTCCCTCTAATGCCTAACCCTAACCGCTAACCCTCCCCCTACTGTCTAACCCTAACTGCTAACCCTCCCCCCAACCCCGCTACTTACCTTCAGGATGCAAGCGGTCGGGATTCCGGCGCCGTCATTCTAAGTGCTGGCATCCCTGTGCCACAATCTGTTTTCTTTTTAGCAGGGCCCTTCATTGTCAGTGCGCAATTTCTTGGGATCACAAATGAGACAGTTCCCATGTAAATGAATTGTATATGTGACAATCCAGGAAAACCAAATCACATTCTAGGACCCTAATTAAGAATCCCACCTGCAGGATGCACATTGCTGGTGAAGACGACAGGTACAATACTGACCTTGGTTGGGAGCAGCCATACCGATATGTTGTATCACCCAGTTACTCCAACAGAACACTGCCCCTAGTGGACAAATCAGAGAGCACAGAAGCTGGCCTGGTCCATCAATGGATCATCCCTCAGACATGAGAGTACTCTGATTACATACAATAACAGCAGGAAGACAGATTTACATGTATAGCTCACACACAGTGTTTTCCCCCAAGGATATATTGGTTGGCTTGATTGCTGTACATAAGGAGTTAATGTGGCATTGGTTGTAAAACTTCACCTGTCTCCTTCAGATCAATTCATTCTGATGGGATAGATAAACAGTTCTTTCCCTTTCAGCAAGAATCAGCAGTGGGGGCTGTACTGGGTGAGGACGGATTCCCACTCAGCAAGATTCATTGGTGGGGGCTGTACTGTGCAAGGATGGATTCCCACTCAGCAAGATTCACCAGTGGGGCTGTACTGGGTAAGGATGGATTGGGCAAGGATGGATTCCCACTCAGCAAGATTCATTGGTGGGGGCTGTACTGTGCAAGGATGGATTCCCACTCAGCAAGATTCACCAGTGGGGCTGTACTATGTGAGGCTGGATTCCCACTCAGCAAGATTCATTGGTGGGGGCTGTACTGTGCAAGGCTGGATTCCCACTCAGCAAGATTCATTGGTGGGGGCTGTACTGGGTGAGGACGGATTCCCACTCAGCAAGATTCATTGGTGGGGGCTGTACTGTGCAAGGCTGGATTCCCACTCAGCAAGATTCATTGGTGGGGGCTGTACTGGGTGAGGACGGATTCCCACTCAGCAAGATTCATTGGTGGGGGCTGTACTGGGTGAGGACGGATTCCCACTGAGCAAGATTCATTGGTGAGGACTGTACTGGGTGCGGACGGATTCCCACTCAGCAAGATTCATTGGTGGGGGCTGTACTGGGTGAGGACGGATTCCCACTCAGCAAGATTCATTGGTGGGGGCTGTAATGGGTGAGGACGGATTCCCACTCAGCAAGATTCATTGGTGGGGGCTGTACTGGGTGAGGACGGATTCCCACTCAGCAAGATTCACCAGTGGGCTGTACTGGGTGAGGACAGATTCCTACTCAGCAAGGTTCATCGGTGGGGCTGTACTGGGTGAGGATGGATTGGACAAGGACGGATTCCCACTCAGCAAGATTCATTGGTGGGGGCTGTACTGTGCAAGGATGGATTCCCACTCAGGAAGATTCACCAGTGGGGCTGTACTGGGTGAGGACAGATTCCCACTCAGCAAGATTCATTGGTGGGGGCTGTACTGGGTGAGGACGGATTCCCACTCAGCAAGATTCATTGGTGGGGGCTGTAATGGGTGAGGACGGATTCCCACTCAGCAAGATTCATTGGTGGGGGCTGTACTGGGTGAGGACGGATTCCCACTCAGCAAGATTCACCAGTGGGCTGTACTGGGTGAGGACAGATTCCTACTCAGCAAGGTACATCGGTGGGGCTGTACTGGGTGAGGATGGATTGGGCAAGGATGGATTCCCACTCAGCAAGAATCACCAGTGCGGGCTGTACAGAGTGAGGATGGATTCCCACTCAGCAAGATTCATTGGTGGGGGCTGTACTGTGCAAGGACGGATTCCCACTCAGCAAGAGTCACCAGTGGGGCTGTACAGGGTGAGGATGGATTGTATTGCTTTGCATAGCAGCCCTGTTGCGGAGTGGCTCATGTGACCAGTAGCGCTGTACAGATTGGTGGCAGAAGCACCTTCACCCACCACTCACACCAATGTCACTGTGTGCCCTGTGCACATACTGCACCGCGGTGGATCCCTTGTGGCACCATATAAATAAAGTGTTGGGGGGGGGGGGAGGCACACAGGTCTTTTTCTATTCATGTCTGTATGTAAAAAAAAAAAAAGACATATACTACCCAATGTGATTCTTTACTCACACAGAGGGTCTCATTCAGAGCCGGACGCTATTTGCGCTCGCTCGTTCAGAAAAAGGGGCTGGCTATTTAAATTGACCTTTCGCTCTTGCGGTCTGTTGACGCCTCTATGTCTGAATGAGCGAACAAAACATGCGCTTGTTATTTTGAAAAAAATGCCCCCTGGCCGCTCGCATCATACGTCATCTCCGCTATTTATTTGATTAATCGAGTACATCGAACGGCGTATGAACTGCTCGCTATTCTTGTGGTTGGATTTTCCTACCGCAATCATGCGAGCAGTTCTGGCTAAAAGACACCCAAATGACGTGGTCGATGACGCTGCTTTGTTAATTATGCACACCCTTAAAACGCCCGTTTTGACCATTTGGCACGCCTGCGTTCGGATCTCCACTCCCCGTTTTCAAGCACCTTCCCTTGTTACCACCCACAAACGCCTCCTCCTGTCACTCAAATTAGCAGGCACTCGCTATTTTACGAGCACACGATTTTCGACCGCACTGACTGGTTCACGCATGCGTACTAAAACCCATACGCATGCGCAGATCTGCGAACATCGCTCGGAGCAAACGAGCGGCCGCTTACGAGCGTCTCTGAATGAGGTCCAGAGGCCTTTATGCTTAGTATGCGTACAGCCCGGGCTATAGAAGCGGACACACTATATAGCACATAGCTCTACATCATTCCCATTATGTTATCCTCCTACCCCAGAGAGTGATAACACTACACATCCGGGAAGCTGTCATCCTGGTTAATGGTGACTGTGATGGATGTGAGGAGGAGAGGGAGGGAGGAGATTGTCAGTTCCCTGATCCATGTGTAAGGGAGGAAGGAAGACAGATTACTAGGGGAGCTCTCGGCTACAGTACAAGCACTTTGGATCTCATTCAGACCCGGTCGCAAGCGCCGATGCGCTCGCAACCGGGTCGATGGTCCCCACAGAGCATGCGCACGACGGAGCCGGCTGCGTTGTGCGCATGCGCGAGACCCGACTAGCGACGGGCACACCGTCGCTAGGGGTCTCGTTGCAGACGGGGCGAGCTGTCGATGTTGAGTGACAGCTCGCTCCGTTTGCTGGGCGGGCCGGGGGCGCGCCCGGCCAAGCGGAGGCGTTCCGGTCGGAACGCTTGCCGTTTGGGGGCGGCCCCGCTGACATCATTGATGATGTCAGTGGGGAACTTCCTGCTCAAACAGAGCAGGAAGCTCCCTGGGGCTTACCAGAGCCCAGACCCAACCTTAGGGTCTGGTCATAAGCCCCGATGGTCGCCATGGTGATGACCATCGCGACCATCACCCTGGTCGGTCGCTAGAGCTGTGGGTGGTAACCCACAGCCTAGCGTTCGACCAGAAGGCGGCACTTTAAAAAATAAGTGACCGCCCTCATTCAGAGCGATTGCTTGCAGCAAGCGTTCGACACTGAATGAGGTCCACAATGTGGAGTGTAATAGGATGTTGTTTTATGAAAGCGGCGGGTTTCTGGCGAGTTGCAAATCTCGCGATATAACAGCATGGGAGTGAGTGCAAAGCACCGGAAACCCGCCAGAATGGAACACGCCTGGCTGCAAGTCGCCATCCCAATTCTTTTAGTCTTGAAGATACAATTCGCCAGATGTAAGGGCCTACAATACAGTATCGCATACAGAAATGCGCCAGAAAATGACAAACACAAGAGGTGTCTCAGGTGACATACACACCCGTCACTGTGTTCAAATAAATTAATCAAATAAAAAGTGAAAGAGAAAAAAAAAAATCTACAATGGATTTTAAACCAGCACTAGGCTGGTGGCCGGTGCCGTCCCCTAGGGCCCAAGACATCTGCAGCCACCCCACCTATAGGAAAAATGAGCTGCCTGCTGACTGGATAATACCTCACATGGGCGGGATATTACTATCCAATCAGAATAACTGTTCTTACTCTCTGTCCAATCAGAACGCAAACATTCGTTTTGAAAGGGCCATGCCTATTCCTGTCATGCATGGCGGGGTCCCTCACTGGGCAAACTCAGCGTCACTCTATATGGTTTTGGTACGTACTGTATGTGGATGCCATCTGGGACCTATGGAATATAAATTAGGTGAGAGATAAATTGGTGAACAAGGGTTGTACAGGGGGAGTCGTTTTTAAATCCAGTGTATGTTGTTTTTTTTTAATATTATCTTTTCCAGGTACACCACAGGTGCTGGGGGGGGCAAGGATGCCAATGGTTCACCAAGGTCCAATATGCCCTGGAATCCATTGAAATTGGGGATAACAGGGCTTGCTGGGACTTGTAGTGAGCCTTTATAAAAAATAAAAACTATTTCCTTTACAGTTTATTACCCCGGAGCCCTCGTACTGTAAGCATGGGCCAGGTATTTTCGGGAGGGGGAGAGCCTCTGACCTTATCCCCCTAGGGAACACAGCTCCGTGCTGACTGACCTAGGGCTGGGGCACTATGACACGGGGTACCGCACGCCATGCTTACCTACTCTCCTGTCATGTCCGGGAGACCCCTGAATCTCGGGTGACCTCGGGGAGAGGATCCACGCCCAGCTCTGAATGGCATCATCCTGGCCCCGCACCCTGCTTTACAATGCGGGGAAGGTGGGCACACAACGATGCAATCCACTTGATTGTGCCATGTGCCCCCCCTCCAGCACACACACCTTCCACCTGCCCCACGTTGTGCGTCTCCCTGCTATAATAACGCCAGCCCAGGCTGGGGGTGACAAACATCTGGGGTACACCATGCCCCCATTTTTCTACTCCCTGCCTAGACTGTCGAAGCTAGAGCTGGTTTCAAATATTGAATCACAGGAAGGTCGGCTGCTTTACCCCCCAAATCACAGGCGATTATCACCCGGCCCAAGCCCTCATTTTTTGTGTGTGTAATCCTCTCCCCCCAAACTGACTGCTGGGGTCCCAAACACAACAACCTCACAAGCTGAGGCCTGAAAAAGAGTCACACATGCAAGGCAGAAACGCCAAGATGGAGGCTGGGGCGAACCAACCCGGCTCTGCAAGGACGCACTGGGTTAAACTCCACCAGCACTGCCGTAAAAAAGTGAAAATGGCGATATAGCAAATCCCAGCGCGTCAGTGACTCCAAACTTCCTGCGGCAGCTCGGGTAACGTCGTCTGCGAGCGACACAAACACGGCTAAGTGGACATTAACTTTGGTTACTCTGCTTTTACGGAACAGTCAAATATTTATTTTCCCGGACCAGTGGAATCAGATGGAGCGGAACATCATTTATTTTTATTAAACACACAGATTTACCAGCAGCCCCCGCCCCTGCCCTGGGCTGAATTAATGCAATCCATTGATTAAGCAGGGAACAGAGTCAGCAGTCCAGGCATTAATGAACTACTCACCAGTCTCCCTGGAAGATCCGATGGGAAATTAGTTTGTGCAATTAGTTTCCCTTAACCCTTGTTGTGTGGAACATGTATCAGATAAAGACGTCTGTGGGCCCCGGTATGTCAAGAGTTAATATATCTGCAAATCTTTTGTGTAACATGAATAATTATATTTTACTAATAACGTTTCAGGATTAGTGTGTGAACCAGGAACAATTAAGTTTTTGTACTGAGGGGCCTGTGTGATAAATAAGTATGGGAATCTGAGAGAGAGATAAAATGAACGGATATAAAGTACCAACCAATCAGCTCCTAATTGTCATATTTCAAAACACAGCCTGTAAAGTGACATTTAGGAGCTGATTGGTTGGAACATCTCCATCAATTTTATCTCTCTCCAGGGATTAGTACATAGACCCCTACTGTATGTTATATATGTGATATATTTATATATAGTTATCCTATGATAGATGCCTTTATACATATAAAAGACACCAAATAAAGACATTCACATCATTTTCCATGTATTGTAACTAAAATAACAGTATGACATAAATAACCTCCCCGATGAGCTCCAGTCATGCCCAGATTTATGGTAAAATGCACATTTTATTAAAAGCAGATTTGACGCTACTGAAGGCTGAACGATATTGGGACGTTGTTCCATGGCTGGATGAGTTTATGGATCAGCACAAGACTTACTTACTGCATTTTATTTAATCATGCCTGAATGGCGAATCCTCCCAACAGCAGCAATTACATCCCACTTCTCCGCTAATTAATCTTCATTATAACTCCACAGTCCACAGGACAGCTGCATCCAGGAATACGAGGGGCTCCGACCGCATATGTGTCACAGCCCTCAGCCCTCCAAAGAGATGGGAGGGGGTCCCGAATTCCCAGAGTAATACAGACCCTAGATCTGAAATGTATTATCTATCTCATATTTATCTATCTATCTCATATCTATCTATCTATCTATCTATCTCATATCTATCTATCTATATATCTATCTAACTATCTCATATCTATCTATCTCATTATCTATCTATCTATCTCTCTATCTATCTCATATCTATCTATCTATCTATTTATCTATCTATCTCATATTTATCTATCTATCTATCTCATTATCTATCTATCTCATATCTATCTCATATTTATCTATCTATCTATCTCACATCTATCTATCTATCTATCTATCTATCTATCTATCTCATATCTATCTATCTATCTACATATCTATCTAATATCTATATAATATCTATCTATCTAATATTTACATATCTAGCTATCTCATATGTAGCTATCTATCTATCTATCTCATATGTATCTATATTATATATATATCTCATATCTATCTATCTATCTATCTATCTATCTATCTATGTATCTATCTATCTATCTCATATCTATCTATCTATGTATATTATATCTATCTCATATCTATCTCTCTATCTATCTATCTATCAATCTACATATCTATCTAATATCTACCTATCTATCTCATATCTATCTACATATCTATCTATTTATCTAATATCTATATATCTATCTAATATCTATATATCTACATATCAATCTAATACCTATATTCTACATATCTATCTATCTATCTAATATCTATATATCTATCTACATATCTATCTAATATCTATATATCTAATATCTATCTATATATCTATCTATCTCATATCTATTTATCTATCATATCTATCTATCTCATATCTATCTATCTACATAATATCTATCTATCTATCTATCTCATATCTATCAATCAATCTATCTATCAATCTATCTATCTATCTAATAGCTATCTATCTATCTCATATCTATCTATCTATCTATCTCAAATCTATCAATCTATCTATCTATCTCTTATCTATCTATCTATCTCAAATCTATCTATCTACATATCTATCTAATATCTATATATCTAATATCTATCTATATATCTACATATCTATCTATCTCATATTTATCTATCTACATAATATCTATCTATTTATTTATCTATCTATCTCATATCTATCAATCAATCTATCTATCTAATAGCTATCTATTTATCTATCTATCTCATATCTATCAATCAATCTATCTATCTCATATCTATCTATCTCATATCTATCTATCTATCTATCTATCTAATATCTACATATCTATCTAATATCTATATAATATCTATCTATCTATCTAATATTTACATATCTAGCTATCTCATATGTAGCTATCTATCTCATATATATATATATATATATATATATCTCATATCTATCTATCTATGTATATTATATCTATCTCATATCTATCTATCAATCTACATATCTATCTAATATCTACCTATCTCATATCTATCTACATATCTATTTATCTAATATCTATATATCTACATATCTATCTAATATCTATATTCTACATATCTATCTATCTATCTGTCTAATATCTATATATCTAATATCTATCTATATATCTATCTCATATCTATCTATCTATCTCATATCTATTTATCTCTCATATCTATATATCTCATATCTATCTACATAATATCTATCTATCTATCTATCTATCTCATATCTATCAATCTATCTAATAGCTATCTATCTATCTCATATCTATCTATCTATCTATCTACCTCATATCTATCTATCTCAAATCTATCTATCTATCTCATATCTATCTATCTACACATCTATCTAATATCTATATATCTAATATCTATCTATATATCTACATATCTATCTATCTATCTATCTCATATTTATCTATATCTCACATCTATCTATCTACATAATATCTATCTATTTATCTATCTATCTCATATCTATCAATCAATCTATCTATCAATCTATCTATCTATCTAATAGCTATCTATCTATCTCATATCTATCTATCTATCTATCTCAAATCTATCAATCTATCTATCTATCTCTTATCTATCTATCTATCTATCTCAAATCTATCTATCTACATATCTATCTAATATCTATATATCTAATATCTATCTATATATCTACATATCTATCTATCTCATATTTATCTATCTACATAATATCTATCTATTTATTTATCTATCTATCTCATATCTATCAATCAATCTATCTATCTAATAGCTATCTATTTATCTATCTATCTCATATCTATCAATCAATCTATCTATCTCATATCTATCTATCTCATATCTATCTATCTATCTAATATCTACATATCTATCTAATATCTATATAATATCTATCTATCTATCTAATATTTACATATCTAGCTATCTCATATGTAGCTATCTATCTCATATATATATATATATATATATATATATATATATCTCATATCTATCTATCTATGTATATTATATCTATCTCATATCTATCTATCAATCTACATATCTATCTAATATCTACCTATCTCATATCTATCTACATATCTATTTATCTAATATCTATATATCTACATATCTATCTAATATCTATATTCTACATATCTATCTATCTATCTGTCTAATATCTATATATCTAATATCTATCTATATATCTCATATCTATCTATCTATCTCATATCTATTTATCTCTCATATCTATATATCTCATATCTATCTACATAATATCTATCTATCTATCTATCTATCTATCTCATATCTATCAATCTATCTAATAGCTATCTATCTATCTCATATCTATCTATCTATCTACCTCATATCTATCTATCTCAAATCTATCTATCTATCTCATATCTATCTATCTACACATCTATCTAATATCTATATATCTAATATCTATCTATATATCTACATATCTATCTATCTATCTATCTCATATTTATCTATATCTCACATCTATCTATCTACATAATATCTATCTATTTATCTATCTATCTCATATCTATCAATCAATCTATCTATCTATCTAATAGCTATCTATTTATCTATCTATCTCATATCTATCAATCAATCAATCTCATATCTATCTATCTCATATCTATCTATCTATCTCATATCTATCTATCTATCTCATATCTATCTATCCTGTATACATACACGGACACATTTAATATGCAATTGTCACACCCATCAGATGTATTGAGGCGCACAGTTGCGGCTTTCAAATGCAAGTATCTGTGTAATAAGTTCCATCATTAGTCGCAGACTATTCCATGGTCACAGTACTGAGTAAGTCTTTAGTCCTGCAGAATGGGCGTTGGAAGTGAGACACCGGAGCCATGTATTCTGCGCACGGGGCGGCAGACACAGGCAGCGACACTCCCCAAAACAGTCGCAAAAAAGTTTGATAATCAGAGTTCTTTCAACAGAGGCCCCTCAATAATAATTAGGCCCCTTAGTCTTCCTCAGAGTGAGGAATAGATCATTACAGAGAGGAAGGGAGATCAGCAAATATACCGCTGACTGACATCAGCGCCCTATGGCAGTGTTTCCCAAACGCTGTCCTCAATGCACCCTAACAGTCCAGGTTTTAAGGATAGCCATGCTTGAGTACAGGTGACTTGTTAGAGAGGAGCACTCTGCACAGCCTCTATTCTTGGCCCCAGAGCTGGCAGGCATTAGGACCCGCCAAAGCTCTTCCCAGAGGTCTGACATGCGCTACTGCAGAAGTCCGGCTCCTCCGCGCGTCTTTCTCCTGTGGCGTCCTGCATAGATGTGCCCCTGAGTACACCAAGCTGTCTGACACCACGAGACTCCCAAATTCCACTGTGCCACCACCACTAAGCCTAGCAAGCACCCCGCTGGCACTACTGTATGCTATAAGCAGTCCCAGTGCATACTGCACCTGGTGCACTACAATGCCCAGCATACACCATACACTCCGGGCTGCAACTGACAATATCTCTGCAGCCTGTACCTACTAAATAACCCTGTGTCATAAGCTACCTGTTTCTACCTTGTTAATAAACCGAACGGACTCCCTGGTTAAGAAAATCTGCTGTGTAGACTCACTTCCGTATGCGAATCAGCGCGTTAGTCCAGCACTGCCAATATTGGTATCTCAGTCATTTTGATTTCACTATCCGTGCTCAAGAATGGATATCCTTAAAACCTGGACTGTTAGAGGGCACTGCAGTAGACATCAACACGACAACATCTTGTCTCCTACAGACCACCGGCCCGGGGACCAGTGCCCCTTTTACTGGACAGAAAGCCAATGTCTGGGAAGCCGTATTTCCCTCAGAGTTTATCTGTCCGGACGGAGCAGGAAAATCAGATCCTACAGCGCGGAAAGTGCTGATCTAGAGGCCGAGACTCAGTTTCTGTCCACATATAAATTAAAACTCAGAACTATTAACAGTTAGTGTCCCAGGGGGTGTTTGCTGCAATGCGGCCGGCAGCTGTCAGCCGGGCAGGGGCCACGTCCATAGTACAGGCTGCGTATCTATATCCCCATAGTGGTAAAAGGATGAACATTGACCTGTAAATAAAACGTATTTCATATCTTCGGCTTAGCGCATTCGCCACAATACACACCGCTCATTTCTTCCTCCACAACCTTCTGTTCGTGACTTCTTCCAATTTTATTCATCTGTTTTAAACCAAGTTTTTTTTTTTTCTTGGTCATTTTTAAAAGTTTAGGGAACATTTTTCGAGAAAGAAAATTGCGGCAACACGATGCAAGCTCCACCTTCCAAGTGCTGCGATGCCCCGGTGCGTCAATCTGTGCTGCAGGATGGCGTCCTGGGATTAGGCCGTGGTCCTCACTTAGGCCGTTCCTTCAGTAGATGATCTAGATGGAATTTTGTAGCGATCCGACCATATAAACTGCTAAAATGAGTATTCATTCTGCGCTACGGAATATAAAATGCAGGGAGATGGGGGGAGGAGGTGGAAGATGGTCCCTCAGACACTGCAGGTGTCACAGAAAACACATGCCCACCTACGGCATAACTAATGGGTAGTTACTGAGTGCAGTTAGTAGGGTCCATGGCGCTGATGCCGAGTTGAATGTACCCCGCTGCTGCTATTCTGGAGCTGGCTGGGGCCCGGCCACTGGGATGTGCTGGGAAGATTATGGATGAGATTTGTATTGCAGCTACAGTAATCATTATCAGCAGCATGTACCTGGGGCTGGGGCACCTGTGCATATTTCCGCAGCCTCCATGTGCACCCCTCCCCAGCTGCCGAACATGGCAATGAGCAATGTCCTCTGTATATCCTGGATTTCCTATTGAGCTTCCTCGCCATGGCGCTTCTGTCCGAGAACAGCGCTGACTTCCATGGGAGGTGCCTCCTGTTCACCAAGGGCGTGGGGCTGAGCTGGAACATCATGCTGGAAAAGGAGCACTTCATGGTCGAGGAGTGGTGGCCAAGGTCCGCCTGCAGGTTCAGCGTAGGGATGGACATCGGAATCCGATGGTTACTAACAATCAATGTTGTTTCAATGATAGTGTTTTTACAATTTGATGGTGGCAGTCCGATGTTTGCCACCATCAAATAGAAATCATTTGATGGTGTTCCGATGGTTGGAGTTTTTTTTAATTCTTGATAGCTATACCTCCCCTGACTCCTTTCTGGCTACTGTGTCTGCATCAAATCTTCATGGGTCCGTTGGAGGTTGTCTCTCACTTTCTGTCTGCCTCAGACGTGACCCTGCTCAGTCCCTGACTCGCTCTCCTTTGTAGGCTGCTGCTAGGCAACAGGGCACATTGCTAGCTCTGATTGACTCTCACTGCTTTCAGCACCCTGGTCAGCAACTATACAGCAGCTTTGTGCAAGATTTATTTTTTTCTGTGACTTTGCTTCACTAAAACTGTTACTGCTCGGCTCCCTTTTGTCACAGATGAATGGTTCAAACACCTAAACCTTCCATATTTGCCTTCTGGAGAAGGGTGCTCATGGAGGCTGCAGAAATAGGCACAGGTGCCTCAGCCCTGGGGACATGCTGCTGTCAATGCTTACAGCAGCTGCAATACAAATCTCTCATCCATGATCCTAATGCCAATCCCAGCACATCCCAGTGGCCGAGACCCCAGCCAGCTGTGGGAGGGGTTGTGGTGACACTGGTGAGATTCAGGGGGCTGTGGTGAGATGCAGGGGGGAGTAGTGACAAGCAGGAGACTGGTGCGATGCAGGGGGCTGTGGTGAGATGCAGGGGGGAATAGTGACAAGCAGGAGACTGGTGCAATGCAGGGGGCTGTGGTGAGATGCAGGGGGGAGTAGTGACAAGCAGGAGACTGGTGCGATGCAGGGGGGAGTAGTGACAAGCAGGAGACTGGTGCGATGCAGGGGGCTGTGGTGAGATGCAGGGGGGAGTAGGGACAAGCAGGAGACTGGTGCGATGCAGGGGGCTGTGGTGAAATACAGGGGGGAGTAGTGACAAGCAGGAGACTGGTGCGATGCAGGGGGCTGTGGTGACATGGCATAGGTTATGAGATGCAGGGGGCATTGGCAAGATGAAATTGCCCCCGTGTGAAGCCGGGGTGAGTCGCTAGTATATATATTATACATTTTATATACATATTACATATATACTGTATACACATCTAGCTGGTTAAATACGCTCATTACTAGACTGTATCTTACAAGTCCCCCACTCCTGACTACTACCGGATGGGAAGAGCCGAGAGACCCTTCGGGCTGATGTGGGTTCTCTATGAAATCTTCAGACTTTGTATTGTGCATTATGAGACGGATTGTAGCATGTGATACGTGGTCTAGAAATCTCGATGACTGTATCAGCAGGAACTGAAGCATCCTTGTTCCATGACACAAACAATCTAAATATATCAATTGCTCCATCACCGTTTCCCATTACATCATGGATAGTAAATATAATGTGATTGTGCGTCATTAAGACAGGACACACCGCACACACATAACCATAGGAACAGAAGTATTAATTGCAGCCACCGAACGCCTGGCCAGGGGCCTTGTACACTAACCCCGAGACGCTGCACACCCACAGAGACATCCGTCCTCATCCACTAAATTAAAGGCCAAGTAACAAAGATCCTTTTTTGAAAAAAAGAAGAAAAATGTTGCATAAACTAGACAAATTTTGCATGATTAAATACATCTTTATTTTCACATTTACCGCAACTATTGGCAGATGCAGGCTACATATACTGATTAATCATATTCTTTTTGGTATCCGGTCTTTGGATCTACACTAAAAAGGTAGGCAATGTTTAGGTAGACACCACAAGTTAGACAGGCAATAGGTCGACACAAAGTCGTAACTAGACTTATTGGTGCCCTGTACCAGAAAGAGCATTGGAGCCCCCCCGTTTTTCAAATATGGACATAACGCACCCAAAAAAAGGGGAATGGCCTCATGGGAATGGCCAGGGAAGAGATAGGGGAGGGCAGGAGATGCTGAGGATCAATAGGGACATACTATAGTGCACCTGAGAGGGGGCCATGGCCTCATGGGGAAGGGCCAGGGAAGAGATAGAGGAGGCCAGGAGATGCTGGGGATAAATAGGGACATAATATAGTGCACCTGAGAGAGGGCCATGGCCATGTGGAAGGGCCAGGGAAGAGTAGGGTAGGCCAGGAGATGCTGGGGATAAATAGGGACATAATATAGTTCACCTAAGAGAGGGCCATGGCCTCATGGGGAGGACCAGGGAAGAGATGTGAGAGGCCAGGAGATGCTGGGGATAAATAGGGACATAATATAGTGCACCTGAGAGAGGACCATGGCCTCATGGGGAAGGGTCAGGGAAGAGATAGGGGAGGCCAGGAGATGCTGAGGATCAATAGGGACATACTATAGTGCACCTGAGAGGGGGCCATGGCCTCATGGGGAAGGGCCAGGGAAGAGATAGCGGAGGCCAGGAGATGCTGGGGATAAATAGGGACATAATATAGTGCACCTAATAGAGGGCCATGGCCTCATGGGGAAGGGCCAGGGAAGAGATAGGGGAGGCCAGGAGATGCTGGGGATAAATAGGGACATAATATAGTGCACCTGAGAGAGGGCCATGGCCTCATGGGGAAGGGCCAGGGAAGAGATAGAGGAGGCCAGGAGATGCTGAGGATAAATAGGGACATAATATAGTGCACCTGAGAGAGGAACATGGCCTCATGGGGAAGGGTCAGGGAAGAGATAGGAGAGGCCAGGAGATGCTGGGGATAAATAGGGACATAATATAGTGCACCTGAGAGAGGGCCATGGCCTCATGGGGAAGGGCCAGGGAAGAGATAGGGGAGGCCAGGAGATGCTGGGGATAAATAGGGACATAATATAGTGCACCTGAGAGAGGACCATGGCCTCATGGGGAAGGGTCAGGGAAGAGATAGGGGAGGCCAGGAGATGCTGAGGATCAATAGGGACATACTATAGTGCACCTGAGAGGGGGCCATGGCCTCATGGGGAAGGGCCAGGGAAGAGATAGCGGAGGCCAGGAGATGCTGAGGATCAATAGGGACATACTATAGTCCACCTGAGAGGGGGCCATGGCCTCATGGGGAAGGGCCAGGGAAGAGATAGGAGAGGCCAGGAGATTCTGGGGATAAATAGGGACATAATATACTGCACCTGAGAGAGGGCCATGGCCTCATGGGGAAGGGCCAGGGAAGAGATAGAGGAGGCCAGGAGATGCTGGGGATAAATAGGGACATAATATAGTGCACCTGAGAGAGGACCATGGCCTGATGGGGAAGGGTCAGGGAAGAGATAGCATCTCCTGGCCTCCCCTATCTCTTCCCTGACCCTTCCCCATCAGGCCATGGTCCTCTCTCAGATGCACTATATTATGTCCCTATTTATCCTCAGCATCTCCTGGCCTCCCCTGAGGATCAATAGGGACATACTATAGTGCACCTGAGAGGGGGCCATGGCCTCATGGGGAAGGGCCAGGGAAGAGATAGCGGAGGCCAGGAGATGCTGGGGATAAATAGGGACATAATATAGTGCACCTGAGAGAGGGCCATGGCCTCATGGGGAAGGGCCAGGGAAGAGATAGGGGAGGCCAGGAGATGCTGGGGATAAATAGGGACATAATATAGTGCACCTGAGAGAGGACCATGGCCTCATGGGGAAGGGCCAGGGAAGAGATAGGGGAGGCCAGGAGATGCTGGGGATAAATAGGGACATAATATAGTGCACCTGAGAGAGGGCCATGGCCTCATGGGGAAGGGCCAGGGAAGAGATAGGGGAGGCCAGGAGATGCTGGGGATCAATAGGGACATACTATAGTCCACCCGAGAGGGGGCCATGGCCTCATGGGGAAGGGCCAGGGAAGAGATAGGAGAGGCCAGGAGATTCTGGGGATAAATAGGGACATAATATACTGCACCTGAGAGAGGGCCATGGCCTCATGGGGAAGGGCCAGGGAAGAGATAGAGGAGGCCAGGAGATGCTGGGGATAAATAGGGACATAATATAGTGCACCTGAGAGAGGACCATGGCCTGATGGGGAAGGGTCAGGGAAGAGATAGCATCTCCTGGCCTCCCCTATCTCTTCCCTGACCCTTCCCCATCAGGCCATGGTCCTCTCTCAGGTGCACTATATTATATCCCTATTTATCCTCAGCATCTCCTGGCCTCCCCTGAGGATCAATAGGGACATACTATAGTGCACCTGAGAGGGGGCCATGGCCTCATGGGGAAGGGCCAGGGAAGAGATAGCGGAGGCCAGGAGATGCTGGGGATAAATAGGGACATAATATAGTGCACCTGAGAGAGGGCCATGGCCTCATGGGGAAGGGCCAGGGAAGAGATAGGGGAGGCCAGGAGATGCTGGGGATAAATAGGGACATAATATAGTGCACCTGAGAGAGGGCCATGGCCTCATGGGGAAGGGCCAGGGAAGAGATAGGGGAGGCTAGGAGATGCTGGGGAGAAAATAAGAGAAAGCTACAAGTGAGGATAAGAAACAGAAAATTGACAGGCCCAAACAACGCCCCCTGACCTGTGCCATGGCACAGCCCGCACTACCCTAGTTATGGCCCTAGGTCGACAGGGACACAAGTTTAACAGGGTCAATAGGTCGACACACTAAAGGTTGACATGCAAGAAGGTCGACAGGTAGAAATGGTCGACATGGTCAAAAGGTCGACACACAAATGGTCAACCTGATTTTTATTTTTTTTTAGGCTTAGGCACTTACCCCGTTGGCTAGGGTTAGGCACCAGGAGGGAGGGTTAAGGTGAAGATTAGGGCTAGACAAAAAATAAATATATAATAATAATGTGTCGATCTTTTGACGTTGACCATTTGCACCTGTCGACATTCTTAAATGTTGGCCTTTAGTGTGTCGACCTTGTGTCCCTGTCGACCAAAGCCTGTCTAACTTGTGATGCCTACCTAAACATTGTCTACCTTTTTACTGTAGATCTTTTGATCCACACCCACATGCCGCAGGGGGCGGAGTGAGACAAAATTTGGCGGCAGACCGCTTGCACTGGGGCAGTACGGTGGGTGGAGCATGGACGGGGGTCGCTTTGGTTATTTTACTAACAGCTGTGCAGTTCTCTCCCTCAGCTAGGAATACGTATAGAGCCATCTGTACCCATTAAGTTTAAAAGGCGCCAGGTACAGGTCCTGCAGCGTCAGTTGGTCCTCTGGTCATTCGGTTGATGTGCCCCCCAAATCCTCTAAGGAAGCCCTGATCACAGGAAGCCATGGACAAAAAGAACTCAGTCTCCAATCACTTGACTTGTTCTGGCCTTTATTGCTGGACGCAACGTAAAATATTTTTATCAGCTGACCGCTGGTGAAATAAAGATCGACACTAAAATGGTCGACGCTGTATGACATCGCCAAAGGTCGACATGTACGAAACGTTGACACACAAAAGGTTGACATGTTTTTAGGTCAACGTGTACAAAAGGTCGACATGGAAATGGTCAACATTTGGCCCTGTCAACCTATTGTACATCCACGTCGACCTTTTGTCCATGTCAACTAATACAGTGTTAACCTTTTTAGTGTCGATCTAGTGAACCACAACAATGGTGATAAAACGCGTTGGGTAACTAGTTTCACTGAAATGTCCGTCCTCAGTGCTGATATGACAGCAAGTATTTTATCTGGCGCACAATCGTGTTTCCAAAGGTAGTTATGAAAAGGAATATCTACACCTTATACACAGCTAGAGGTAACATGAATAGGAGAGGGCACATGGAGTAGGTTTTGTGGTAGTTCAAACTGAAAGCTGCCCCCCCCCCCCCCCCCACTTGTCTGGTGTACGATAGTTGAGACTGATGAACGGACAGTTAGTAAATTCCGTGTATCTGGTCTAAGGTGTAACCAATGTTATATACAGGGGTGGAGGCGGCCATTAGGGGGGCTGACCCAATATCCACGAGGAGACAGTGACACAAACATCTCCTAGCGAACGGATAATGGCAGAACTCAGAATACATAAATAACGTAGACGGCACCAGAGAGTGGGGGGGGTGGTGGGGGCTGGATCAATAAAAAACAAACTATTTACAGCTTTCTAGATATCAAAGTTCTTTTCCAAAGACGCTATTATTGTTATATAATTTCTCTCTCGCCCTAATGCGTAGAATGATCGGACCATCACCTATAGACCTTACAGCAGGGAACAGTCCTCCTGTACATCAGTCACAGGATAAAGCTACAGCTTGTCTCAGGTGTAGATGTCCATGTACGCCGGTGGGCTTAAAGCCGATGGCCCTGAGGCTCTCTCCCCCCCTCCAAGGTGTCACTTTGAGGTAAAACGCGCTGAGCTCATTCTTTGAGTGATCCACCACGGAAGCGTACAGAGAAGGCTTTCCAGGGTACTCCTAAGACCTGGTGGTAATCTCACAGACATCGTCTTCTAAGCTTATTAACGTGGTCTCAAGTGTTTTAATATGGATACAGATATATATATATATATTTTTTTTTTTTTTTTTTTTTACAGAGGTTTAATCTTCGTTTTGATGAAGACAGATACCAACCCTACACGCTGGTTTAGGCAACCTTGCACCGATTCCAATGACAATAACTATTTCCGATTTACATTCCATTATTATTTGTTGGCAAGTAGAATACAAGCTTTTGTTCTCTGTTATCAGTCATTTGCTGGGAGACGCAGATCGCCTGTATTCTTCCATGGGATTACAGATATTAAAGAAATAATTGGAGTCTAAATTATGAAGAACAATCTTTGCGCCTAATTAGCGTACATTGAGAAAAAAAAAATGCAAATATGCGCCTTGCATTGCAGCCGCCCTCTACGTGTGCGCTAGGATGCGACTGAAATGTGTATGGCTCAGTCTTTTGCGGAATTGTACTCGCCTAATTCTGTAGTATTTGAAGCATAAACACATGCGAGATAGGTTTCAAATTCGTTCAACTCGGCATCAACGCCAGGAAGAGGTGACGTTAACCTGCAAGCTTCAATGTTGTGCTCAAAATGCGAGCGGATTCTTCAGACCCACCCTCAGTTAGAGGCGCAGTTTTGCGGTGGCAATAAGCGCAGACAATAATCGTTGTTGTATCAACGCCAGGAAGTCTAAAGAAAATAGGTCTCCCTTCCTGCTTATAACGGTATCTCAAGTATCATCTCTTGCTCTGGTGAGCTTGTGAAAATGTTACTCAGACTTCTATCAAAAACTATTTGTAGCCATTTAAATATAAAACTTTTATTGTAGCAGCCTGAGGTCCTTTAAATGAAATCTATATGATCACAGCACCACCTAGTGGGCGTTATTTAAACTGCTTTACTTTGGTATTTCCAATGAAATCGCCAAAACACCGCACACAGGGCCTGATTCAGAGCCGGACGATATTTGCGGACGCTCGTTCTAAAAAAGGGGCCGGATATTTAAATTGAGCGCTCGCTCTTTGCGGTTTGTTGACACCTCTATGCCTGAGCGAGTGTCCGAAAAATGTGCTCGCTATTTTGTAAAGACGCCCCTTTGCCGTTCGCATCACACGTCATCTCCGGTATTTATTAGACTAATTGGGAACATCGAAAGGCATCTGAACTGCTCGCAGTGGTAGGTTTTTCTTACCGCTATCACTGCGAGCAGTTCAGGCTAAAAGACAACCAAGTGACGTGGTCGATGACGCTCCTTTACTAATTATGCACTCCCATTAAACGCCCTTTTGACCGCTAGGCAAGCCTGCGTTCGGATCTCCACTCCCCCGTTTTCAAGCACCTTCCCCTGTTACCACCCACAAACGGTACATTCTGTCACTCAAATTAGCAGCCCCTCGCTGTATTGCGAGTGCACGATTTCCGACCACAATGACTGTTTGCGCATGCGCATTACGACTCATGCGCACTTGTGTGAACATCACTCAGCTCTTACGAGCGGCTCTGAATCAGGCCCACATTCCCACAGAATCATTTCTCACATGTGAAGAAAAGAAAAAACAAAAACACAATTCTTTGAAATTTTTTATTAAAAAAAGAAAAATCTAAGACTAAAATAATCAATATTGATCTTTTTACATTAAAAACCATTTCTGCTCATTCCATCTTAAATACGTTTTTCCCAAAATATATATATAATTTTATTTTTAAAAATACATTCCACGGCTTGGCTTAGACATGTTTTGTATTACAATCGACGCTTAGATCATTCCTCCATCCCGCTATTAAATTATCAGCTCACACCTCAGACCGTTTTAGCTGTCCGAGGGGTTTATAAACCCCAGATGTTTATATAAAAAAAAAAGTCGCCTGGTGCCACAGCCCGTAGTTTCCATCAGGTATTACCAGCTCACCCACAGACGACACTTGAGGAATGTACCAAAGTGGGTGCGGACTTGTCAGAACTTCCGGGTGGGAGCCCCTCCCCGGCCGCACACGGAGAGGTACGTCTCATAGATTGTATTCAAAAACTTCTCGTCATTCTGTAACAGGAGAGGGAGCGTCAGTGGGAAGGGGCTTATTGGGGCAAGGTAAACACTACACATTGAGCATAGATATTAACTGCTGCAATTAAATAAATTCTGAAAGGATTTTTCTCTAATTCTGAGAAACCGCCTCCATCCCGATTCCCCCTAATAACACATCATAGCACCGGTTACTGAACGCTCACCTGGACTAGGTACAACAGGGTCCCCTGGAGCTGGTTCTTGGTCAGGACACTGCACTGGTTACTGGAGGTGTCCGGGAGGGACAGTGGGAGTAGCAGGTTGGCAGGAAGAGGGGGCTTTGTTGCGTCAGCTGTCCGGTTGTGCGTTTGCGTGAACACCATGGGAGAGATGAGAAGAGATGGGGACACTGTGGCCGGAATCCGTTGCGGAGAAATGACCTGCTTGGGACAGACAGACATAAAATGAGTGCGGGAATCCGCTGCGGAGAAATTATATGCCTGGGCCCGATTCAGAGATTACGCTGATGCAATCGCAACGGCCATCGGTTACTGATCGCATTTGCTAAAATATGCTAATTCCTTCAAAAGCAGAGCCGAGTATAGAGACGTCCACTGCTGGCTTCTCAGATCCATCCAATGACATGCAACAGCTTAAACATCGGTCACATCGACACACGTCAGGCAGTCACGCAAACGCTGCCGCTCTCCTGACACGCAGGCTGCGAAGGCGATCGCATGGGCTAATTTATGCGCAACCATGAAACAGCATGTAAATAAATAGTGAGACACGCCTGCATTTTTTGCAACCACCCCCAAATGCTGACTAACAGTAACTCAACTGGCGTGTGCATCCCCTGGACGAGAGAAAAATCGCAATGCAATCGCTGTGTGTGCGTGCGCGTGCGCAGTGCTAGCAATTGCTCGAGCTGCGTAAATGTGGGCATTGCATAAATCTCTAAATCCGGCCCATAGACCTATAATGAGTCCCAGTTTTATCATATATACCGCCACAGCCAAAAAGCTAAAATCTTACAGCACGCTCAATATTCAAGATTAACACAACACAGAAATGATATATAAAGCTGTACACAAAGAAGAAGTAATTCTATATAGAAAAGGAAACTACTGAAAATAAATAGTTATTCTAAATAACAAATTGTTTCCTCAATATACCATAATCTAGATCAGAGGTTCCCAACCACGGTCCTCAAGGCACACTAACAGTCCTGGTCTTAGTGATATCCATGATTGTGCACAGATGGTTAAATCAAAGTAACTGAGACACTAAATTAAGTCACTGGTGCTCAACTATGGCTATCCCTAAAACCTGGACTGTTAGTGTGCCTTGAGGACCGTGGTTGGGAACCTCTGATCTAGAGGCTCACACAGATCGACATAAGAACGCTGTAATGTCAAATATATGATGAAATTAACATTTAACTTTTTGTGGGTGCGGGCTTCTTTGTCTAAGGCAGCGATTTTCAACTCGAGGTACACTACACAAGATTTTAAAAATGCCATGGCACACCATCCGGCTATGCAGCGCGCGTGACCAATTAAATAACCTACACATTGGCCTCCACAGGAATAACACTACATTGTCCTCCACAGGAATAACACTACATTGGCCTCCACAGGAATAACACTACATTGGCCTCCACAGGAATAACACTACATTGGCCTCCACAGGAATAACACTACATTGGCCTCCACAGGAATAAGACTACATTGGCCTCCACAGGAATAAGACTACATTGGCCTCCACAGGAATAAGACTACATTGTCCTCCACAGGAATAACACTACATTGGCCTCCACAGGAATAAGACTACATTGTCCTCCACAGGAATAAGACACACATACATTGTCCTCCACAGGAATAACACTACATTGTCCTCCACAGGAATAACACTACATTGGCCTCCACAGGAATAAGACTACATTGTCCTCCACAGGAATAAGACACACTACATTGTCCTCCACAGGAATAACACTACATTGGCCTCCACAGGAATAATACACACTACATTGTCCTCCACAGGAATAATACACACTACATTGTCCTCCACAGGAATAATACACACTACATTGTCCTCCACAGGAATAACACTACATTGTCCTCCACAGGAATAATACACACTACATTGTCCTCCACAGGAATAATACACACTACATTGTCCTCCACAGGAATAATACACACTACATTGTCCTCCACAGGAATAATACACACTACATTGTCCTCCACAGGAATAACACTACATTGTCCTCCACAGGAATAAGACACACTACATTGTCCTCCACAGGAATAACACTACATTGTCCTCCACAGGAATAATACACACTACATTGTCCTCCACAGGAATAATACACACTACATTGTCCTCCACAGGAATAAGACTACATTGTCCTCCACAGGAATAATACACACTACATTGTCCTCCACAGGAATAAGACACACTACATTGTCCTCCACAGGAATAATACACACTACATTGTCCTCCACAGGAATAATACACACTACATTGTCCTCCACAGGAATAAGACTACATTGTCCTCCACAGGAATAATACACACTACATTGTCCTCCACAGGAATAATACACACTACATTGTCCTCCACAGGAATAATACACACTACATTGTCCTCCACAGGAATAACACTACATTGTCCTCCACAGGAATAAAACACACTACATTGTCCTCCACAGGAATAAGACTACATTGTCCTCCACAGGAATAATACACACTACATTGTCCTCCACAGGAATAATACACACTACATTGTCCTCCACAGGAATAATACTACATTGTCCTCCACAGGAATAATACACACTACATTGTCCTCCACAGGAATAATACACACTACATTGTCCTCCACAGGAATAATACACACTACATTGTCCTCCACAGGAATAACACTACATTGTCCTCCACAGGAATAATACACACTACATTGTCCTCCACAGGAATAACACTACATTGTCCTCCACAGGAATAAAACACACTACATTGTCCTCCACAGGAATAACACTACATTGTCCTCCACAGGAATAACACTACATTGTCCTCCACAGGAATAATACACACTACATTGTCCTCCACAGGAATAAAACACACTACATTGTCCTCCACAGGAATAACACTACATTGTCCTCCACAGGAATAAGACTACATTGTCCTCCACAGGAATAATACACACTACATTGTCCTCCACAGGAATAATACACACTACATTGTCCTCCACAGGAATAAAACACACTACATTGTCCTCCACAGGAATAATACACACTACATTGTCCTCCACAGGAATAATACACACTACATTGTCCTCCACAGGAATAATACACACTACATTGTCCTCCACAGGAATAATACTACATTGTCCTCCACAGGAATAATACACACTACATTGTCCTCCACAGGAATAATACACACTACATTGTCCTCCACAGGAATAATACACACTACATTGTCCTCCACAGGAATAACACTACATTGTCCTCCACAGGAATAAAACACACTACATTGTCCTCCACAGGAATAACACTACATTGTCCTCCACAGGAATAATACACACTACATTGTCCTCCACAGGAATAACACTACATTGTCCTCCACAGGAATAAAACACACTACATTGTCCTCCACAGGAATAACACTACATTGTCCTCCACAGGAATAACACTACATTGTCCTCCACAGGAATAATACACACTACATTGTTCTCCACAGGAATAATACACACTACATTGTCCTCCACAGGAATAAAACACACTACATTGTCCTCCACAGGAATAATACACACTACATTGTCCTCCACAGGAATAATACACACTACATTGTTCTCCACAGGAATAAAACACACTACATTGTCCTCCACAGGAATAACACTACATTGTCCTCCACAGGAATAACACTACATTGTCCTCCACAGGAATAAGACACACTACATTGTCCTCCACAGGAATAATACACACTACATTGTTCTCCACAGGAATAATACACACTACATTGTCCTCCACAGGAATAATACACACTACATTGTTCTCCACAGGAATAAGACACACTACATTGTCCTCCACAGGAATAAGACACACTACATTGGCCTCCACAGGAAACGCACTACATTGGCCTCCACAGGAATAAAACACACTACATTGTCCTCCACAGGAATAATACACACTACATTGTCCTCCACAGGAATAATACACACTACATTGTCCTCCACAGGAATAATACACACTACATTGTCCTCCACAGGAATAACACTACATTGTCCTCCACAGGAATAAAACACACTACATTGTCCTCCACAGGAATAACACTACATTGTCCTCCACAGGAATAATACACACTACATTGTCCTCCACAGGAATAACACTACATTGTCCTCCACAGGAATAAAACACACTACATTGTCCTCCACAGGAATAACACTACATTGTCCTCCACAGGAATAACACTACATTGTCCTCCACAGGAATAATACACACTACATTGTTCTCCACAGGAATAATACACACTACATTGTCCTCCACAGGAATAAAACACACTACATTGTCCTCCACAGGAATAATACACACTACATTGTCCTCCACAGGAATAATACACACTACATTGTTCTCCACAGGAATAAAACACACTACATTGTCCTCCACAGGAATAACACTACATTGTCCTCCACAGGAATAAGACACACTACATTGTCCTCCACAGGAATAATACACACTACATTGTTCTCCACAGGAATAATACACACTACATTGTCCTCCACAGGAATAATACACACTACATTGTTCTCCACAGGAATAAGACACACTACATTGTCCTCCACAGGAATAAGACACACTACATTGGCCTCCACAGGAAACGCACTACATTGGCCTCCACAGGAATAAAACACACTACATTGTCCTCCACAGGAATAATACACACTACATTGTCCTCCACAGGAATAATACACACTACATTGTCCTCCACAGGAATAAGACACACTACATTGTCCTCCACAGGAATAAGACACACTACATTGGCCTCCACAGGAAACGCACTACATTGGCCTCCACAGGAATAAAACACACTACATTGTCCTCCACAGGAATAATACACACTACATTGGCCTCCTCGGGAATAAAAACACACTACAGTACAAGTGCGCTGAGCTGACTGACGCGGCGCAGTGGTTGAAAAACGCTGGTCTAAGGGAATGGAGAACTCCTATATTCTGGAGTTTCCCAGCCGGAGCCCAGACTTCCGTCCCATGGAAAAATAACCAGAAAATTGCTGCTCGCCACCAGCCCCCACGTAGAGTAGGCCACATGAGAACCTCAGCGTCCAGGCGTGGAGACCCCCTCAGACTCACTGCGGCAACTGCGCTATAGGGTGCCCACTGAGTAGGAGAACGATCGTGATCAAACTAATTATTGTCATTTTTTAATTGCAAGTAAAAAAAACCCATTAGCGTTGTTGCTTTTTTATTATCAGACATTATAGTATTTTGTGTTAATCCACGATAAAAGGTACCGTTCATAAATTCATCATTATTCCTGAATCTGAGGACACAGAACTGAGAATATGGAGAAAAGCAGAATATACTTTATATCGCTTCCGTACACGCAGCTCTACATGTGTCTCCCTACACGTCGCTCTTCCTCCCTCTACACACGTGTGTCTCCGCCCATAGCCGATGCTGCGTGCACTTTGCGTGTGACTTAGAATTAGGCGCAATGTGTCAGGCTGCTCTTCATTATTAACCAATATTGTTCTGGCGGCACAAACATGGCGCGGCACGGCGTGGTGACCGGTAATAAGAGGCGTTTCTAGGTATTCGTATGTAAATGAGTGCAGGAATAGTGCTGGGACGGCGGTAAACGCCATTACCTGTAGCAGTGGGTTGTGTTTCTCCCCCGCAGATAACTTCTCTCCCCACGACGGTTTTGGAGCACCGGGGGAGACCGCGGGAAATTTGGCAGCCATGGCGGGCTTGGGGGTGGCCTGGAATTGCTGGTCCTGACGTACTAGATTTAATTTCTTCAGCAGCTCCTGAGGAGAAATGGCCCCAGAGGGCGGGGGAGGCTGGGACGAGAGGGGCATTAGAGGTACAGCTGCCGGAGTCCTTTGGTTTTGCTGAGAGCTGTGGTAATAACTAAGGGGTGCGCCCCCAATAACTTTCCCCGCAGCACAGAACAGCCCCCCGCCATGCACGGTGGCAGGAGGCCCCCTCTCAGGCTGCGGTAAGGTGTAATGAGGACCCTGGAGAATGTGGAGCAGACTTTCCCCGCTCTCGTGCTCCTGGACAGGTAAGGGAGCAGCCTCCTCCGTCGGCAGAAAGAGGCCGCTGAAGACGTCTCCGGGAGGGTGGAAGGTGCCGTTGTGGCAGTGCGGGCTGTCAGGGACTTTGGGGACTGGATGCAGGTCGGCGGCCCCCACCATCAGCTTCTGGATGGCCGGACACAGCTGCTTCTCAGAGCTCTCTGCGGAATGACACAGCTCCTCGTAGGATAAGGAGCGAGCCACCGGGGGACGCGCCAGGGGGGAGTCTTTGTAATCCGCGCCCTCCGCAGGGGACTTTTTCTGCTTCCCGAACAGGGTGGTGAGGGACAGGTGCTGGGGTTCTTGATCACCAGGCTGTGAAACAAAGAGACGAATGTGAGAATCATGTAGACTATGGGTCTTCAACCTTTGGCCCTCCAGCTGCTGTGGAACTACAGATCCCAGGATGCCCTTGGCTCAGATTTAGCATACTTTTATATCAGAACAGTGGCAGGGCATGCTGGGATGTGTAGTTCCACAACAGCTGGAGGGCCAAAGGTTGAAGACCCCTGACGTAGACAGATTCATGCTGCCAGCTGTGTGATGTCCATTACCAATAGTGTAACATTCCGCCAGCATCTGCTCTCTTCACTGTAGCCAGGTATAAAGCCCCCCCCCCCTATCTATCCCGGCAGAAGACCCTCCCCGGATCTCGGTGATCACTATGGAAGGCACTCTGTCGGCCCATGTCCCTGGAACGAACATTAGATTGCAAGCTCTATAGGCTAGGGAAGGTTTGCTTAAAGCTTTGATATTTATGTAGTGCACAACACAAGTACATAGGGTTGTACCTGGTAGTAGTATAATATGTAGCTGTCCTGTCATTGCCTGGCATTAGTGAGTAGGGTCCTCTAGGCACTTTAACTGCTGTGGAACTACAGATCCCAGCATGCCCTGCTGTAGTTTCAGTGTGCCCTAATAGCTAAACTGTGGCAGGGCATGCTGGGATATGTAGTTCCACAGCATCACTGGTTGCCCACCCCTGCTCTACCACGTCCAATTTCAGGGTCAGTGGTCAGTACGGTTTGTCAATAGACCGATGACATCATTGCCTCCAATATTTACAGTACAAGTGAGGTGTAAACGCATTAGCGCACATAGTACCCGATTCAGAGATGGCTGCAATTCCCTGCGCAGTGGATTTGCGAGAACATGCAAATAACTCAGCTGCACCTTGTGGACCAACACGCCCACCTCCTGCGTCTCGCACCCACCGCTTATGTGCAAAATCAGAGACATCGGAAGCATCGGTCACACAAGCCTATGCCGTTTAATGCGGGGCGTCTCTCCTAAGACACCGGGACCTCTCCAGCTGCGAACTAACTCGCATAGAGCACGCCTAGAAAACGGTCCCGACACTTCTGCATTTTTTTTTAACCGCCCCCCCGTTACCTTCCCCAGACGCTACCAGTCATTTATTGCACACAAATCCTCTCGGTAATTGATGTGCGTGCGCAGAGCACCTGTGACACACGCACAGTGCCAAAAAATTGCCCCACTGCGTCCAACATCGACAATGCGACCATCTCTGAAGCAGGCCCATAACGAAGAACCAGTATTTTAGGCTTGGTGCGACTTTATTTCCATATAATGCAGGAAACTCTTATACTTTTATTTTACCTTGACCTTTAATCAAAGTCAACATTATATAAGGGGCGATTTTATAGAATATTAGGACTTTCCCTGGGTCCTATGAGCGCGTTTGTATATCTGCCTGCAGAGACCAACATTTCAGTACAGTTCCATTATTTCACCTCTCTTTGCCATGATTTCTTAACCTCCTCCTAGAGCGCTCCTGTCAGTCTTACGGATCAGCAGTAATCTACTCAAAACACCGATGCTTGTTGGGGGGCTGGATGCATGTGATGTGAGTGACACCAATGGGGGCGGAGATTGGCACCACAGGGACATGATCTAAAAGGGGGTGCGAAGTCCGTAAGGGGCTGAGAAGGAGACAGCGCGCAGCGTAAGCACCAAGTAGCCCCCTCGTTATCCCTCTGTGCTGTCTGTGAGCTAACGCACAGCTTCCGCCAGACAGACACATTCTCCTGAGCGAGGCACTAACCAGTCCGAGGTTACCCCCCCATCCCCCTACACACGTCACCTGGCTAGTCATCGGCTGTGACGGGTTGCTGGGTTTCACTGCAATGGGTTTGATGAGGTTGGGGTTACTATGGATGGCTGACGAGCTGGTGATCATCTTGGGCTCTGAACATGATTTAGACTGTAATGGAGGAACAGACAATAACAGCCATAAGTTGATGCGATGCGCCGACACCACAAACACACAGATGTGAGTGACAGAGGCGACGGGAGAGAGAGGGGACATGGAGACATGCAGCCCTACAGGTGAGCGGAGGCTCCTGCTCGGACACACACAAGATTACTAAACACTGGGGGGAGGGGCGACCGTAGGAGGCAAAGGAAGACCCCCGCGATGCTACGCTCACCTTGGTATATTCATCCTTGGCCTTGGTCAGCATCTGCAGGATGTCCACCTCCTTCTCCTCCGCGTGCAGGTTCATCGGAGACGCGTCCACGCTGGCGGATTGCTGTGCCTTCAGCTGCTCCTGCTGAGTTAAGCTGAAGAGCAGTAAATGAGTTATTGTATGGGCATCAGTGCGTGATATCTCTACAGATCAGGGTGTATCCAGCGTTCTGATTGGAGGGAACTAGATTTCATAGGCGCATTCTGGTTGGTTGGATGGAATAGGATAGGATTGTGATAATACTGATCTGGGATGTCTAAATTTGGGATTTGGAGAGATCTACAGGAAGGGGTGTAAACAGGCACCTCCAATACCCCAATTATAGAGCCACCCCGATCGGTGGTAACTGACTGGGGCAACTACACTATTTCCGAGACGACTAGAACAAGCGCTGCGATAAGCTAAACCATTTAGGGGGGTACGGCAGCTCTGCAGAGCAGGGTCCTCTCTGGCTGGTTATTCCATGTAACTCGGTATAGTACATCACTTATAGGGTGGGACGTCGGCAAACAGGATATAACTCAGGTAACAAGCAGGGCTTTGTGTCTGCAGCGCTCAGAGATTCCAGCAGATGGCGCTGTTGGACAAAGGAGATCAGGCGATAACACCAAATAAAGCAAATCCGAGAGTGTGCGCGACGTTTATAGATCGTAGCGCTGAGCATGTAAGGATAGGTGCGCGGGAAAAGATCCCTCTCTGTGCAATTTAGGCTGCCGTGACCTTTCAAATTCTGTTTTGTTTAGTGCAAATAGTCACAAAATTAAATTTAACACCACAGGGGTGTTATCAGGTACAAGCAGAAATGAACGACCCCGCAAGTGTAACAACATTCAGAATTAGTGCAAGAGACCCTTCCGATAACTGGTGCACCTCTGCGTACGCACAATTCTGCCTAACCCGCAGCTTGCGCCGACAGACCCTCGCTAATCATACCCCACGTGCAAACATTCGGTTAACACCCAGTCGCGCCCCTTCAGCTGCAGATGTGACTGAAGCGTGCGCTAGGCATTGGAGGATGCGCAGAGTGAAAAGCGAGCACGCGTTATCACCTGCGTCTCGGCCCCAACGTCCTAACTGTGGGCCTGATTCAGAGATGGAGGCAGGGCCGGTGGTAACGCAGCTGAGCAATGTTTTGCTACCTCGCATGCGCCAAAGGTCCAGAAAACCATTATTGCGCACCCACGAACCCAAGTGTCCTATGACGTTCGCAATTCCAAACTAAATGGCTAACACTCAGGACGGGGTTTGCGGTCCCCGGGCATATCAGGGTGGAGACTTGTAGGGTGACCTTAAGTGAGGGACTTTTCCATGGGCATGTTTGGGGAGTGGGTCACGGACGTGACCGGGAACGCTGCAATCCCGATTAGAATGCTTCTGCGCCCATGATTATTTGGATTAGAGTAGACCGTAGGCTACAGCAAATGTTGATGGCGCGACCGATGTTGGAGTTTTTACAATCTCCATCACAAATGCACAGACAACGCAGCCTTGAAATCGGGCGTCTCAGCGCTCGTACCCTCAATCGCACCGTCCCGCACAAAGAGAAGGCTGAGATTAGCATCTGCATATTCCAGTGACCACCACTGCGAGAACGTCTGCGACCGCGTTACCAATCATGTCTGAGCCAGGCCCTTGGTGAAGGATTTACAAAAGATCATTACGTCCATGGGGTCCCCTTATGGTCTCGGAAACCAAAGATAGAGATTGCAAGCTCCGTAGCCCAGGGATATGTGATATGTAGCACTGCATGGAGCTAGATCTATGACCTAACAAAGTACAAATAAACGCTCGGACCTAGGTATACAGTATATAGGTTACCCGCCTGGCATTAATGACATAGTCACATAAGTGTATCGCAAACGCACATTACGTACATTCTGCCTAAACGTCATAGAAAAACCCCCCGACCCAGGAAGATCTCGCTTACTTCTTCATGAGTCCTGCAAGTCTCTGGCATTCTTCCTTGTCGTAGAACCAGATTCCATAGATACAAACTGGGAAACAGAAAAAGAAAAATGAGAAATCTGTTGCATAAAATGTTCGGAATCAAACCTACAACCTCTATACATCAGTATATGGTCAGTATTGCAACTTTCCTGAGATGAGGGTTAGCCAGCCTGCTCGCATGGACCAGTTCAGTTACGTAACGCGTTCATGCCGCTGCTCCCCCTGACCCGGTGCCAGGACGAATAAATAAAATACCTGTTCCATCTCTCCCACACTCCGAGCCGGATGGCCTGGAGCCTCGCGGGGACACAAATTCCATTTACACTCCGATAACAAGTGTGAAAACCAGACGTAATATCTGCCGTACGCTGCAGAAAGACCTGATTTATGCTGAACTCCTGGGAAAGCTCAGTGGCCGCTACAGGTCTATGGAGGAAGAGGCGCAGGCTGTTGGGGGGGGGGGGGGGGGTGGAAATAGTTTCCTTTTATACTTAAATTCTTTTTTTGTACTTTCTGCCGCATTCTCTCTTTTTTTTTTTATGTTGGTATAACGCTCACTTGTAATGTAAGTGATTGTTTTAGCCATAGACGTTCCTGTGCTCAATAACAGAGTATTACATATTCATGCTACAATGTGCTGAACAACGGCCATCCACAGTACAGGACGTTCTTTCAAAATAAATAAAACCGAGCTACAATGCAGGACTTCTCAGGACAGGCCTCCCCAATACGGTATTAGGACTGGTCAGAGCTTTATTCGGCTGTTTCTATTAAACATTTGCTAGTTGTTTTCCCCCCTTAGATCCCATTGTGTGGGCTGCGCATACGATGTAGATAGGATTTATGGTGATGACAGCGGATCCCGTCGTGCTGGGTTCTGGGCACTTGACCTGCAGGACGACGTTATCTCCCCCCGCTCTCTCCAACTTTAGACCTTGTATCAGGGCCGTCGGTGGCCGAGATGGAAAGCAGAGCCCCTCGCGACTGGGTGAAGTGGGCAAATGACAGCCGGATAAGTCCAATCTCCCCGCAGGTGGCAATCAGTAATACTACACTGGATGGCATCGGGGAGGGGGGGGGGTGACGACAAATCTGGGAAGGGAAGAGACAAAATCTATTCCACATGGTGGGTCCTGGTTCCTTTTGCTGATCCTGGACTGTTGCTACGAGAGCGCTCGGGACGTTACCTATGTATTAAGCGCGGCAGAATCATAGAGAATTATCGAAATGTACCACTCCTTCATCCGACAGGCCACGGCCACCTACAAGCCTATGCCCAAGGACATGGCGCGGCGGCCCAGTTTATTCTGGAAGGGGAACATGGTATCGGAGATTGAGATGGACTACGTACACATTCCTCCGGGAGGTAAGAAGGCGAATTCTGTACCACTGTATTATACAACATGCACCGTGATAATGTGAGATGTCGTCATACTGGGGCAGGTGGGACACATGGGTTGGGGGCACTATGGTTACTGAACACTTATTAAACCAGAAAAACGGTGCTCGTAGAATGTTAGTAACTAGTTACGTGAGCTGTAACCTGCGTCAGGAACGAAGGTTTCTGGCAAAAACGAACGCTTTGCGCAACACGAGCTATAAAGTGCCATAGAATAAACGTGCGGCAGTTTCTGGACATTGTCATTTCCTGGCTAGAAAAACGCAGCAAATCAGTGACACCAGAGTGACAGCGCAGCCGTGCACTGGGATTGTGCGGATGAGGACACTGCGGCGTTGGCCAACGCACGCATTTAGTGGATATTCTAAAAGTACTTAGTGATCTCTTCTAACACAGAGCTGACAATCGTTCACGTCCACAGGAGATTATTTTCTCGACGTGCCACAGTTCTCCCCGTGCGTGTAAAACGCATTATCCGCACACCATTAATTAGTCGTGTAAAGCGACGCTATACATAGAACACGTAATCTACAACTGCTGAGCGCCTGTCACAGCACAAATTCCAGCCTCAGCCCAGCCGCTGCCCGAGTTTGCTCCGTGCTGGTGCTTTGTGGCTTACGATTGAGCTGGCGGTCTCCTCCGTGCGGCATCTGGAGCCCGCTGTGGGCTGATCTCTCAGTGAAGGCTGTAATTATAGGCTAATGGCAGAACACAAAAAGTTATTTGTTGGGGACCGTCACTCTGGCGTATTCAGTGCTTAAAAAGGTTTATTTACTTGGAACATCGCGATCTGCAGCGTCTGACACCTTTATAAAGAGGGCGGCTGAGATTTTACCAAGCTGTAACAGGTTTGGCATGAAAAGCGCTCTCAGGAGCTGGTTTATCGTTAGGCTAAACTGGCTGAGGAATCCCTTATAGTAGATGTAGTAACAGGTGACCGATATTTGCAGCGTTTCCTAGGCACACGGGGTCTGCGGTAGCCAGATAGACAGAGGTTTCCCTTCCCAGGGCACGGTCACGGCTATATACACCGTACGGCACGGGACCAGGACGGTCTTCCCGTATTACGGTTACAATGCCGAGATCCCAGACGCGTCACAGATCATTAGAGGACAATCCCTTGCACCCATTTAAAATAGCAAATATCTAAGATTCTGTCACTGGACATATATATCCTTTTGAATCTGCTTAGAAGAGAGATTTATATGTTACCTATATTAGCGTCATCAGTATCGGCCTCTGCAGACGGTTCAGAGGGCCCGAGTTAGAGATGGACTTTAACGCGACCGCGGCTGCTGTTTCGTACGAAACGCAGCTGCGAAAATATGCTAATGGTTGCCAAGATCACCTGAGCATAAGGACGCCCAGTGCCGCCTTCTCATCTGTGTACGACGTAGCTTACCTGCGTAAATATAGATAACACTGACTCACATCGAGCGGCCATCTTACTCTTGCGGCTGGTCAGACACTGCGGCTCTCCTCGCACGCTGAGAGCTCTCATACTGCGACGACCAATTTATGCACGCCCATGAAACGGCGTTCAAATGGCCAGACGCGTCTGCGCTTATACGCATGCGCACTGGAGATCACTTGATCTGCGTAAATATCGCCATCACATCAGTTTCTACATCAGGCCTAGAGCCCTGGTGACTGCGCTTATTTGTGCCGCTTATACGCTGTACGGGTCTCCAGTCACGCTGCATGCGTGGGCCTCAGCACAACAGATTACTTACCAAGAATTAGTTTGGGGACAAAGAATAAAAGTAATATTATAAAAGTAACAGCGATGGCCGCCACTTCCCGCAGGGGGGCGCACATGGGCTTCTAGGCAACTCTGGCCGGGCCGGAACGGTCGCTAAGCTTTGCTGCGGCTGCAGGGAATGAGGACGTGCGAGTAACCGGATGAGAGAATGGATTCTTTAGAACGTTTGGGAGATTAGATGTGTTTGGAAGATTTGGGACATGACACAAATACTGGATAATGACTGGAGGCCCCACAGGGCAGGTGTCTTGCAGTGTTCCCTATACTTAATGCCTCTGCTTAGTAATTATAGCTGCGATGCCGCGCGGCAGCTGGTGGCTCCCTGTTTCGGGGCGGTTCTCGTGCTGTCAGTGGGAGTCTGTCTCTCAGGAACTCTCCTCGCTGGATACACAAAGCTCTACTATTACAGACAAATATATGCACTTAATGTACCGACGCCACGATTAGCCTCGTCCGGCGGAGGCCAGGTAGTCACAAGGCGGCCACACATTAACCGTTACCAGATTATATCAAGACACCTGAAACAAACCACACCCATAATCCTGTATAAAACCACAACCAAGGGGGAAATGATCAAAATTTATTTGGGATAAAAACAAAAGAAAGAACATTTGTAGTCACCGCCCAACTGGCAGCTACGACGCCATCTTTTTTTTTTGTTTTAACCCACCAGAAAACTTGTTCGTGTGTTTTCTCCCTCCCACCCCAATGGTGACAGTTGTGATGCTGCTAATCCCACTATAAAAGGGACGGGGTTATACACTTAGACATGCTGGTAAAGCGGCGTGGTTAGACATAACGCAGTCCCCTTTAAAAGCGCGGTTAGCAGCATTACAACCGTGTCGCCATAACGCCCGTCGGCACTTCTGCCAGTTGAGAATCTAACAGCATCCCCATGGCAGCGCCATTCCGTAGGCTGGACCAATGCATGCGCTCTATGTACTGCCCACATCACCCACAGAAGATTAGCGGGCTGCACCCTGGCACTCATTAGTGCCGATCACAGATGGGCGGCACCCGCTGCCCATAGGGGACCACTGCCCGCATAGCCCTCATCTCCCATTCCCAGAAAATATACTCTCAAAACCACCAAAAAAAGTAACCATGTATGTAACCATGTATGTAATATGTTACATAACAGCAGATGGAAAATCAGACAGCGTCGCTTATGTGCAGTAGCTGGCCCCTACCTGGGTGACTGCGAGGGTCTTACTTTAGACCACTATAAAGTCCCTACACAAACACTGTATGATGCAGATCAGGGCACATGGTGTCAGAGGTGGCACTTTATAGGTTATATCCTTATATCCCCCCCCTCCTCGTATACTCACACCTGGCGTTCCTGTACAACAGAAAGGGGTCTTGGAGCTGGAAATCCAGGTCCTTAGTAATGGGCTCCGTGCGGTTCTCCATGCTCAGCCGATTCATAATGGTGAAGCCGTGTTTGGGGGAGGCGGATCTGCGGGGATACAATAAGCAGGGGGCAATGAGACTGTACAGACACCCTGCTACCCCTACACAGGGGAACAGAGGGCCTGATTCAGAGTCGGACGCTATTTGCGCTCGCTCGTTCAGAAAAAGGGGCTGGCTATTTAAATTAAGCGCTCGCTCTTTGCGGTCTGTTGACGCCTCTATGTCTGAACGAGCGAACGAACCATGCGCTCACTATTTTGGAAAAAACGCCCCCTGGCCGCTCGCATCCTACGTCATCTCCGCTATTTATTTGATTAATCGAGTACATCGAACGGCGTATGAACTGCTCGCAGTGCTTGTGGTTGGATTTTCCTACCGCAATCATGCGAGCATTTCAGGCTAAAAGACAACCAAGTGACGTGGTCGATGACGCTGCTTTGTTAATTATGCACACCCTTAAAACGCCCGCTTTGACCGTTTGGCACGCCTGCGTTCGGATCTCCACTCCCCCGTTTTCAAGCACCTTCCCCTGTTACCACCCACAAACGCCTCATTATGTCACTCAAATTAGCAGGCACTCGCTATTTAGCGAGCACACGATTTTCGACCGCACTGACTGGTTCGTGCATGCGCATTACAACCCATACGCATGCGCAGATGTGCGAACATCGCTCGGAGCGAACGAGCGGCCGCTTACGAGCGGCTCTGAATCAGGCCCAGAATTCCGTGCAAGTAGGTAAATAAACACCCCCTGATTACATGACTAAGGGAAGTCACCATCACCAACACTTCTTTTGTGGAGGGGCTGCAGGGGGTTAAAGAGACTACTATACAGATATAAGCCCTGTGATATCTGTGAGAGTCTCCGGGAACAGTAAAGAATGTTGGGAAGGGGGCGTTAGGCGTGTGAGATCTTTTACTTATATAAAGCCCCTATTATACCAGCAATTACAAACCTGTGACATCCTTAAATATGGGGATGCTACAGGAAAGTGTTAGATGCGCCCTCAGGCAGACTGTATCTGGCCACTAAATAGACACCGTGGTCATCCCAGCACCCTGCACCTGCTAACACCCGTGCAGTTCCTCTATTCTCCATGGGGTGTCGCTCTCTGCTGCAAAGGTCCGCGCCAGAATGGACACTCACTTCACCGCCTGGACCCGGCAGGCGTCACTGGAGGCGCTGAAGCCGTCAGGAGCAGACAAGTCAATGCTAGCCCACCAGGGACAATATTTCGACATTATAACAACATGTTGACCTTTCATCAGTGTCTACATGGAGAATGTCGACATTTTGACCATGAGCCTCCAAAACACGCAACTCGGCTCTTACCCTCCTGCCAGCACACGGGTCATGTGTATACAGAGGGGAGGGTGAGACCGGGCCTGTACAGAGCAGACCTATAGCGCTGGGGGAGGGGCTACATGGAGGCTCAGGTTATTATGGGGCAGGGGGGCTGTATGGCAAAATTACAGGAACATACTGTACCTCAACCTCGGAGGGGACCCGTTACATGTGACACAGGAGCACTATAATAACCAGAAACGTGGAGAGGAGCAATGTGTACCAGCCTCGGACCACGCACAGCAGGAAACCATTTATAGACACTACATAATACAAGGCCGCTCACCTGGTGTATACAAACAGCGTTCCCTCCACGTCAGTCTTCTCCTGAAAGGACATGAGAATATCAGCCCCATACACTTATCTCCCCCCATAAAGGGACAAGCAGCGTAAATGAACAGTTTTTAATGTTTAAAACAAGAATTCCCACAGAGACATTTTATGCACAGAGCTCCTCAGCTGGATGGAAGCAATTGTCTTCTGTTATCAGTTGGATCAAACTTGTGTTGTCCCTGAATAAAATGGCTAATTACTATGTACGGGACACAGCAGAGGTGCCGTCCTATCACAGGGCACAGAGAAGGGACATGTCACAAGCAAAGCGCACAGGTTACGCGAACGTCCGCACACTGCGAATGCGTCAAAGAAATAAGGCAGATTCTGCCCATGTGCTGGATCAGGTATCCGCACACAGACGGAGTTTGCTAGCGCGTGCGGATTAAAAATCGGTCTGCTGACAGACTGCGCTGCCCATGAAATAGACGTTTGAACTATTACACAGCGGCAACGTCCGCTCTCATTCCCAGTGTGCGGAGATAGGATGTCTGTTTCAGATGGATATATGGCACTGCACATGGGGCTGGTGTAAATCCCAATTCTAAAGATGGCGGCTGCGTCAGCCACGCAAGAACAGTGGGCGGGACGTGATTCCACACGCAGTCACATGGATTGTTACTATACAAAAGGTGGATTCTCACCCCCCCACCTTCATGTTCTAACTGTACCCCCTTCTCTTGCATGCAGGTTTCCCATAGTGCACTGCTTTAACCCCAAAAATAGCTGAAAACAGCCAAAATGTGACTAAATCCTGTGTACAGCCCTCGTGGGTCAGGCAAGAACACTGCACCGGCTAATGGTGACACCCAGAGCAGACAGAAGGTGGCGCCATTGCTACAGGGTTCCTAGAGGAGCTCCCGCCACATACAGAAAGGTGGCCATAGTGTGACAGGAGCCTGTATTCATGGGAACTAATCACTTCTAGGTCAGTCACAAAACTGGACACAACTCTATATAAATATGATAAAGAACATAAATACTATTACACACTACGGCTATTATAACATTCCCAAACCATATATAGCATACAGACCCCAACAGGGCTACTTTACTATTAATGGATGGTTACACAAAACACATTTTACGGCCGAGCCCATCAAGCCGGTGAGAAATAGCGACATGCCCCCTATGGTGTCCCTGAGTGATTAGGTAGGCTGCAACCTCGAAAACCTGGTCTCAGCCCGCTTCCCCCAAAGCGCGTAGCCCACAATTGCATTTTGACATTGTGGACACTAAATTATACTGGCCACCAGCAGCACAGAGTATATCAGGAGATGAGCGATGTGTTATTGAGGACAGGGCTGCATGTGACAGGGACAGTGACATGATGTGAGGAGGGGAATGGGGGCAGCAGGAAGTAGGGATGGCCATCGGTATGGTTACCATCGATGGCAAAATAGCAAGTGGCCATCGATGGTAACCAACTATGCAATGGATGACCATCGATTTCTTCACCAAGTGGATGGTCAATCCTGTTCTAACTGACTGACTGACTCGTGGGCCAATCAGAACCAGGGGGCATGGCTTCACAGGTGTCAGAGCTATGCTCTCATTGTGCCGGCACCTTGTTAATTTAAAAAAATAAATAAATAAAACTATTCAGTTATGTTCTTCCATCGATGGGAAAAACATTAGACATCGGCCATAAACCATCGATGATTATGAATCGTCGATGGCCATCCCTAGTAGGAAGTCACAGACTGAGCGTTATATAGTGGGAGGAGCAGGGCCCCCAGCAGCACAGAGTATATCAGGAGATGAGTGATGTGTTAGTGAGGACAGGGCTGCATGTGACAGGGGCAGTGACATGATGTGAGGAGGGTAATGGAGGCAGCAGGAAGTCACAGACTGAGAGTTATACAGTGGAAGGAGCAGGGTCCCCAGCAGCACAGAGTATATCAGGAGATGAACGATGTGTTAGTGAGGACAGGGCTGCATGTGACAGGGGCAGTGACATGATGTGAGGAGGGGAATGGAGGCAGCAGGAACTCATAGACTGAGAGTTACATAGTGGGTGGAGCAGGGTCCCCAGCAGCACAGAGTATATCAGGAGATGAGTGATGTGTTAGTGAGGACAGGGCTGCATGTGACAGGGGCAGTGACGTGATGTGAGGAGGGGAATGGAGGCAGCAGGAAGTCACAGACTGAGAGGTATATAGTGGGAGGAGCAGGGTCCCCAGCAGCACAGAGTATATCAGGAGAGGAGTGATGTGTTAGTGAGGACAGGGCTGCATGTGACAGGGGCAGTGACATGATGTGAGGAGGGTAATGGAGGCAGCAGGAAGTCACAGACTGAGAGTTATACAGTGGGAGGAGCAGGGTCCCCAGCAGCACAGAGTATATCAGGAGATGAGTGATGTGTCAATGAGGACAGGGCTGCATGTGACAGGGGCAGTGACATGATGTGAGGAGGGGAAAGGAGGCAGCAGGAAGTCACAGACTGAGAGTTATATAGTGGGAGGAGCAGGGTCCCCCAGCAGCACAGAGTATATCAGGAGATGGGTGATGTGTTAGTGAGGACAGGGCTGCATGTGACAGGGGCAGTGACATGATGTGAGGAGGGGAATGGAGGCAGCAGGAAGTCACAGACTGAGAGGTATATAGTGGGAGGAGCAGGGTCCCCAGCAGCACAGAGTATATCAGGAGAGGAGTGTCACACTGATGCAGGAGGTGTGTATGTACCATACATGGGTGCACATGACATCACAAAGTTACTGCACACACATATTTATGCTTAAATTAGTAGGAAGCTGAGCGACCAGCACAGGGACTGGTGTGTGTAGGGATCTGTGTAGGGAGCAGTGTGATGTGTAATGGACACTCGGGGCAGCTGTAGCTCGGGCCTCCTCTCCCCGGGCACTGCGCTCTCAACCCGGCACCTTCACCAGGCGAGCCCCCGGCGCACTCACCCACTCGCTGGTCTTGTGGCTGAAGGTGTAGAGCGCCACCTGGCTGGCCACGTCCACGATGCCCTGGATGTACGGGTCCTGTCTCCGCAGAGCCGCCAGGCTGATGTCCAGGCCCCGGCCCGGGGGCCCGCTACCGGACGCCGCCATCTTGCTGCTCTCCAGACCAGAGCGAGCGATCGCCGAGAGAGCAGGGTGGCGGAGGAGAGCCGAGAGCGGTTACTTATAGCAACAGGGCCACCGGGCTCCATGGAAACGTCACCATGGTGTATCCCGAAGATAGAGGCAGAGGGGAGTGCCTCATGTGTGCCTGCCTGACATCATATGTGCCTCATGTGTGCCTGCCTGACATGTGCCTCATGTGTGCCTGCCTGACATTATATGTGCCTCATGTGTGCCTGCCTGACATCATATGTGCCTCATGTGTGCCTGCCTGACATGTGCCTCATGTGTGCCTGCCTGACATGTGCCTCATGTGTGCCTGCCTGACATCATATGTGCCTCATGTGTGCCTGCCTGACATCATATGTGCCTCATGTGTGCCTGCCTGACATGTGCCTTATGTGTGCCTGCCTGACATCATAGACTCATGTGTGCCTGCCTGACATCATATGTGCCTCATGTGTGCCTGCCTGACATCATATGTGCCTCATGTGTGCCTGCCTGACATCATATGTGCCTCATGTGTCCCTGACATCATATGTGCCTCATGTGTCCCTGACATCATATGTGCCTCATGTGTGCCTGCCTGACATCATATGTGCCTCATGTGTGCCTGCCTGACATGTGCCTCATGTGTGCCTGCCTGACATCATATGTGCCTCATGTGTGCCTGCCTGACATGTGCCTCATGTGTGCCTGCCTGACATTATATGTGCCTCATGTGTGCCTGCCTGACATCATATGTGCCTCATGTGTGCCTGCCTGACATGTGCCTCATGTGTGCCTGCCTGACATTATATGTGCCTCATGTGTGCCTGCCTGACATGTGCCTCATGTGTGCCTGCCTGACAACATATGTGCCTCATGTGTGCCTGCCTGACATCATATGTGCCTCATGTGTGCCTGCCTGACATCATATGTGCCTGCCTGACATCATATGTGCCTCATGTGTGCCTGCCTGACATCATATGTGCCTGCCTGAAATCATATGTGCCTCATGTGTGCCTGCCTGACATCATGTGTGCCTCATGTGTGCCTGCCTGACATCATATGTGCCTCATGTGTCCCTGACATCATATGTGCCTCATGTGTCCCTGGCATCATATGTGCCTCATGTGTGCCTGCCTGACATTATATGTGCCTTATGTGTGCCTGCCTGACATCATAGACTCATGTGTGCCTGCCTGACATCATATGTGCCTCATGTGTGCCTGCCTGACATCATATGTGCCTCATGTGTGCCTGCCTGACATCATATGTGCCTCATGTGTCCCTGACATCATATGTGCCTCATGTGTCCCTGACATCATATGTGCCTCATGTGTGCCTGCCTGACAGCATATGTGCCTCATGTGTTCCTTCCTGACATCATATGTGCCTCATGTGTCCCTGGCATCATATGTGCCTCATGTGTGCCTGCCTGACATCATATGTGCCTCATGTGTGCCTGCCTGACATCATATGTGCCTCATGTGTGCCTGTCTGACACCATATGTGCCTCATGTGTGCTTGGCTGACAGCATATGTGCCTCATGTTTTGTATGATTTGTCTTTCCGATTCGTCGAAATCGGGCGAATCGTGCAAAATATTGTCTAGTGCAGGGGTGGGGAACCTTTTTCTCTGCTGAGGGCCATTTTCATATATATAAAACATTATTCGCGGGCCCGGTACAGGCCACGCCCCCTCCGTGTGATCACATGGGGACGGAGCCACACTCAACAGTGAATACAGCAATGCCTGGAACATCCTGAGGATGCTCCGGGGAGCTGTAAGTACAGCGGTGTGACCGTCAGAAGCATCCTAAGGACGCTCCAGGCGGCTCTGCTGCATAGATTCTGGCCGCATGGTGCCATTCTAGGTACCCTGCTATCCAGGTGAGGCTAACAGAGAAAAACCCCGTAGGGCCAGACCAAATGATTCTGGGGGGCCTTATACGGCCCCCGGGCCTGAGGTTCCCCATCCCTGGTCTAGTGTGTGCTCACCATAAGACTGACATAGGACAACCACCGATGCCCATATTGTGGATTATTGTGCATTTACAGAACGCAAAGGGTCCGTTTCCAACATGGCCACTAATCCCATTGCAACTGCTTCTTGGTACACACAGACTGTGCAAAAATATCCAAACCGCCGGGATTTGTATTAAGACACCCACCAGCTCATGCTTGCCTACACTCCCGGAAGTCGCAGGACGCTCCCGATTTTTCGGGTACCCTTGCATGGGTCGCAGATCCTTCAATGATCAACCTTTAGAGTATCCCTGGGGTAGCGCAGAATGGGCGCGTGTACTGAGCCCCAGAGCCAGTTTTATTGCAGACGGGATGGCAGACGCAGGCTTTGACACGCCCCCGAAAATGGTCGGGACCTGCCTGAGTTTTTTGCCGCCATTCCCCTGCTACCTCCCGCAAACGGTCCCCGACTGTCAATCACACTGCGGATAAAAAGTAGCTGCGAGCGACTACGGTTATGTAACTTGACGCATGCACTGTACTACATAAGACACGTGCGCAGTTTGCTCGTAATCAGTCAACTGCGTAATTATCGTCTTCGTGTACATCTCTAAATCACGCAAAATGTGCATGCCACATAAAATGTCTGTATACCCTAAACCCAGACCAGTCAGCATGACAGTGACTTCATATCATATGCAAATATTGTGTATATTGGTATTGTACCTATTATCCGGAGGAAGAAGACTTCTGTAATTAGCAGTAAGAAAACGTTCCCTTATACAGTTATCGTCCCCCCCTCACTGCGCTGCCCTTCTGTAACTGCCGCAGTACGACCGCCCCTCGGGTATGAGAGACTTGTGAATATCTATAACTAGTAAGGCAGGCGATCGGGCAGTCTGCCATACTGAACGCGCTCGCTGGCAGAGCTCTGCGCACCTTTAATCTTCCAATTAACTTAACACCATTGATCAAATCACCAAAACTCTCTCCCACTTCAAGACTAGAGTTTACTTTAATCTGTGTACGCATTTCTAACATGATGAATCACCCCCCATGTTTCATTAGCCAATATTTTCCTAGATCTGCTCCATTGCGTTAATATTAAAACATATTCCCAAAATATGAAATCTGTAAGATCTGTCCTTGCCCGCTTTACCCACGTGTTGCCCTCGGATTTGCCATCTGTACAGATAATTCGCTAAATACCCCATATAAATTAATTCATTAAAATACAAAATATCTTTATCATTTTAAATCCGTTACATTGTTTTCCAGCCGTACCCTGAAAATTACATTTATTTATTATTATCTTTGCTGCTGGCGAAGCCTCTAAAATCTGTCACCAATGAATCTCCCCGTACTTATATGCTGAGCGCACTCTACTGCTGCCAAGCGATTGTTTATCATTCCCAGATTTTCCGTGAGATCCGCCGCCTGACTCTCCGGTCAAAAAATATAAAGCCCTTATGCAAACTATTCAGATAAACAATAAATTAGTATCTTATTCGTCCTCTCCTGCTTTATTTCTAACATCGGCGATTACAAGAGGATGTTCCTAAAATCCGTGCGTTGGGTGCCCTATGTCCGTAGCAACGCCTTGGAGTTTGGGGGTCATTCAGACACACTCGCGAGCGGCAGTACGCTCGCAAGTGGGTCGATGTTCCCCTCTGCGCATGCGCACGACGGAGGGAGCTCCGTCGTGCGCATGCGCGAGACCCGGCGAGCGAAGGACTTTCCATCGCTCCGGGTCTCGTACCAAAGGGGGCGTGCTGTCGATGTTGATTGACAGCACGCCCCCTTTGGTGGGCGTGCTGGGGGCGTGCCTGCCAGACGGAGGCGTTCCCATGGGAACGCCTACCGTCTGAAGCCGGCCCCACTGACATCACTAGTGATGTCAGTGGGAGTGATTTTGGCTCTGATAGAGCCAAAATCACTCCAGGGCTTGTGGTTGAGAAACCCGACCACAGGGTTTCACTCGCAAGTCCGATGGTCGCGATGGTCAAGACCATCGCGACCATCTTGTTGGACGCTCGTATATGCTGTGGGTGGTGACCCACAGCTATACGAGCGTCCAGGAGGACGCTCCATTTTAATGGAGGAGGGCCCTGATTCAGAGCGAGCGCTCTTGTCAGAGCGTCCGGCTCTGAATCAGGGCCTTTGTTTTTTATTATTATTCTAAATCTTTACAGAGCAGATGGAGTTTAAAGTCTCCGCAGAAAGTGCGTTCTGAAAATATCAATCTCACGCCGGTAAAGAGTCGTCCCGTTTTTTTCAACGCAGAATCTAAATTCAAACTGGCGTCTGCCAATGTGTCAGCGGAGGGGCGTGGAGTTATGTGGCCGAGACTATTAGCCCATTATTTTGCGCCCTTTATACAACGCCGCCGATATGTGTAACGCTGTAGAAGTCGTATAATGTACGAAGAAGTTACACGATAGAACTGCTTGATAACCGTGACGGGGACACTCATGAGAGTTTTCAACCTAAGGGGTAAAAGGAAAGAATTAAACCCAAAGGGGCTCACGTATTGGCGGATGTAAGATACGCATTTACGTACTGTGTATTTGCACCACCTGTAGACCCACCTGACAGGAGGTGCATGCTGGGGGCTGATACAATGGGCCATTTTGGTTACCTTATTTGGTTTTTAAATGTAAAAACTGCAGCGATTTGTATTTAATTGACTTTTCCGCATTGAATGTAATTCCATTTTACACATTTATTATTCTCCAGGCAATATTCTCTCTTGTGTATGGGACATTTCATCACATTATTATATTGTGTACAAATAGGGGTGGCCGTGTGCGCATTTCACATTTGCGGCTAACTCTGGCGAGACGGACCTCTACATGTCATGGGGAGAAAGTATACGCACTGATTTCTACTGATAACACATAACACGAGCATTCTGCAGCTGGACGCATCTTGAGATACATCTGACTGAACATAAAAACTGACAAAGAGGCATTTTCTTGCATGTGTCTTTTCCTGTGTATGTTTGGGGCACAAATGCATCCAACTCTACATGACTAACCCAAACGGGGGGCAAATATATATAGTGATTAGGCTGTGTGGTGTGTGAGGGTATATGGAGGTATACTGGCTGTGTGGTGATGTGTGAGGGTATATGGAGGTATACTGGCTGTGTGGTGGTGTGTGAGGGTATATGGAGGTATACTGGCTGTGTGGTGGTGTGTGAGGGTATATGGAGATATACTGGCTGTGTGGTGGTGTGTGAGGGTATATGGAGGTATACTGGCTGTGTGGTGATGTGTGAGGATTTATGGATGTATACTGGCTGTGTGAGGGTATATGGAGGTATACTGGCTATGTGGTGATGTGTGAGGATATATGGAGGTATACTGGCTGTGTGGTGATGTGTGAGGGTATATGGAGGTATACTGGCTGTGTGGTGGTGTGTGAGGGTATATGGAGGTATACTGGCTGTGTGGTGGTGTGTGAGGGTATATGGAGATATACTGCCTGTGTGGTGGTGTGTGAGGGTATATGGAGGTATACTGGCTGTGTGGTGATGTGTGAGGATTTATGGATGTATACTGGCTGTGTGAGGGTATATGGAGGTATACTGGCTATGTGGTGATGTGTGAGGATATATGGAGGTATACTGGCTGTGTGGTGTTGTGTGAGGGTATATGGAGGTATACTGGCTGTGTGGTGATGTGTGAGGGTATATGGAGGTATACTGGCTGTGTGGTGTGTGAGGGTATATGGAGGTATACTGGCTGTGTGGTGATGTGTGAGGGTATATGGAGGTATACTGGCTGTGTGGTGGTGTGTGAGGGTATATGGAGGTATACTGGCTGTGTGGTGGTGTGTGAGGGTATATGGAGATATACTGGCTGTGTGGTGGTGTGTGAGGATTTATGGATGTATACTGGCTGTGTGAGGGTATATGGAGGTATACTGGCTATGTGGTGATGTGTGAGGATATATGGAGGTATACTGGCTGTGTGGTGATGTGTGAGGGTATATGGAGGTATACTGGCTGTGTGGTGGTGTGTGAGGGTATATGGAGGTATACTGGCTGTGTGGTGGTGTGTGAGGGTATATGGAGATATACTGGCTGTGTGGTGGTGTGTGAGGGTATATGGAGGTATACTGGCTGTGTGGTGATGTGTGAGGATTTATGGATGTATACTGGCTGTGTGAGGGTATATGGAGGTATACTGGCTATGTGGTGATGTGTGAGGATATATGGAGGTATACTGGCTGTGTGGTGATGTGTGAGGGTATATGGAGGTATACTAGCTGTGTGGTGATGTGTGAGGGTATATGGAGGTATACTGGCTGTGTGGTGTGTGAGGGTATATGGAGGTATACTGGCTGTGTGGTGATGTGTGAGGGTATATGGAGGTATACTGGCTGTGTGGTGGTGTGTGAGGGTATATGGAGGTATACTGGCTGTGTGGTGGTGTGTGAGGGTATATGGAGATATACTGGCTGTGTGGTGGTGTGTGAGGGTATATGGAGGTATACTGGCTGTGTGGTGATGTGTGAGGATTTATGGATGTATACTGGCTGTGTGAGGGTATATGGAGGTATACTGGCTATGTGGTGATGTGTGAGGATATATGGAGGTATACTGGCTGTGTGGTGATGTGTGAGGGTATATGGAGGTATACTGGCTGTGTGGTGATGTGTGAGAGTATATGGAGGTATACTGGCTGTGTGGTGATGTGTGAGGGTATATGGAGGTATACTGGCTGTGTGGTGATGTGTGAGGGTATATGGAGGTATACTAGCTGTGTGGTGGTGTGAGGGTATATGGAGGTATACTGGCTGTGTGGTGGTATATAGAGGTATACTGGCTGTGTGGTGATGTGTGAGGGTATATGGAGGTATACTGGCTGTGTAGTGGTGTGTGAGGGTATATGGAGGTATACTGGCTGTGTGGTGATGTGTGAGGATTTATGGAGGTATACTGGCTGTGTGAGGGTATATGGAGGTATACTGGCTGTGTGGTGATGTGTGAGGGTATATGGAGGTATACTGGCTGTGTGGTGGTGTGTGAGGGTATATGGAGGTATACTGGGTGTGTGGTGGTGTGTGAGGGTATATGGAGATATACTGGCTGTGAGGTGGTGTGTGGGTATATGGAGGTATACTGGCTGTGTGGTGATGTGTGAGGATTTATGGATGTATACTGGCTGTGTGAGGGTATATGGAGGTATACTGGCTATGTGGTGATGTGTGAGGATATATGGAGGTATACTGGCTGTGTGGTGATGTGTGAGGGTATATGGAGGTATACTGGCTGTGTGGTGGTGTGTGAGGGTATATGGAGGTATACTGGCTGTGTGGTGGTGTGTGAGGGTATATGGAGATATACTGGCTGTGTGGTGGTGTGTGAGGGTATATGGAGGTATACTGGCTGTGTGGTGATGTGTGAGGATTTATGGATGTCTACTGGCTGTGTGAGGGTATATGGAGGTATACTGGCTATGTGGTGATGTGTGAGGATATATGGAGGTATACTGGCTGTGTGGTGATGTGTGAGGGTATATGGAGGTATACTGGCTGTGTGGTGATGTGTGAGGGTATATGGAGGTATACTGGCTGTGTGGTGTGTGAGGGTATATGGAGGTATACTGGCTGTGTGGTGATGTGTGAGGGTATATGGAGGTATACTGGCTGTGTGGTGGTGTGTGAGGGTATATGGAGGTATACTGGCTGTGTGGTGGTGTGTGAGGGTATATGGAGATATACTGGCTGTGTGGTGGTGTGTGAGGGTATATGGAGGTATACTGGCTGTGTGGTGATGTGTGAGGATTTATGGATGTATACTGGCTGTGTGAGGGTATATGGAGGTATACTGGCTATGTGGTGATGTGTGAGGATATATGGAGGTATACTGGCTGTGTGGTGATGTGTGAGGGTATATGGAGGTATACTGGCTGTGTGGTGATGTGTGAGAGTATATGGAGGTATACTGGCTGTGTGGTGATGTGTGAGGGTATATGGAGGTATACTGGCTGTGTGGTGATGTGTGAGGGTATATGGAGGTATACTAGCTGTGTGGTGGTGTGAGGGTATATGGAGGTATACTGGCTGTGTGGTGGTATATAGAGGTATACTGGCTGTGTGGTGATGTGTGAGGGTATATGGAGGTATACTGGCTGTGTGGTGGTGTGTGAGGGTATATGGAGGTATACTGGCTGTGTGGTGATGTGTGAGGATTTATGGAGGTATACTGGCTGTGTGAGGGTATATGGAGGTATACTGGCTGTGTGGTGATGTGTAAGGGTATATGGAGGTATACTGGCTGTGTGGTGGTGTGTGAGGGTATATGGAGGTATACTGGGTGTGTGGTGGTGTGTGAGGGTATATGGAGATATACTGGCTGTGTGGTGGTGTGTGGGTATATGGAGGTATACTGGCTGTGTGGTGATGTGTGAGGATTTATGGATGTATACTGGCTGTGTGAGGGTATATGGAGGTATACTGGCTATGTGGTGATGTGTGAGGATATATGGAGGTATACTGGCTGTGTGGTGATGTGTGAGGGTATATGGAGGTATACTGGCTGTGTGGTGGTGTGTGAGGGTATATGGAGGTATACTGGCTGTGTGGTGGTGTGTGAGGGTATATGGAGATATACTGGCTGTGTGGTGGTGTGTGAGGGTATATGGAGGTATACTGGCTGTGTGGTGATGTGTGAGGATTTATGGATGTCTACTGGCTGTGTGAGGGTATATGGAGGTATACTGGCTATGTGGTGATGTGTGAGGATATATGGAGGTATACTGGCTGTGTGGTGATGTGTGAGGGTATATGGAGGTATACTGGCTGTGTGGTGATGTGTGAGGGTATATGGAGGTATACTGGCAGTGTGGTGTGTGAGGGTATATGGAGGTATACTGGCTGTGTGGTGATGTGTGAGGGTATATGGAGGTATACTGGCTGTGTGGTGGTGTGTGAGGGTATATGGAGGTATACTGGCTGTGTGGTGGTGTGTGAGGGTATATGGAGATATACTGGCTGTGTGGTGGTGTGTGAGGGTATATGGAGGTATACTGGCTGTGTGGTGATGTGTGAGGATTTATGGATGTATACTGGCTGTGTGAGGGTATATGGAGGTATACTGGCTATGTGGTGATGTGTGAGGATATATGGACGTATACTGGCTGTGTGGTGATGTGTGAGGGTATATGGAGGTATACTGGCTGTGTGGTGATGTGTGAGGGTATATGGAGGTATACTGGCTGTGTGGTGGTGTGAGAGTATATGGAGGTATACTGGCTGTGTGGTGGTGGTGTGTGAGGGTATATAGAGGTATACTGGCTGTGTGGTGATGTGTGAGGGTATATGGAGGTATACTGGCTGTGTGGTGGTGTGTGAGGGTATATGGAGGTATACTGGCTGTGTGGTGATGTGTGAGGATTTATGGAGGTATACTGGCTGTGTGAGGGTATATGGAGGTATACTGGCTGTGTGGTGATGTGTGAGGGTATATGGAGGTATACTGGCTGTGTGGTGATGTGTGAGGATTTATGGAGGTATACTGGCTGTGTGAGGATATATGGAGGTATACTGGCTGTGTGGTGGTGGTGTGTGAGGGTATATAGAGGTATACTGGCTGTGTGGTGATGTGTGAGGGTATATGGAGGTATACTGGCTGTGTGGTGGTGTGTGAGGATATATGGAGGTATACTGGCTGTGTGGTGATGTGTGAGGATTTATGGATGTATACTGGCTGTGTGAGGGTATATGGAGGTATACTGGCTGTGTGGTGATGTGTGAGGATTTATGGATGTATACTGGCTGTGTGAGGGTATATGGAGGTATACTGGCGGTGTGGTGATGTGTGAGGATTTATGGAGGTATACAGGCTGTGTGAGGGTATATGGAGGTATACTGGCTGTGTGGTGGTGTGAGGGTATATGGAGGTATACTGGCTGTGTGGTGGTGTGTGAGGGTATATGGAGGTATACTGGCTGTGTGGTGGTGGGTGAGGATATATGAAGGTATACTGGCTGTGTGGTGGTGTGTGAGGGTATATGGAGGTATACTGGCTGTGTGGTGGTGTGTGAGGGTATATGGAGGTATACTGGCTGTGTGAGGGTATATGGAGGTATACTGGCTGTGTGAGGGTATATGGAGGTATACTGGCTGTGTGAGGGTATATGGAGGTATACTGGCTGTGTGGGGGTATATGGAGGTATACTGGCTGTGTGGTGGTGTGTGAGGGTATATGGAGGTATACTGGCTGTGTGGTGGTGTGTGAGGGTATATGGAGGTATACTGGCTGTGTGGTGATGTGTGAGGGTATATGGAGGTATACTGGCTGTGTGGTGGTGTGTGAGGGTATATGGAGGTATACTGGCTGTGTTGTGGTGTGTGAGGGTATATGGAGGTATACTGGCTGTGTGGTGATGTGTGAGGATATATGGAGGTATACTAGCTGTTTGGTGGTGTGTGAGGATATATGGAGGTATACTGGCTGTGTGATGGTGTGTGAGGGTATACTGGCTGTGTGGTGGTGTGTGAGGGTATATGGAGGTATACTGGCTGTGTGGTGGCTGTGTGAGGGTATATGGAGGTATACTGGCTGTGTGGTGGTGTTTGAGGGTATATGGAGGTATACTGGCTGTGTGGTGGCTGTGTGAGGGTATATGGAGGTATACTGGCTGTGTGGTGGTGTGTGAGGGTATATGGAGGTATACTGGCTGTGTGGTGGTGTGTGAGGATATATGGAGGTATACTGGCTGTGTGGTGGTGTGTGACGGTATATGGAGGTATACTGGCTGTGTGAGGGTATATGGAGGTATACTGGCTGTGTGGTGGTGTGTGAGGGTATATGGAGGTATACTGGCTGTGTGTGTGAGGGTATATGGAGGTATACTGGCTGTGTGGTGGTATGAGGATATATGGAGGTATACTGGCTGGTGGTGTGTGAGGGTATATGGAGGTATACTGGCTGTGTGGTGTGTGAGGGTATATGGAGGTATACTGGCTGTGTGGTGTGTGAGGGTATATGGAGGTATACTGGCTGTGTGGTGGTGTGTGAGGGTATATGGAGGTATACTGGCTGTGTGGTGGTGTGTGAGGGTATATGGAGGTATACTGGCTATGTGGTGGTGTGTGAGGGTATATGGAGGTATACTGGCTGTGTGGTGGTGTGTGAGGATATATGGAGGTATACTGGCTGTGTGGTGGTGTGTGAGGGTATATGGAGGTATACTGGCTGTGTGGTGGTGTGTGAGGGTATATGGAGGTATACTGGCTGTGTGGTGGTGTGTGAGGGTATATGGAGGTATACTGGCTGTGTGGTGGTGTGAGGATATATGGAGGTATACTGGCTGGTGGTGTGTGAGGGTATATGGAGGTATACTGGCTGTGTGGTGTGTGAGGGTATATGGAGGTATACTGGCTGTGTGTTGTGTGAGGGTATATGGAGGTATACTGGCTGTGTGGTGGTGTGTGAGGGTATATGGAGGTATACTGGCTGTGTGGTGGTGTGTGAGGGTATATGGAGGTATACTGGCTGTGTGAGGGTATATGGAGGTATACTGGCTGTGTGGTGATGTGTGAGGGTATATGGAGGTATACTGGCTGTGTGGTGGTGTGTGAGGGTATATGGAGGTATACTGGCTGTGTTGTGGTGTGTGAGGGTATATGGAGGTATACTGGCTGTGTGGTGATGTGTGAGGGTATATGGAGGTATACTAGCTGTGCGGTGGTGTGTGAGGATATATGGAGGTATACTGGCTGTGTGATGGTGTGTGAGGGTATACTGGCTGTGTGGTGGTGTGTGAGGATTTATGGATGTATACTGGCTGTGTGAGGGTATATGGAGGTATACTGGCGGTGTGGTGATGTGTGAGGATTTATGGAGGTATACAGGCTGTGTGAGGGTATATGGAGGTATACTGGCTGTGTGGAGGTGTGAGGGTATATGGAGGTATACTGGCTGTGTGGTGGTGTGTGAGGATATATGGAGGTATATTGGCTATGTGGTGATGTGTGAGGATTTATGGAGGTATACTGGCTGTGTGGTGGTGTGTGAGGGTATATGGAGGTATACTGGCTGTGTGGTGGTGTGTGAGGGTATATGGAGGTATACTGGCTGTGTGGTGGTGTGAGGGTATATGGAGGTATACTGGCTGTGTGGTGGTGTGTGAGGGTATATGGAGGTATACTGGCTGTGTGAGGGTATATGGAGGTATACTGGCTGTGTGAGGGTATATGGAGGTATACTGGCTGTGTGGTGGTGTGTGAGGATATATGGAGGTATATTGGTTGTGTGGTGGTGTGTGAGGATATATGGAGGTATATTGGTTGTGTGGTGGTGTGTGAGGGTATATGGAGGTATACAGGCTGTGTGGTGGTGTGTGAGGGTATATGGAGGTATACTGGCTGTGTGGTGGTGTGTGAGGGTATATGGAGGTATACTGGCTGTGTGAGGGTATATGGAGGTATACTGGCTGTGTGGTGGTGTGTGAGGGTATATGGAGGTATACTTGCTGTGTGGTGGTGTGTGAGGGTATATGGAGGTATACTAGCTGTGTGGTGGTGTGTGAGGGTATATGGAGGTATACTAGCTGTGTGGTGGTGTGTGAGGATATATGGATGTATACTGGCTGTGTGATGGTGTGTGAGGGTATACTGGCTGTGTGGTGGTGTGTGAGGGTATATGGAGGTATACTGGCTGTGTGGTGGCTGTGTGAGGGTATATGGAGGTATACTGGCTGTGTGGTGGTGTTTGAGGGTATATGGAGGTATACTGGCTGTGTGGTGGCTGTGTGAGGGTATATGGAGGTATACTGGCTGTGTGGTGGTGTGTGAGGGTATATGGAGGTATACTGGCTGTGTGGTGGTGTGTGAGGATATATGGAGGTATACTGGCTGTGTGGTGGTGTGTGACGGTATATGGAGGTATACTGGCTGTGTGAGGGTATATGGAGGTATACTGGCTGTGTGGTGGTGTGTGAGGGTATATGGAGGTATACTGGCTGTGTGGTGGTGTGTGAGGGTATATGGAGGTATACTGGCTGTGTGGTGGTATGTGAGGGTATATGGAGGTATACTGGCTGTGTGGTGGTGTGAGGATATATGGAGGTATACTGGCTGGTGGTGTGAGGGTATATGGAGGTATACTGGCTGTGTGGTGTGTGAGGGTATATGGAGGTATACTGGCTGTGTGGTGTGTGAGGGTATATGGAGGTATACTGGCTGTGTGGTGGTGTGTGAGGATATATGGAGGTATACTGGCTGTGTGGTGGTGTGTGAGGGTATATGGAGGTATACTGGCTGTGTGGTGGTGTGTGAGGGTATATGGAGGTATACTGGCTGTGTGAGGGTATATGGAGGTATACTGGCTGTGTGGTGGTGTGTGAGGATATATGGAGGTATATTGGTTGTGTGGTGGTGTGTGAGGGTATATGGAGGTATACTGGCTGTGTGGTGATGTGTGAGGGTATATGGAGGTATACTGGCTGTGTGGTGGTGTGTGAGGGTATATGGAGGTATACTGGCTGTGTGGTGGTGTCTGAGGGTATATGGAGGTATACTAGCTGTGTGGTGGTGTGTGAGGATATATGGAGGTATACTGGCTGTGTGAGGGTATACTGGCTGTGTGGTGGTGTGTGAGGGTATATGGAGGTATACTGGCTGTGTGGTGGTATGTGAGGGTATATGGAAGTATACTGGCTGTGTGGTGGTGTGAGGATATATGGAGGTATACTGGCTATGTGGTGGTGTGTGAGGGTATATGGAGGTTTAGTGGCTGTGTGGTGGTGTGTGAGGATATATGGAGGTATACTGGCTGTGTGGTGGTGTGTGAGGATATATGGAGGTATACTGGCTGTGTGGTGGTGTGTGAGGGTATATGGAGGTATACTGGCTGTGGTGGTGTGTGAGGGTATATGGAGGTATACTGGCTGTGTGGTGGTGTGTGAGGATATATGGAGGTATAGTGGCTGTGTGGTGGTGTGTGAGGGTATATGGAGGTATACTGGCTGTGTGGTGGTATGTGAGGGTATATGGAAGTATACTGGCTGTGTGGTGGTGTGAGGATATATGGAGGTATACTGGCTATGTGGTGGTGTGTGAGGGTATATGGAGGTTTAGTGGCTGTGTGGTGATGTGTGAGGATATATGGAGGTATACTGGCTGTGTGGTGGTGTGTGAGGATATATGGAGGTATACTGGCTGTGTGGTGGTATGTGAGGGTATATGGAGGTATACTGGCTGTGTGGTGGTGTGAGGATATATGGAGTTATACTGGCTGGTGGTGTGTGAGGGTATATGGAGGTATACTGGCTGTGTGGTGGTGTGTGAGGGTATATGGAGGTATACTGGCTGTGTGGTGGTGTGTGAGGATATATGGAGGTATACTGGCTGTGTGGTGGTGTGTGAGGGTATATGGAGGTATACCGGCTGTGTGGTGGTGTGTGAGGGTATATGGAGGTATACTGGCTGTGTGAGGGTATATGGAGGTATACTGGCTGTGTGGTGGTGTGTGAGGATATATGGAGGTATATTGGTTGTGTGGTGGTGTGTGAGGGTATATGGAGGTATACTGGCTGTGTGGTGATGTGTGAGGGTATATGGAGGTATACTGGCTGTGTGGTGGTGTGTGAGGGTATATGGAGGTATACTGGCTGTGTGAGGGTATATGGAGGTATACTAGCTGTGTGGTGGTGTGTGAGGGTATATGGAGGTATACTGGCTGTGTGGTGGTGTGTGAGGGTATATGGAGGTATACTAGCTGTGTGGTGGTGTGTGAGGATATATGGAGGTATACTGGCTGTGTGATGGTGTGTGAGGGTATACTGGCTGTGTGGTGGTGTGTGAGGGTATACTGGCTGTGTGGTGGTGTGAGGGTATATGGAGGTATACAGGCTGTGTGGTGGTGTGTGAGGGTATATGGAGGTACACTGGCTGTGTGATGGTGTGTGAGGGTATACTGGCTGTGTGGTGGTGTGTGAGGGTATATGGAGGTATACTGGCTGTGGCGGTGTGTGAGGGTATATGGAGGTATACTGGCTGTGTGAGGGCATATGGAGGTATACTGGCTGTTTGGTGGTATGTGAGGGTATATGGAGGTATACTGGCTGTGTGGTGGTGTGAGAGGGTATTTGGAGGTATACTGGCTGTGTGGTGGTGTGTGAGGGTATATGGAGGTATACTGGCTGTGTGGTGGTGTGTGAGGATATATGGAGGTATACGGGCTGTGTGGTGGTGTGTGAGGGTATATGGAGGTATACTGGCTGTGTGGTGGTATGTGGAGGTATACTGGCTGTGTGGTGGTGTGTGAGGATATATGGAGGTATAGTGGCTGTGTGGTGATGTGTGAGGGTATATGGAGGTATACTGGCTGTGTGGTGGTGTGTGAGGGTATATGGAGGTATACTGGCTGTGTGGTGGTGTGTGAGGGTATACGGAGGTATACTGGCTGTGTGGTGGTGTGTGAGGTATATGGAGGTATACAGGCTGTGTGATGGTATATGGATGTATACTGGCTGTGTGGTGGTGTGTGAGGATATATGGAGGTATAGTGGCTGTGTGGTGGTGTGTGAGGGTATATGGAGGTATACTGGCTGTGTGGTGGTGTGTGAGGATATATGGAGGTATAGTGGCTGTGTGGTGGTGTGTGAGGGTATATGGAGGTATACTGGCTGTGTGGTGGTGTGTGAGGGTATATGGAGGTATACTGGCTGTGTGGTGGTGTGTGAGGGTATATGGGGGTATACTGGCTGTGTGGTGATGTGTGAGGGTATATGGAGGTATACTGGCTGTGTGGTGGTGTGTGAGGGTATATGGAGGTATACAGGCTGTGTGGTGTTGTGTGAGGGTATATGGAGGTATACTGGTTGTGTGGTGGTGTGTGAGGATATATGGAGGTATACTGGCTGTGTGGTGGTGTGTGAGGGTATATGGAGGTATACTGGCTGTGTGGTGGTGTGTGAGGGTATATGGAGGTATACTGGCTGTGTGGTGGTGTGTGAGGATATATGGAGGTATACTGGCTGTGTGGTGGTGTGTGAGGGTATATGGAGGTATACTGTCTGTGTGGTGGTGTGTGAGGATATATGGAGGTATACTGGCTGTGTGGTGATGTGTGAGGGTATATGGAGGTATACTGGCTGTGTGGTGGTGTGTGAGGGTATTTGGAGGTATACTGGCTGTGTGGTGGTGTGTGAGGGTATATGGAGGTATACTGGCTGTGTGGTGGTGTGTGAGGGTATATGGAGGTATATTGGCTGTGTGGTGATGTGTGAGGATATATGGAGGTATACTGGCTGTGTGGTGATGTGTGAGGGTATATGGAGGTATACTGGCTGTGTGGTGGTGTGTGAGGGTATATGGAGGTATACTGGCTGTGTGAGGGTATATGGAGGTATACTGGCTGTGTGGTGGTGTGTGAGGGTATATGGAGGTATACTGGCTGTGTGGTGGTGTGTGAGGGTATATGGAGGTATACTGGCTGTGTGGTGATGTGTGAGGATATATGGAGGTATACAGGCTGTGTGGTGGTGTGTGAGGATATATGGAGGTATAGTGGCTGTGTGGTGGTGTGAGGGCATTTGGAGGTATACTGACTGTGTAGTGGTGTGTGAGGGTATTTGGAGGTATACTGGCTGTGTGGTGGTGTGTGAGGGTATTTGGAGGTATACTGGCTGTGTGAGGGTATATGTGGCTATATGGAGATATCCTGGCTATATGGAGTTATACTGGCTATATGGGCGTATATGTGGCTATATGGAGGTATACTGGCTATTTGTGACTATATAGAGATATACTGGCTATATGGGGGTATATGGATGTATATTGGCTATATGGGGTATATGTGGCTATATGGAAGTATACTGGCTATATGTGGCTATTTGTGGCTATATGGAGGTATACTGGTATATGTGATTATATGGAGGGGTACTGGTATATGTGGTTATATGGAAGTATACTGGTATATGTGGTTATATGGAAGTATACTGGTATATGTGGTTATATATAGGTATACTGGTATATGTGGTTATATGGAGGTATACTGGCTATATGGAGGTATACTGACTATATGGGGGTATATGTGGTTATATGGAGGTATACTGGCTATATGGGGATATATGTGGCTGTATGGAGGTATATTTAGCTATATGGGGTTATATGTGGCTATATGGAGGTATACTTAGCTATATGGAGGTATACTGGCTATATGGGGGTATATTTTTCCCCCTAGAACTGTGCCTGTCATATATATATGTAAAGTGCGATATGGAATCTCATATAACTATGGATGTAGTGGCTCCCCCCCCTCCTCCCACATACTGCATGATGTATAGTTACTTCCAGTATTGTATAGCATAAGAGCTGTTGTATTCACGGCAACAGGTGCAGTATAGTTACCGCCCCATAGTACATTACCATCCCTGGAAAGATTGCTCGGCCTCGGGCCTTGTCTCATAAATCGTTGGCTTCTTTGTATGATGTGGCGGGCCCATTATGTGACAGCAGCCTGGAGCCTCCTCTCTGAGTACCACACAGTACATGACAAAGGGGTCTGTTTCCATTCACCAGGACTGTCTCTCTGTGTCCCTGTGACATTGTGACCCGGGATAAGGCATCTGTCCCTCATTGCTGTCAGTCAGAGATAATCAGATCCGCAGCCATTCCCGAGGGACATATTGGCTACTTACAGAATGATTCTTCATGGTGCCATCTTTACTAACAGTGTGATTTACCCCATAGATCCCACAGGGGAGGCACCTTGCGTCATATCGCTTATTGTATGTAGCTGGTGAATGGCAGAGGGACAGATAGATGACACAGTACTGATTGTGTGACAGAAGGTCAGATGGGAATCACCCCAGGTCACCTAACCCTTTGCTGCCGGCCCGAGCAGAACGTCGGCGTTTCACCAGCTCCTGTGCCAAATGCCTCAAATGAACATGCCGCCCGTCCTTCTGGAATCTGTGCCAAACCTCAAGGCAGAAATTCAGATTTCCAGGCATCCAGCATCCAATGGTCGGGTTTGTCTTCCAGCTGCACTAACATAGCGCAAACTAAATACCCGATTTACAGGAGGTAACAGCAGGACTAAAGGCGTTCAGAAAAACAAAATTCAAAGATTGCCATATAACCTATTACTTATGACGTAACTTGTATTCTGTATCATAAATCACTACACTGATATAAGACAATGTGCTCTCAATCCATAAGATGGCAAATTCTCCAGCATGACCCCTTCCAACAGGTACACAGTGCTTTGCTCCTGGGCTTCCCACTTACACACCCTCCTACATGTCCCCTTCCACCAGGTACACAGGGCCTCATTCAGAGGCGGTCGTAGGATGCAAGCGGTCGCTCAGAAACAGGGCGGCCGCTTGCATCCTGAACGGCCGCCTCCATGTCGGTCGTTAGGCAGTGGGTTAACACCCACAGCTCTATCGACCGCTAAGGGAGATGGTCGCGATGGTCAAGACCATTGCGACCATCGGGGCTTACGACGAGTCCCTAGGGTAGGGTCTCGTCAACCTTAAGCCCCAGGGAGCTTCCTGCTCTGTTTGAGCAGGAAGTTCCCCACTGACATCACTGATGATGTCTTTGGGGACGCCCACAAAACGGCAAGCGTTCCGCAAGGAACGCCTTCGTTTGGCTGGGCACGCCCCCTGCCCGGCCAGCAAACGGACCGAGCTGTCAATCAACATCGACAGCTCGCTCCGTCTGCTTCGAGCCCGCTAACGACGGACCCGTCGTTAGCGGGGACTTGCGCATGCGCACGACAGCCGTCTCCATCGTGCGCATGCCCTGTGGACCAACATCGAGTCGGTTGCGAGCGCTCAGCGCTCGCGACCGACTCTGAATAAGGTCCACAGTGCTCTGCTCCTGGGCTTCCCATTTACATGTCCCCTTCCACCAGGTACACAGTGCTCTGCTCCTGGGCTTCCCACTTAGACACCCTCCTACATGTCCCTTTCCACCAGGTACACAGCGCTCTGCTCCTGGGCTTCCCACTTACACACCCTCCTACATGACCCTTTCCACCAGGTACACAGCGCTCTGCTCCTGGGCTTCCCACTTACACACCCTCCTACATGACCCCTTCCAACAGGTACACAATGCTCTGCTCCTGGGCTTCCCACTTACACACCCTCCTACATGTCCGCTTCCACCAAGTACACAGTGCTCTGCTCCTGGGCTTCCCACTTACACACCCTCCTACATGACCCCTTCCAACAGGTACACAATGCTCTGCTCCTGGGCTTCCCACTTACACACCGTCCTACATGTCCTCTTCCACCATGTACACAGTGCTCTGCTCCTGGGCTTCCCACTTACATGTCCCCTTCCAACAGGTACAAATTGCTCTGCTCCTGGGCTTCCCACTTACATGTCCCCTTCCACCAGGTACACAGTGCTCTGCTCCTGGGCTTCCCACTTACACACCCTCCTACATGTCCTCTTCCACCAGGTACACAGTGCTCTGCTCCTGGGCTTCCCACTTACACACCCTCCTACATAACCCCTTCCACCAGGTACACAGCGCTCTGCTCCTGGGCTTCCCACTTACACACCCTCCTACATAACCCCTTCCAACAGGTACACAATGCTCTGCTCCTGGGCTTCCCACTTACACACCCTCCTACATGACCCCTTCCACCAGGTACACAGTGCTCTGCTCCTGGGCTTCCCACTTACACACCCTACATGACCCCTTCCACCAGGTACACAATGCTCTGCTCCTGGGCTTCCCACTTACACACCCTCCTACATGTCCTCTTCCACCATGTACACAGTGCTCTGCTCCTGGGCTTCCCACTTACATGTCCCCTTCCAACAGGTACAAATTGCTCTGCTCCTGGGCTTCCCACTTACATGTCCCCTTCCACCAGGTACACAGTGCTCTGCTCCTGGGCTTCCCACTTACACACCCTCCTACATGTCCTCTTCCACCAGGTACACAGTGCTCTGCTCCTGGGCTTCCCACTTACATGTCCCCTTCCAACAGGTACAAATTGCTCTGCTCCTGGGCTTCCCACTTACATGTCCCCTTCCACCAGGTACACAGTGCTCTGCTCCTGGGCTTCCCACTTACACACCCTCCTACATGTCCTCTTCCACCAGGTACACAGTGCTCTGCTCCTGGGCTTCCCACTTACACACCCTCCTACATAACCCCTTCCAACAGGTACACAATGCTCTGCTCCTGGGCTTCCCACTTACACACCCTCCTACATGTCCTCTTCCACCAGGTACACAGCGCTCTGCTCCTGGGCTTCCCACTTACACACCCTCCTACATGTCCTCTTCCACCAGGTACACAGTGCTCTGCTCCTGGGCTTCCCACTTACACACCCTCCTACATAACCCCTTCCAACAGGTACACAATGCTCTGCTCCTGGGCTTCCCACTTACACACCATCCTACATGACCCCTTCCACCAGGTACACAGCGCTCTGCTCCTGGGCTTCCCACTTACACACCCTCCTACATGACCCCTTCCACCAGGTACACAATGCTCTGCTCCTGGGCTTCCCACTTACACACCCTCCTACATGACCCCTTCCAACAGGTACACAATGCTCTGCTCCTGGGCTTCCCACTTACACACCGTCCTACATGTCCTCTTCCACCATGTACACAGTGCTCTGCTCCTGGGCTTCCCACTTACATGTCCCCTTCCAACAGGTACAAATTGCTCTGCTCCTGGGCTTCCCACTTACATGTCCCCTTCCTCCAGGTACACAATGCTCTACTCCTGGACTTCCCACTTACACACCCTCCTACTTGTCCCCTTCCACCAGGTACACAATGCTCTGCTCCTGGGCTTCCCACTTACACACCCTCCTACATGTCCCCTTCCTCCAGGTACACAATGCTCTGCTCCTGGGCTTCCCACTTACACACCCTCCTACATGACCCCTTCCACCAGGTACACAGCGCTCTGCTCCTGGGCTTCCCACTTACACACCCTCCAGCATGACCCCTTCCACCAGGTACACAGTGCTCTGCTCCTGGGCTTCCCACTTTCACACCCTCCAGCATGTCCCCTTCCACCAGGTACACAATGCTCTGCTCCTGGGCTTCCCACTTACACACCCTCCTACATGTCCCCTTCCTCCAGGTACACAATGCTCTGCTCCTGGACTTCCCATTTACATGTCCCCTTCCACCAGGTACACAATGCTCTGCTCCTGGGCTTCCCACTTACACACCCTCCTACATGACCCCTTCCACCAGGTACACAGCGCTCTGCTCCTGAGCTTCCCACTTACACACCCTCCTACATGTCCCCTTCTTCCAGGTACACAATGCTCTGCTACTGGACTTCCCATTTACATGTCCCCTTCCACCAGGTACACAATGCTCTGCTCCTGGGCTTCCCACTTACACACCCTCCTACATGACCCCTTCCACCAGGTACACAGCGCTCTGCTCCTGAGCTTCCCACTTACACACCCTCCTACATGTCCCCTTCCTCCAATTACACAATGCTCTGCTCCTGGACTTCCCATTTACATGTCCCCTTCCACCAGGTACACAATGCTCTGCTCCTGGGCTTCCCACTTACACACCCTCCTAGATGACCCCTTCCTCCAGGTACACAGTGCTCTGCTCCTGGGCTTCCCACTTACACACCATCCTACATGTCCCCTTCCACCAGGTACACAGCACTCTGCTCCTGGGCTTCCCACTTACACACCCTCCTAGATGACCCCTTCCTCCAGGTACACAATGCTCTGCTCCTGGGCTTCTCACTTACACACCCTCCTACATGACCCCTTCCACCAGGTACACAGCGCTCTGCTCCTGGGCTTCCCACTTACACACCCTCCTACATGACCCCTTCCACCAGGTACACAATGCTCTGCTCCTGGGCTGCCCACTGGATAACTTCATAACTGAACTAGTCCAACACAGGTGACTGCAATCATAAATTATGTGGGAAGTCCAGGAGCAGAACATTTTGTGTCTAGTTTAAGGAGTCATGTTGGAGGGTCTGCTGTGGCTGTCATGGCCGTAGATCCAGCCCAGGCTCCATTAGGCGTGGCCTAATCATGGGAGGTGTGGCCCCCGCACCCCCCATAGGGAGAAAAAAAAATGACTGGCGCTGTAAGCCCCTCAGCCCCGTGCAAATCGAGGGGGGGCTAGATCAGTGTGATTGCTCCCCCCTACATTCAGAGGAGAGGAGACTGCTGCATCGGTGTCGGACCCACAGCAGCAGCCAGGGCTTGTGTAATTAGCACCGCTCCCCCGTTCTCGGCACCCCTAGTGGCAGTATGAGGAGCAGGATCGTACTGGCTCACGGGCATTGCCAGGATTTGCGGCCAGTCCTTGTATGCCGCTAGACAATGTTTAGGGGTACCAGACTCTCTGCACTCGCACCTACAATTGGCATCGCTGACTGATTGTGACATCACCAATAAAGATTGTATGTGTGGCTGTAGGTGCAGAGGCCCAGCCGCCTCTAAACCTTGTCCCGGCTTACATAGACAGGGAGGAGCAGGGACTGTTTAAAGGTAGAAGGGGCATACATTAGAGGAAAGAGGGGGTATCATTTCAGATACATTGCTGATGGAGTTCCAATATCTGTACATTTTACAGTATAGGAGGGTAATGAATCAGGTAACAAACTTGGTGGGGCCTATTCATCAAAACATTATTATCACTTGTGATAATTATGGTTTGAACTCGCTGCGAGTTCAAACACAGTTTAGGAGGCATTCATCATGCCTCATTCATCATGCCTCATTCATCATGCCTCCTGCCCTAAACTATCTACGAAGCAGTTTTTCGTAAGTGAGAAACTTCACTGACTGCCTGTCGCATGCGCAGCTTGACGGCAGGGCTGGGAAGAGAGACTGAACCCTCACCTGTCTGCCTGCCCTCCGGTCTCCAAATAACCCTGCCAGCTCCAACTAACCGTGCCGGTGTCTGTCACATCCCCCCCCCTCACCACCACCACCTTGTAAAGCTGCCTTCCCGGCCGACAGAGACCGATGCGGCCCCCTCCTCCCGCACGATTGGCCACTAGAGGAAGAACGGAGACAACAGAGGGCTTTCTAGGCTCGTTGTTTGAAATAAAATAATGAGACAAATGTTGGATGAAAGTTGTGAGCTGGGGCTAAATCGAGAGACAACTCAGGGCAACTCCATATTGGAATCATTAAGGGGAGTGGGGCAACCATAAAATAGAGGAGATGAGTAATATCCTAATAATTCTGATTCTATTCCTTATCTGGGGATGGTGGTCCCAGGTGACCCATTCAGCTACTGTGAGTATAACAGTTGCATCACAAGACTCGCCCTGGGTCTTCTTCCCTGGAATAAATAGTGTAGGCTCAGCAGAAGATTCGCCATGATGGCTGCGATACGTTCCGCCCGCGTGATACATAAATTGTACCTCCTCGCTATGTCGGATCTGAGCGTTTCTGGTAAATGAGGATAACTTGCAGCGTGGAGCTGATTATAATATGGAGGCATACTGTATAGGGCCTGGCACTGAGTTGGACGCAATCGGTAACACTCGTTTGCTGCGCTGTGTACAAAAGCAGCTCAGTAAAAGCAGAAACAAATTGTGTGTTGAACCCCTAAGGGTCACAGAGCGCTAAGTATGTGCGGTGTTCAATGTGAATACGATAAAAACTCAGAAAATAAGAAGAGATGTGATCTAAAATACATGAAGAAAAATAGAATAAAATAAGTAATGGAAATAATGGTCAGGGTATAGAAGGTGTCCGGGTGAGGGAGGATAGGTTTGGGTATAGAAGGTGTCCGGGTGAGGGAGGATAGGTTTGGGTATAGAAGGTGTCCGGGTGAGGGAGGATAGGTTTGGGTATAGAAGGTGTCCGGGTGAGGGAGGATAGGTTTGGGTATAGAAGGTGTCCGGGTGAGGGAGGATAGGTTTGGGTATAAAAGGTGGTCCGGGTGAGGGAGGATAGGTTTGGGTATAGAAGGTGTCCGGGTGAGGGAGGATAGGTTTGGGTATAAAAGGTGTCCGGGTGAGGGAGGATAGGTTTGGGTATAGAAGGTGTCCGGGTGAGGGAGGATAGGTTTGGGAATAAAAGGTGTCCGGGTGAGGGAGGATAGGTTTGGGTATAGAAGGTGTCCGGGTGAGGGAGGATAGGTTTGGGTATAAAAGGTGTCCGGGTGAGGGAGGATAGGTTTGGGTATAAAAGGTGTCCGGGTGAGGGAGGATAGGTTTGGGTATAGAAGGTGTCCGGGTGAGGGAGGATAGGTTTGGGTATAGAAGGTGTCCGGGTGAGGGAGGATAGGTTTGGGTATAGAAGGTGTCCGGGTGAGGGAGGATAGGTTTGGGTATAGAAGGTGTCCGGGTGAGGGAGGATAGGTTTGGGTATAGAAGGTGTCCGGGTGAGGGAGGATAGGTTTGGGTATAAAAGGTGGTCCGGGTGAGGGAGGATAGGTTTGGGTATAGAAGGTGTCCGGGTGAGGGAGGATAGGTTTGGGTATAAAAGGTGTCCGGGTGAGGGAGGATAGGTTTGGGTATAGAAGGTGTCCGGGTGAGGGAGGATAGGTTTGGGAATAAAAGGTGTCCGGGTGAGGGAGGATAGGTTTGGGTATAGAAGGTGTCCGGGTGAGGGAGGATAGGTTTGGGTATAAAAGGTGTCCGGGTGAGGGAGGATAGGTTTGGGTATAAAAGGTGGTCCGGGTGAGGGAGGATAGGTTTGGGTATAGAAGGTGTCCGGGTGAGGGAGGATAGGTTTGGGTATAGAAGGTGTCCGGGTGAGGGAGGATAGGTTTGGGTATAAAAGGTGTCCGGGTGAGGGAGGATAGGTTTGGGTATAGAAGGTGTCCGGGTGAGGGAGGATAGGTTTGGGTATAAAAGGTGGTCTGGGTGAGGGAGGATAGGTTTGGGTATAAAAGGTGGTCTGGGTGAGGGAGGATAGGTTTGGGTATAAAAGGTGGTCCGGGTGAGGGAGGATAGGTTTGGGTATAGAAGGTGTCCGGGTGAGGGAGGATAGGTTTGGGTATAAAAGGTGTCCGGGTGAGGGAGGATAGGTTTGGGTATAAAAGGTGTCCGGGTGAGGGAGGATAGGTTTGGGTATAGAAGGTGTCCGGGTGAGGGAGGATAGGTTTGGGTATAGAAGGTGTCCGGGTGAGGGAGGATAGGTTTGGGAATAAAAGGTTTCCGGGTGAGGGAGGATAGGTTTGGGTATAAAAGGTGTCCGGGTGAGGGAGGATAGGTTTGGGTATAAAAGGTGTCCGGGTGAGGGAGGATAGGTTTGGGTATAGAAGGTGTCCGGGTGAGGGAGGATAGGTTTGGGAATAAAAGGTTTCCGGGTGAGGGAGGATAGGTTTGGGTATAAAAGGTGTCCGGGTGAGGGAGGATAGGTTTGGGTATAAAAGGTGGTCCGGGTGAGGGAGGATAGGTTTGGGTATAGAAGGTGTCCGGGTGAGGGAGGATAGGTTTGGGTATAGAAGGTGTCTGGGTGAGGGAGGATAGGTTTGGGTATAAATAAATATAAGCATCAGCAAATGTTTCCTATTAATGCTGCACTTCCATTACCATGTGTTCCGATCTCACCATATACATACTGTATACTCTGTGTAACGCAATGCGCCGTAGGAGATTCTACAGATGTTTGCTCCTGCGTAGTAGTAACAAATCGCTCAACTATGTGATCAGGCCCCATATAGCTGTAATATTTCAATATGTAAGATTGTCATGAAAATTAAGGACTTATTTGGGGATGGTGTTAAGGCCTAAGACCTCAAACCTCTCCCAGTTCATATTATATCTAAGATAGCTAGATAGATAGATAGATGGATAGATAGATATGAGATAGATAGATAGATATATATGAGATAAATAGATATGAGATGGATAGATAGATATGAGATAAATAGATAGATATGAGATAGATAGATAGATATGAGATAGATATGAGAGATAGATAGATAGATATGATATATATATATATATATATATATATATATATATATGAGATAAATAGATAGATATGAGATAGATAGATAATAGATAGATATGAGATAAATAGGTAGATA